>WELB01000011.1:627382-665631 GCA_009602725.1 Spirogloea muscicola
CGCGGGGGGCAAGCGCGGGCGCGCCAACGGTCGGGAGGGGGGGGGCAGGGGTTAACCCGGTGGGAGACGAGTTCGTTCCACTGGCAGTCGACGTACACGGAGCCTTTGGCTCGAAATGGCTTGACTTGCTCCACCGCCTGGCGCGGCGTGCAGCGGCCCGCCACCTCGGGCAGCAGGGCGAGCAGCCCGGCTTCAATGTCGCCGGGTCCCTCGCTCAAGTACTCCGCATGCGTTTGGCCGTCTCGATGCAGCGGTCCCTTGCCTTCGCGGTTCACTTGCGCGCAGGCCGAGCTTTGGCGGCGGCCTCCGGCTTCCGTCGGGGCGACGTCTTTCCGCCAGGTAGCTACTCGGACTTGCATCTCCTGACTAGAGGTTACTGAGCGTTACCGCGCGGGCTGGCCGTGCTATGGCTGCTGCTTCCGGGTCTCGGCAGAGTGCCACTTCTCCTGCTCCGAGTTACTCTGATCTGCTATTGCTCACACGTGGATACTGAGCAGCCATCTGCATCTCCCTCTGCACCATCTTGCACTTTGTAGTGTAGTCCTTTTTCGGCACTTCTTTCTTTGGCTTTGAACATTGTCCATTCATTTTGGGTTGGCTTTGCCAGCCCCTCTTCTCAATGGGCGAGCACCTTCCCTGGCTGATGTCTTAGTCCTAGTCGTTTGCACTCAGGCTCCCTCAGACCTTGTCCATTCCTTTGGGCTGGCCTTTTCCCAGCCACCAGTCAATCTGGCCGCGCTTCGCTCTCCCAATGGGGGCAAGGGCTGTGAAAACAAGCCCGAAAAAATGACAAAGATATTAAGTGGAAGAAGAGCAACCCCGCTGAAGCCTGCTCGAGGCAGGAAGTCTGCCGCTATTTAAGGGCGGGTGTAATGCCAACACCAAGTGCCTGCAGAGTGAGCCCGTCGTAGACCCTAAAGCCCTCTTTGTACTTGGCCACTAAGGCCCTCCGTCCCCCAATATACACTTCTTTTGCCTCGTGTCAGCAAGTAGGAAGATGCGCAGTGCGCATGGAACAAAGTGAGGCCAATTCAAGCCAAAAGCATTGTTCAGGCAGAAACTAGTGCAAAAAGTACGGCTACATAAAAGGATACGGCAACAAGAAAGAGCTCTTCCATCTAACGGCAGTGGCTGTGAGAGGCCAGCCCAGGAATTTGCATGGCCTGAAGGAGCCGGATGCACAGAAAGCAGGTTACTAGTCTCCAAGACGTCAGCAAGTTGGAGTACAAATCAGAATAAGTAGAGGGCGGAAAAGCGTTGTCCTGACAAAGCCCAGAGGCAGCAGCCAAGGCGCGGCCTGCACGCGAGTGGACGGCACATGCTAAGGACCGCTGCCGGGAGACTGCAAGGCGCATCCTGTACACCTGAGCAAGCAACTTGACGACATTGAAGCCGGGCTGCTCGCTTCGCTGCCCTTCGGCGGTGGGAACACAGCAAGCCGCACAAGCCGCGACGAGACTTGCAGCCTGCCTCACCGGTGCCATCCGACGGCGGGCGCCCCCACGAACTCGGGGCCCGGCGTCCGTGGTGGACCTTGTCCATGCTTTCTGGGCTGACCAGTTACAGCCCCCGCCCCTTTGATAGAAGAAAGTGCTCGCCCATTGAGGATTGAGGATTTGAAAGAGCTCGCTTTCTGTGAACGGCCAGCCCAGGAAGAATGGACTAGGTCCAAAGGGCCGAAAGGCGCCAGAATCACACAGCTATGCAAAAGACTACAGCGATGGGAGCTTAGTGACCCCGAGTCAGCAGCCGCAAGTCGGAGTGAAGTGCAGCTGGAAAAGAGGCACCTCGACGAGACCCAGAAGTAGCAGCCAAAGCACGGCCTGCACGCAAGTGCATTGCCTGAGCCAGCCCGTTCATTTGTGTTACCTGATTTGTCACCTTAGTTTCTGTTTTATAGAATCTTCATTCCTTTTACACGTTGTACCCGGCTTGCTTTGGGCTTTTTTTCCACTTATGCGCACCTCGCTGTGCTGTGCGAGGTGCGAGGTGCACGGTGCACAATTCCTTGCACCTCGCACCTTCACCCTTTACAGTCGTCTGCTGTGCATCTGCAGACACCCCGCACCTTTGGCTGCCGCTATTGGTTCTTCTAGTTTAGGACTCCTTTGCTCCTGCCAGTTATCCTTTTGCAGTTGCTGACTCGGAGTTGCTGAGTGGCTCTCTGTAGTGGACTCTCGCTTTGCTAAGAAATCTGTCCACTCTTTGTTTTGGGGCTTCTTTGCAAATCCTCGTGCACCCTTTGGGGCTGTCATCCAGCGCCGTCTGTGGAAGAGCACCTTCTCTCAAAGTGCACGGGAAGGCTTTTGTCAGAGGCTGCTCTCTTCCCCAGAACAATGGACAGTCAGGCGAGCAGCATCACAGAGGGAGAGAGGAGAGCAGCAAGCTGAGTGCAACAGGCAAGAGGGGCGTTGACAAGGGAACAAGGTGAGGTGGACGTTGGTGAAGAGGGAGACCTTTGCCTCCAGTAAAATGCTGTACGTACACAAGAGCACAGCTGAGGGTCATAGCAACCCGATGTATATCCAAAGCAGAAAAAGAACAAGACTGCAGTTGAGAGGACGTGTAAATTGTATCTGCAGATATAGTGGGACGATTCCTTCTTTCCTATCATGAAAATAAGATTCAGTCCTCAAGGACTGAATCTTATCGGCAGACCATTCTTTATGCTCAAGCCACAGTGCAGTACACCAGGCAAGAACTTAGAAACTACAGTCAAGAGCTTCAAATGTAAGTGGCGTGTATGCATCCGGTCAATGGCTCTGCAGGTGGGCGAATCTGACGGGTTGAGAAGATGATCTGCAAGTCAATGTCCACAAGTGGAACAAGCTGGCAACAAGCACTGTATGAATGTTGTGGGCAGACAGGCCTGTCTGCCCACAATTTCACACACACACTCACACTCACAATCTCACAATCTCAGTATGTCAATATGGCATACTGTACAGCCATTGTTTGTGATGGTCAGCGCGGCAAGGCCAATGAGTTGAGGAAGTTCTCACCAATCGCAGTAGAAGATGTGATACTAAGTTTTCAGACTGGTTTACTAATCAGGTGTATCGATGACAAGGTTGTATGTACGGGCTTCTAAAGGAAGCGCGGCACGCTCATGAGCAACGGCGATGCCAAAGAGGCTCACGGCAGTTAGGCTCACTAAGAGCAGTTGGCATGGGAGCTTATGAGCATGCTGGAGAAGGTTGGATTAACACCCACAGAAGTAACTTAAAGTCTGACCTAACTTTGCGGAGCTCGGGCTGCTATTGGTGACCATTGGCCAATGGAGGCTGGCAGCTGCTGCTCTCCTGCCCTCTCCGGAGCTTCCAGTCCTGTATCATGCTCCGCAGCGCATAGTTGGGCATAAGCGTTTTGTGCGGCAGCTCACAATTCGTCATGGGCGACGTATCATTGCTGCTCAGCCACGTGGCAATGGCCACACGCTCGTACGTGTGGCCATCAGCCGCGAGCACAGGATCTCGCATTACGTCCTGGGAGCACGGGCACAATTCTCCGTTTAGGTTTACCAATTTGTTTGCAATATTTGCTTTGAGCCTAATGCCAAAGTCCCACAATTTTTGTTCACAAGCTGTCGCTAGTAATGTATCAGTCATGCCAGATCAACATCTCGTCACTCATAATGAGGCAATGCAAGTTACCAGTCATTTCTCAAGTACCTAAGCAGCAACTTCCAGAGGTCAAGCCTGAGGAAGTCTCGAAATATTGCCCCTTACCTGCGTTATAGGGCACAAGAAGTATGCGTTGAAACTGCTGGCAAGCGGGAAAGTGCGCTGGGCAGGCGCCTCCTTATCAGCGGCTTCCTTGGCAGTCGTGCGGAGGGCGTCAAGGCGAGCCATGACGCTTGCAAGCTCTGGACGGTCCTTGCGCCGCATCGTTACACACTCAAGCGCAAGAAGAGCCAGCTCCAGCGCAAGATTGCGGGGCCACTTGCCGCTCGCCGGGTCCAGGACACTCTCCAGATTGTCCTTCTGTACGGCGTCTTCCACCTTGTCCATGACCTGACCCGCACGTGCAGTAGCAGCTGTCATCTCTCGGGCAAGGGGAAATGAATGACCCTATTCACAATTTGGGGCACATATTAGGACAGACTAACTTTTCCAGACTACATCAGAAGGACTCAACATGTGGAACGATCTTAGAAGGAACAAAGGTCTCGATATACGACCTGGACTTTCCCGGTAAGCAGCTGGAGAAGCACAACCCCGAGGCTGTAGACATCAGACTTGGTGCCCCACCGGCCCGTCATATAGAACTCGGGGTCCACGTATGCAAGCGTGCCGACCGCATGGGTCTGTGTCACGTGCGTCCGCATTGTCAGCTGGCCAGTGATGCCCGGCATGAGCTCCGCCATGCCCACATCCTGCAACAACCAACATTGGGGCCCTCATCAGCACCAATGATAAAGAGATCAGACATCCACATGGGCTTGATCAACCAGAGGATAAGATGTCGTAATTGTCAACAGTCCTCAAGAGACAGGCTCACCGCAAGCTTCCCCACGAGATTTTGATCCAGCAATATGTTTGCTGCCTTCAGGTCTCTGTGGACGATGGGCGGATTGTTACTGTGAAGGAAGACGAGCGCTGACGTAACCTGGCAGCAGGTGCAACCACCCCACAGTCTTGTGAGCATTGACGTCAACAAAGCACTTGAGATTACTTCTGCAGAGTCATCTTGACATGCCTACATGCTGGAGCTAGGTTTAGTGACTTGGCCAACTTATGACTTGGCCAACTTCCAGGTGTAAATGACCACCAAACATGCTTTTACACCAGGGCTTTACGAAGGCCATAGTTGTCACGCTCTGTGACCACAGGACGAAAGAGGAAGAATTTCAACGAAGCCAATATGTTCTCATACCTCTGCTGCAACACGTATCCTGGTGTACCATGGCAGGGCTGCCTGACCAGTCAGGTGCCCTTCCAGATTCCCATTGGCACAATAGTCATAGACTATGGCAAAATGGCACGAGCCATCATCTGTTGCTTCGACGCAGCAGCCCAGAAGCATGACCAGATGGGGGTGCTGAATGCGCCCCAGCATCTCCACCTGACAGACTCGACAGTGACCATCAGTCGTCTTTGGCATAAGTGAGACGGTCCACTGATACGAGCTAATGCTGGAAGTGGGAAGCTGTAAGATTAACCAAATCAAAGCCACATGATGTTAAGAAGTACCTCATGTTGAAACTCAGACCTTCCCTCAATAGCATCTGTGCTCTTGAGGACTTTAATAGCAACGTCTGTATGGTGCAGCCTGCCTTGGTACACCCAGCCATACCCGCCCTCTCCAACCTTGTGCTTGTCGTTGAACTTGTCGGTAGCAGCCTGGAAAAGATCAGGCACTTGGAGCTCAGGCCTCTCTGCTGGAGAAGTCAAAGTGCTCGTTGCTTGTGCTTATGGGAACACTAGATAAGAAAGTGCTTGTGCCCTGGTCATACCAAGCTTCATATCGTTAGGCTAATATGTCAAGCACCTGGAGCTCCTCCCACGTGTACGTGCGGTACCGCCTTTGCTGGGAGTTGAGGAGCTCCTGCCGGGTATTCTGCGCGAGCGCTTCAGCTTCCTCCCGCAGCTTTGCCTGGCTCTCAGCCAGCGTCTGTGCGGCCCGCGCAGCCGCCATGGCCTCCATGCGCATTCGGCTCTCCTCTTCGGCCAGCCGCCGCGCTTCCTCCGCAGCCTGCGTCGCCTCCTTGGAACGCTCCATGGCTGCTGCAATCTGGTCTTCCTGGGTCTTGGCCTGCACATTGAGGCCAGGAATGCCAAGTGATGTGAGCTGTCCCAAAGGGCTGTTGTGTCGCTGTGTAACAATCAACTCTCTTAAATGGATGCAGGAGAGCATCTCTTATGCTTGGTCCAAGTAGCTCATACATGTATCATCCTAGTGAGGCACATTGTTGAAGAAGTCATTATCACTGAGAGGATGGTGGAGTAGACATGGAGCTGCTGTACCAGCACTTGCGCGCACTCAGCCGCCTCCTCTGCACGCCGCCGGTGCTCCATTTGCTCAAGAGCCTCCCGGCGGAGCTTGTTAGCTTCCAGCTCTGCCTGCATTGCACGGGCCAGCGCCCTCTCCATCTCCTGCTTCTGATGAAGCCATGAAAAGGATTGGTGCCCTTCAGAGGCCGCACAAAACTTGCTGTTAGATGAAGTGTTTTTAGGTCTATTGACACACTTCATGAATCTATTGAAGACCATCGTTGAATTTGAAGGCTTACCTGCTGAGAGTAGTAGGACTGGACTTGTGCCCAGAGGGAGTCTTCTGAGCCCAGCCCCACATTCAGGTGGCCCAATGGGGGATGGCTCAATGGGGGTGTCGAGGTTGGAGGCAGCGTTCGCAACGGCGACAGGGCGGGCTCCGGGGTGAAGTGCGCCGGGAATGCACTGGGTGGTGTTAAGCTTGCCGTTGAGCTCGCTGTAAGATCATGGAGGCTTGGCAGAGCGCTGTACAAACCCAGAAGCGATGGGGGCTCAGAGGGGGCTTGCACACCCAGCTGCTGCAGTCTTTCAATCTCCGTGGAAAAGCCCTGATAAACCGGCGGAGCGGTGGGCTGGCAGTCTGAAAGCTCCGCCGTGGACCCAAGCGACGAGCTGCTGCTGTTGAGCAGCCCTGCGTCAGGCTTCGCAGCCGGCAGATCCTGCCCGTAGTGCAGGGTGTTGATGACAGGGTACAAGCTCCCCGGTGGCGAGTTTGCCAGCGGTGCGCTGCCTCTAGGCAACGCTCCAGGGGTCACAGGAGGACCCCTGGCAGGTGACGACGTATTTAAGTCCAAGGAGGAGCTAAACTCGCCAACAAATGAACCTGTACAGACGCAGCACGAAGCATACAGAGCACCAGCATTTCACCGTCATTAAGGAATAAAGTCACGGAACGCTCCATGCATAGCACTGTGCTTCCATCACACAATAAGCCCTGAGCTGTTCTTGCTGCGTGCTGGCGATGCAACCAGCCATGCAGCACCTGGCAGGGACACCTCAGACATGACAGAGGACGTCCGTGATATTGTTGGGCTGCCCACAGTGTTGCTATTGGATGGTGCTGGGCTGCTGGCTGTGGACGAGTCTTCTAGCTCCGCCAGCATCGAAGCAGAGTCGGCGAGCGATGGCAGTTCCTGCACAGCACGCCCGCCCTGGATCGCGTACAAGCAGCAGGTCTCTGGCCTGTGCAGCCCACAGTATGTCACTGTTGCTCCGTGCCTGCCATGTGTGCAAAGCCAAACCGCCATTGAGTACAATATGCAAACATGACAAGGCTACTCTGTGGACCTAAGTGCCAACATATCTGCTTATCAGACCATGTGCAGGACTTCAAGTGTGCAGGCACATTGGGATATGCACTGGCTCTGGCTTTTGCCTGGCCACGCGTAGAAAGATGGTCAGGCTGGGGTCTGACCTCTTGAACATTGTGGATTGCTTAGCAACCATGACGAGGCGCGTGACACCCAGCTGCTTGGCCTCCGCCACGATGCCCTTGGCGCGGTTCTCGGTGCACACTGGCCTCAGCTCCACAGGGATCTGCAGATGAGCACGGGCGCCTCAGAAGCGCCACGGAAGAGATGCAGCCAGGTCGTCTTTGCACGCGAGGCCACTGTCAGCGTCTGCATTGCGCACATCCATGCAGCGGTCAGGAGAGAGGGCGGTGCTGGTTTAGTGTGCACCTGCACGGCCGCAAAGTCGGCACGGTACTTGTGAAGCATTGGCGCAACGACGGTGGTGAGGTGGCCGGCAAGCTGCATCTTGTTGGCGCTGGCCACGGGGCAGTTGGCTCCCACTGTGAGCAGCGGGGGTGCCATGAGCAGCTGCAGATGTTCAGGGCCTTGCTAGGGACCTCTGAACGAGCTTGCGAGTGTGATGACGCAAATGTGGGCCAGCAGCAGATGGCTATGTAATGAAGAATCACATCGGTGACAGACGGCAGCCGCCAGTCAGGGAGGCTGCAGAGAGGCGGCAAGAGTGCGGGAGAGGGAGCAGGGCCTCTCACAGATGTTGATCTTGGTCACAGCGTGTACGAGGAAGACCTTGTCGCCGCGGTCGCGGCGGTAGAGCCCCGCGCGCTGGAGCCACAGCGCGGCCTCCCGGGAGGAGGCGCGGTCGCTACCGACGGCCACCGCGATCACCTCGCGCGGCTGAACCATTGCTCAGGACAATGGCCCGGAAAGGTAACGCGCAGCTTGCGGCTACGGCCGCCGTCAGCCGAGAAGACACGAGAGCCGGCGCCGCCGAGCAGCCGCCGCCGCCTTGCCGCGGGGCGCGCCCTCGCGGCGGAGCGGCGGCGGCCGAGTTAGCGATAGCGGACGCGAGCTTGGGGCGACGAGATGGGAAGGTGGGGAGAATGAAGCCCCCTCAGGGGCGTCAAGGCAGCTTCCGCGCAGCTTCCTCCCCGCCGGGCAGGGGGAGCCCTTAAGCGCCGCCGCCCCCTTTACCGCCCGCCCGCTCATGGGACTCGGTTAGCGACACCCCACCTTCGCGGCGCCGGTGCTACCGCTGCTACCGCCACGTCCCGGCGTCGCCAAGCCCCACTAGGAACGGCCGGGGTGCGGCCCGTCGGAAGGGCCCTCCTCTAAAGGGAAACTCACCACCTATAACGCACTTCCATTCTGCCCCCGCCGGCTGGGAAGGAATCTCCCAGCGCCGACGTGGCGGTTGCGGCCGAGATTCCCCCCCGTCCGGTCAACGCAGGGTCGTCCCCATTGGGCCCTCCTGTCGCACTTTCGGCAAACCTTTCGCTTCCACTTCCCGCCAGAATCTTGCAGCCGCTGCTGACTCGGCTTGCCAGCATGCCCGCGACACGCGCACCCGGCAGCGCCGCGCAGCCTATAACCTAACCCTAACCCCCAACCCTAAAGCCACTTTCTTCCTCTTTTCCCCCCCAGTATCCCCTGTTGAGCAGCGGCAGGTCAGAGAAACTAGACTCCGGGTAGCGGCTGCTCGCCGGAGTCGCTGTGTGCTTCAGTGATTCTCTGGCCCCTTTGACATGTATTCATTCTTTTTCCTGGCCACTTACAGCCATCGCCCTCGACTGGATGAGTCTGTGTTTCGTTTTGTTTCCCCCAAACGGGGGGTGCGTTGTGAGATGGGGGTGCGCTGAGAAAGAAGTGGGCAGCAGCTAGTACATAGGGGTCGAGGGTGTGAAAGCAACCCCACAGAGAAGAAAGACTCGTCACAAAAGAGTAAATTAGGTCCAAAGGAGACCGAAAAGTGAGCTCATACTGTTAAGGCGAGGGCTGTGAAGAGCCTGCCCAAGGAGACATGGATAAAACGGTCCAAAGGCGCCGGACAATGTTGAAGCACTCACTTGGCAGCTTGACCAACACATAGAAAAGTAGTCTTTCTTAGAGGGCGAGGGCTGCGAAGCCCAGCTCGAAGAGAATGTACAAGGTCCGAAAGGGCCGGAGAGTGCTAAGATATGCAACAGTTGAAGTGTTACGAAGGATGGCAACTTGGTAACCCCAGGTAAGCAGCCGCAAACACGAGTATGCCAGAAAGCACCTAGATCTCAGAGCTCGCCCCGACGCTTTACCTCCGGGGCTGGTCTCTTGCAGCCACCGTCATCCTTGGAGGAGTGTAGCTGTCCAGGAGCTCATGTGGGGGCTTGGGGTTCCCTCTCGCCCGACATGGTAACACAGTGGTGGAACATTTCGCCAAGCAGAAGAGGAGAGGCCCCCCCTCTATGTACGGTAATGGCTGTCGAGTGGCTAGCCAGAGCAAGTAACACAAAGGTCCACTTTCAGGCTCAAAGGGTGGGCAATCATCCTTTGGATGATTGCCCAGTGCGAGAAGAAATGGCACTATTCAGCAGGAGTGGTCCCCCCTTCACAAGTTCCTGCAGCGACGAGCTCAGCTGGCCCTCTTAGTTGCTCGAGCCCACGAAGGCTGCAATTCGCTTACCACGGGCCCTCCAGTATCGCTGCAACACTTCATAGCACAAGCGTTGCATCTGCGTGCCGGCTGCGCTGTGGCTGCAGCCTCTGGCTCTGACCAGGGAATTCACTACTCGGAGACTAGTTTCTCTGACCTGAGGCTGCTCAGTAGTGGATATTGAGCACCCAGTGGCCACTTGAGGCGCTGTGTTCTTCAAACGCTTTTCTGGCCACCTTTCGAACTTCGTTCGTTCCACATTCTTTTCCTGGGCTGGCCAATCCCAGCCATCGCCCTCTACTGGAAGAGTCTTTCTCCCCTTCGAAATTCATCTTCTTCCCTTCAAGTGGAGAAGTCATACTAAGAGAAGCTCCGTCCTCTCTGACACAGCTGGTTATCCCATTGGGGATTGCCTTTCATCGTTTCCTGCTTCTCTTTTGACGCAAGGACAGCCAGTTTCAAGTCTAGGCTTGTTGTCCTGTGTGATCTCTCACCAACAAAAGTCTCTTTTCTCACCTTTCACAAATGAAGTTGCTTGACTTCTGGGCTGGATGTTCTAGCCCTAAATCAACCCCTAATCACAGCTGGCTCTTTCCACTGTTCCCGTGAAGAGCCACTCCCTCCTTTTCTTGTGAGTGCACGAAGTAGCTTTGCCACTATGAGTTATGTCAGTTAAGAAAATGTCTAAGTTCAGAGTATGCATAAGTGAAAAGTATGTCGAAGTGCTCCCCCAGTTTTTTGCGTGCCCAATGTCAATATGTGTGCACCTTCTTCTGGCTTTGAGCTTTGACCTTTCTTAGGGGCAGAATGCAACTAGTTTGTTTGTTACCTTGTCAACATTGGGATGTCAGGTAGTGGCTGCTGATGGCTTATTCGTCCATTTATCTTTGTCACTTATTTAGCTTCTCAGACTTGCAACCTCAAAGAGAGTCTATGATAAACGGGCTTAGGATTCCAGTCAACATTGGGCTTGGAGTGAACCGTCATGTATGTACCTGGCAAGTTGAAATGGTTAATACATACCTGGTTGCTGCGGATCTGGCAAGGACTTTGCAGGAGAGTGTTATGTGAGGTTCCAGGTATGGATGTAGATGTAGTGGGACACTCATGACCACATTCTCTGTCTATAACAGTATTGAATGTCCCACTGCACCCATTGAAATATCAAATTTTTTGCTGATGAGAGAGACTTACCCCTCAGCGCAAAGACCCAGATTGTATTTTGGGCCGTCAAGGTGGCACTGGGAATTCTCTTTCATCTGCTCTGCGGTAGAGAATGGCAGAGGCCTCTATCCTGGAACAACAACCAAACATGTCACACGTGCGCGCGTGCTTTGATGGCTTGTGCTGCTGCCCATCGAAAGTGCCCATTGAGTACCTTAGCAAGCTAATAAGAAAACGTAAATGAATGTATTCAAATACATACTATTTGAGACTCTTCAATAAGCAGCTTGGGGAAGGGAAGATTACCAGGCTGGCCGGACAACAAACTTGCCAGTGGCTAGGGCCCAGCGCACCTGCCACAAACTCGAGTCAGAGAACCATATGTGCATACATGTGGCCTCTTCAAAGGGGCCAGATAAGCCAGTCAGATGTGTATTCCAGCACTGCAACGCATATTGCTTAGGATCAGCAATATGCAAATATTCAACCCTAAATACCTTCTCTGTTCCAAGCGAGTTGGCCACCACGTGCGTGACCCTGTCGTCCTGCTCAGTGGTGCACACTGCCCCGAACTGTTCGGCAATGCGCCAGACTACATGCATGTGGGGACTTGCATCGCCGACCTGGAACCCGTTTAGCCACTCAATCACTCATATGCTCAGGCAAAGACCAGGCAAGCAGGCAAGCATGGCTTGAGATAGGCAGTCTGCCTCAGCCACAATCTGCAAGCAAGGCTTGTGGCGGTCGGCACAAGCCTTGCTCCACAGCTAAGCCGGCTGCTCCAATGTGCTCTTAGCTCACGGTACTGACGGGGAACACGCGGGAGAAGAGAAGACGGGTGCCGCCCAGCACCACCCGCTGCACCAGAGCCAAAAGGCTGCGGACATCGCAATCGTTGACACGGGAGGGGTCAGCAAAGAAGGACCGATGGATCCGTTCCAGCACCTGCACCATACAGAAGATGTCCAATCACTATGCATGGCCCAGTGAACACAACCCAACATATATTGACATTGCACATGTTGCTCTTTGTAGGATCGGTGATATTTCTGCCATTAATGCCTTGTAACTTGAGGGATGAAGGTGAGTACAGAGAGGGTGATTGCGAGGCAGCTGTCGGCCTCTCGCTCGTCGTGGCCCAGCTCCAGAAGGGAGGGGCCCCACAGTCCAAACTGCCGCCGGCTAGACGGGAAGAAAATGTACCTGCTATCCACTAACAAGCATCAGCCTTTCATGTGGCTGGCTGAATACTCCAGAAGCAAAGACCCAGAGTTCCACATCCATGACATGCATGCACAATAATGCCATAAGGCTGTAGTCATGATCAGTCACATGCCGTCTGCCCAGGTCATGGCGTCTGGGACTGAGAGGTGAATGTACAAGTTGAGCAACTGAGCAAATGAGTCCACAGATATGGCTTGAAGCTGCTCTGCACCCCACCTTTCAACAACAATAAGATTCAGGGCGTGGTGGGGCCACATGCGCGCTGAGTCGTCCACAATAAGCACTGCGGACTCCATACCCAGGACACCATCCAGGTCCTTGCTCTTCTGCTGGCTAGGCCGACTCTCCAGCTCCATCTCGCCCTCGTTGTTGACATTGTCTCGGGCCGTGTCGCCCTCGACACTGTCGCCTTTGGAGATGATTCGCCCAGCAAAGAGCTCCCCAGTCGGGTCCAAGAGCCTCGCCATCTCCGTTGCATATGCACGATTTCCCATTGTGTACACGTGCAGCTCATACAGCTGGCTTGCCTGCGCAGTTGAGCAGACGTTAACTGAAAGAAGCGTAGCTGACTTGCAGCCAAAAAAAATAAGAAAGAGATGTTCTTCCGATGGAAATATTGGCTCTAAAAGGCAAGCTAAGAGGCTCTGAAAGGCAAGCCAAGAGGAACATATCAGGTCCAAAGGGGCTGGTACACACTACGCAAGTGGCTACTCCAAATGGGTGCTGAATGATCCATAGCGAACAGTCGGGAATTCGGAGTGGCTAGCAGCACAAAACAGGACCAGTATTGCCACCTAGAAAAGACTTTACTCTGGTGAGGAAACGCCAAATGCCCGGCCGCAGCTTGGTCCACATCGCAATGTGCGTGAAGCTGTGAAGCTCTCGCTTCCGCCCCAACTGCAGCCTCCCCGCGCTCTCGATTGCCTTGAGCTTCTGGTCCCATGCCAGCTCAATCTCTCCAAACTGCAATTAAGAACCCAGTTTGTAAGATGACTGATAGGCAGGCCATTGACTGGAAATACCCATTGAAGGTTATAGGTGTGGAATTAGATATCTAGTACACATCAAGAGTGCACACATCAGCTTCCAGACATTGGAGCTCCAATGCTCACCTTGGCAGAGTTGAGCAGGGTGTGGTCCAGATCAAGCACAAGCACAAGCTTGCCACAGCCAAGGATGCTGGCCTGCTCCTTCAGCCGCCGCTGCCTCTCCTTACCAATAGCAGCCTCGTTTGTCGCCATGGTCGACTCAGCCGTGCCTGGCACCTCAGTTCAGCAACCGTACCCTGAGCTCCCAGGACTCTAACTTGAGAGGGAGCAGTGCAAGCTGGACCAAGGAACGGTCATGCATCAGTCCAATGTCGCCGCACAATTGCAAAGTGCAGCGCTTTGGAATGTCCAGCCCATACCTGCGTCCTGCGGTTGAGCCTCGTTGTGGCCCGCCGGCATGCCCATATGGTCGTGTGACAAACTAGCTTCAGCCACGGAGCTGGAGCTGGCAGCCACAGACCCCTCGGCAGGAGCATGCAGTGATACAGCAAGAGCACCGCCTGGGCGTGCAGAGTCAGCCGGCCCTGCGCTGCGAGACGCCGAGGTGCGTACACTGACCTCCACCAACTCAGGCAGCACAAGGATGGGGCTGCTCGGCCTCGGCGGCAACACAGGGAGGTTGCTCTTGAGCTGGCTCTCAGGCTGAGGGGCCTTCCGCATCGCAAGCCGCGGGTCCTTGGACTTAGATCGCACACCATCCAGCTCCAACGACGACGTCTGCTGGGCCCCATGCTTGCCGCGGCCGCTACTCGCCTCCGCTCTCTCACTGGCGAGCTCCAGGCGGGGGTCCCTGGACTTGGGTCGCTGCCTGTCCTGCTCTGGTGCAGGCCGCTGCTGAGCACCAGGCCTGCTGCCGACCTCTTCGCCTTCGCCTGCAGGCTCCAGCCGGGGCCGCTTGGCCTGCTGGTCATCAGCAGGGCCGGCGCTCTGCCACTCTTCTCTGGCGTCAATGGACTTCGCATCCTCGGCTGCATCGGAGGTCAGATTGTGCACACCAGCTATCCTGGTGCTTGCAGATGTCAGCATATCCTGACCACGGATCAAGGTGGCGGCAGCAGAATTCTGGTCTGGCATCACGTAACTGGGCCTGTCGAGCACAGCCACTGGCAGATCAGCGTGCAGCCCGCCATCTTGAATGCTCGGCGGAGGCTGCAGTGTTGACTGTGGCGGCACTGGTGCTCGCTGGATGGGCTTGGGAGCTGTAGCAGAGTACAGGAGGAACGCCGCTTCTGGCACTGCAGCCGCCGCCAAGAATTGCGGCGGCAGTGGCGGAGGCGGCTGGACCGGTCCATGAGAAGGGACGGAGTCGAAGGTGGCCCGGCTGGCCACTGGCTGCAGCTGCTGCCAGTCGTACTCGGCCAGGCCAGTCGGTGATGCCGCCTCCTCCCTGCTGCTCTGAGGCAAGCCCCATGCAGCAGGAGAGGCTTGCACGCGCAGCGGTGATGGAGGGCGCCACACGGCTCCATCATCGACGTACGCTAAGTCAGGCCTAGCTCGGCCAGAGGCAAAAGGCGAGCTCAGATGGAAGCCGGAGCTGACGACCGCTTGAGGGCGGCCTGCCTGCCTGCGCGCATAGGCGTAGGCGGCAGCTGCGAGCGCCGCTGTTTCCGAGGCATCGGCTTGATTGGCATTGGTATGGATGCCATGTCGCATGCCACCATCACCATCAGTTTTGGCAGTGTTCTCTTGCTTCAGCGGTCGCATGTCGCTTCCCGACGGCTGCAGCTTCGCCTGCTGCTGCCATACATCTGCCTTGCCACCGGCACTGTTGCCAGCAACCTTGGCGCGCTCCTTACTTGCCGTCCACCCTTGCAGCATGGCACTCACCTACGCGGCACAGCCAGCAACACGACCTCGCAAGCAAAGTCAAGAAGAGGCCGCTACTTGTCCAGCACAACATGAGCATTCAACAAAGCAGCTCAATCATTGAGCAGTCTTCAATGTCAGATATAAGCCTCGTCTTGTGTACACTGATACACCTGATTGTCCACTAGGTCGCGCGAACACTGCACTAAGCCCATTCTTATGTTCCAATGAAGGAGAGGACCCTGACAGACAACATCTATCCACAACTGCTAGGGAGGGGCTGCGGCACCACAGCACCTCTTGTGCCTGCTTCTTTGTGAAGAGCTTGCCTGAGCTTCCGCTGGCCAACTCCAGAAGGCTGCTCATTCAGAAACATGCAGAGAGTTTGTGTCAGCTCACAAGCGCCACCAAAAGTAGAAATTTGGGGCTGCAAGCCTCTGACTTGGCTCTTACTGACAAGCTGTTTGTCCAAAGACATACAACTGGAAGAAGCACTGAAAGTCAATCAAGCACCTAGCTGTCGCCACGCTGCCATGAGTGCTTCGGCCCTGCTCGACTACGGCATCAGTCAGTCGCAGGAAGCACCTGGTAAGTGCCTTTGGGTCACCATGCAGCTGCTCCCTCCCAGCGGCAGTGTTGGCGACCTGGGTGCCCATGCTGCAGGCGCTTATCTTGCTGCAGCAACACGAGGCTCACCCTTATGTTGCTGCAGCATAATCACATTGAACACTCAAACAGATCCTGGATGCAGTCCAATCTATTGATTAGTCACTGAGGTGCACAGATCTAACCGCAAAGGCAGCCCGGATGCCTGCAAACGCCTGGCGCGAGACAGCGACGACCTTGTCGGGCACGTCCCCCTGCATCGGCTCCTTGGCATCTGGGAAGAGCAGGCCCAGGGCCAACTCGAGCGCCACCAAGGCCTGCTGCAGCTGCCGGCAGACCTCCAACAACGCCCTGCGTGCCCCCCGCTCATCAGAATCAGTGATGGCTCCCAAATGCGAAGGATGGTGAAGCTGACCGTTACCTCTCATACTGAGAGTCCCTGAACCCTGAACCCTGAACCCTAAACACTAACCCCAAAAACCCTTTTCTCCAAACCCGAATCTCCTGGGACCTCATCGTCCCAGGAGATTTGGCTGGATCTGACCCAACCAAGCACTTGCATTCGGGCTGAGGCTCAGATTACAGGTATCAAGCTCTGCCTCACTTCTGAGCGTCCTTGATGCTGGTCGAGCGGACGGCGTCGGCGGCAGCCTGCACCAGCTTCGCCACCTCGAGCGGCCGTGCCTCCTCTTCGGCCGTCACGGCCTCATCCGTTTGACAGCGCTCAGCCTTCTGCCAGGGAACCTCTGCTGAGGGCGGCAACCTTCTGCCGCCCTCATCGTCCCGCTCTCTTTGCCGGCTACCACCAAAGTTGATTCCATTCGGAATTGCCTCGTCATGCCGGTGACTACGGCGATACTGGACGCTGGAGGGCCTTTGCCTGTCATCATAATGGGAGTTCAAATCAAAGCTCCGCCAACCATAGGCGCAGCGACCTCTGTCCTCATGCCAGTCCTGCAACGAGCGGCCGTGGGCGGGGCTCAGATTCGTTGGCTCCTGGCGAAACGAGGCTGGAGTCAGCGGCTCCTCGCTCCACTCGGGGTGAGAGCTCGAAGCGCTGGCGCTGCTGCCATCGTCGCCGTCGTCGTCGTCGGCGCCCTCAATCTCGCCTTCCTCCAACTCGCCCTCCTCCCTCTCCTCCGCCGGCTCGCCAGCACGGGCATGGCCAGAGGGGGCGGGCAGCGCCTCGCAGACAACGGCTCGCGACGCTCTGTCCTGTGAGTCGGGCCCTCGCTCCGCGCGCTTGACGTCGCCAAGAGCCCCGCCCTTGACAGCACGCGCCCAGGCCTCGTTGTACAGGATCTCGGAGCGGGCCACGCGGGGACTGGCGGCGACGACCAGCGGCCGCTGAGCTAGACGTGGCGCCGCCGCTGCTGGGCCATGGTAACCGGACGAAGCTCGGGATTGCCAATGGAGGCTCTCGTCCGGGCCGTCGGCAAAAGGCGGCAATGGCGGCGGAGGCTGCGGTGGCGGCGGCCAGCGGGGCTCGTGGTCATAGCAAGGTCCGAGGCCGTTGCTGGGAGGAGGGCCTCCGCCAACGCCGAAGTAACCGCCGCCGCCGCCGCCGCCAGTGGCCCATGGCGGCTCCATGGTGGGCTCCTCATGGCTTGCGGCGCACCATGCAGGCGCGCGATACCGCGCGGCGCGGCCTTCTGGCGGTCCCGGCGCTCATTCGCGGCGGGCTCGTCACGGCTTCCGAGCGTCACAGACGGCGTCGGAAGGCCCCCGGGCTCGCACGATCGTCCGCCCTCCCGGCAGCTCGCGCACCTGCGCCGGCATGAGATCCGAGGACGTCCGGAATGGCGTTGCCGGCGGCGGCGGCGGCGGCGGCGGCTGCGGAGGCTGGCCGGCGAGGGTGTGATGGGTTCTGGGCCGGCCATGGGGACACCCGAGGAAACTGGGACGCCCTGCGTCGAAGCTTGACGCAATGCCCCCCGATGGCGAAGGAAAGTAGCTCAGGCTCCCGGGAAGGGGGCCCGAGGAAATCCGTCGAGAGCTGACGCGGCCCGGCGGACCGCACCCGCGCTGCGAAAGCGGACTTCTTGGCTCATCAATCTAGTCACGAATACTCTCTATATGAACCTGGGTGACTTTTAGAGCCGCTCATTTGATATCTACAGCCGCATTCGTCTACCTTTCTTCTTGAGGAGTTTCCTCGAAGAGACAATCTCCTCCTCAGCCCGCATTGCTCACCTGCTCGGGAGCCCTGCCACCGCCGCCATGGACGACGACGCCGCCGCCGCCGCCGCCGGCGAGCCGGAGCCGCGGGGCATGGAGGAGGCCGCCGCCGTGGCGGAGCCGGAAGCCGCCGAGGCGGAGGAGGAGGAGGAGGAGGAGGAGGCGGAGGCGGAGGAGCAGTATGCGGTCGACGAGCCCGTCGATGTCGCCGTGCTGTGCTGCGTGCTCCGCCAGCAGTCGTCGCCGCCCGGCGACCGCCGCATCTGGCGCCGCGTCGCGCTGCCGTCCGACTCGAACCTCCTCGAGCTCCACGTCGCGCTGCAGGTCCCGCCGCATTCGCCGCTGCCTTTCGTCTGGAGGACTTCCAGAGATACCTCTGACGATCAGTAGGAGGAGCTTGAGGCCAAGCTTGGCAGCCTCGCTCTCAGCATGAAGGAGCGTCACGTTCTCGTTGACGGCCGTCAGCTGGAGGCGGCTGCCAGCTTCTCGTGGGGATACCTCTTGCATGCACAGGCCTTCTTGCGCTTGTCTGAAGGCTCGAATGCAGAAGCAGAGGTTGAGCAAGCTGCGCTAAGTCAACCACCTAAATTTAACGACGCCTGCGGCGGCATTGCTCGTGCAGAACGCGTTTGACTTCGAGGACAACCACTTGCACGAGTTTCGGCAGTCCAAGAAGGCCAGCGGCAGCGTCCCGCGGTACCCCGGCTTTGGCCGCACGGACCTCTCCAAGCTGCCGGCGGCCGACACCGACAGCGCCAATGAGGACGATATTCGCACGTTCCAGGTCTTGACTCGAGCAGTCAAGGGCATTCCTTTGACATTGAATCATAAAGAGCCTTGCAGCAACCCGGGCGCATTCGCATCACTTCAAAATTTGGACTTCTACATCGGTTTATCAATCTCACGTTTACGTAAAGTCGGTCACTTGAAGTACAATGGAAGACCTTTCCCACGGGCAAATGTCACCACTGCAAATGCTGATACTTTCGTGAGCGCGCTCCAGGGCTGCCAGCAGGAAAACATCTTCTCAACTGGCCTGATGCCGTGCAAAATCCCTGTTGGCTTGCATTGCAGCTGGTGGTCGGTATTCCCGACGCTGCAGGCGGCGACTACTTGACGCCTGCAAGTGATGCCGATGAGGCCAATGTCTTTGTGCAGCACTCGCATCCCCACCAAGAGGCTCTGCCTATTGGCCCTGACCTTGTGGACAAGCTCGCGTTTGCATCCAAACCCAAGCAGGTGAGGACTTGCTTTTGACACCAAGGAATGTAGCCATCTTGTTGCTGAAGTCTGTTCACAGATAAATCAATTGTAAGGAGGCATTGCTGACCTGCTATATGATGGCCATGTTGAAGTAGTCAGTGATGATGGGACCATTGTAACATATGAAGATCGCAATTTCCAAGCACGAGGTGTTGAAATGATGCAAGAAAAGGCAAGGAACGGGCCAAAAGTTAACCACCCAACCAAGCCAACGGGGCCAAGAGTTCTAGAGAGCTTAGGGGGTCCTGGCCTTGGCCCTGGCCCTGGCCCGTTTGGAGCTCGTGGCCTTGTGGGCTTGGTTGGCTTGTTAACTTTTGGCTCCACTGGATGTGCCTTGGCCCCGTTCTTGAGCTTGCGACACTCAGACGCCTCGTGCTTGGGCTTGGCAACAATTACTTGTAACACCCTACAAGTTTGGACAATGAGGACGTCTTTCCAGACATCCTCCCGAAAGCCTTGCCCCCCAGATCACAATATTGATGTGGAAGATGGGAGCCTTCCGGAGTACTGATTCACCTGACGTTGAGCCTGCAGTACCAAGACCACTGAGATCTCTGAATTTTTGGAGATGCCGGGGCAGGTGCTGGACGAGAGGGCTTTCAGGGTCTCCGACGTTCTTAATTCTGCCAACCCTGTCCTCATCTACGAGTACGACTTTGGCGTGAGCCACGAGATCTCCATCTTCTGGGAGGGCGAGTTCTCGTCCACAGAGGGCATCGATTATCCAACTTGCCTGGCAGGAGCTGGCGCCAGCCGCGCCGAGGATGGCAATGACACGGACGACGCAGGCAACCTGCTTGACAGCTATGATTATGACGAGTTTGCCATAATTGAGGTAAGCGTGACTGTCTGGCAATTTTCCCTATAATCCTAGCTTATATCAAACAATGACTCAGTGCCTTGAATCTTGTGTTGCTATCTGATCCATGTTGGGCAAGCTCGAAATAGTCTCCTGTTAATCTTGCCAGTTGCTGTGAGTTCACTGCAATCAAGTACTCAACAGTCAATTTGGGCAAATTAGGACTATTTTGCTCTTACTTCTACCAGTCGCTCTGAGTCAATCGCGATCAAGTGTTTGAAAACAACTGAGAAGTCCTACAAGAGTGCAATTTCGTCTACAAAAGCGGCAGTCTCGATAGTAAGTGAAGCTGTTCTCTACTGTCTGAGCAGGTTCTGCGCAACTTCGAGAAGACATACCAAGGCCTGTGGCCTGCCGGCCCTGGCGCAATAAACAAGACGGAGGCCCTCCGCTGCTATATGTGCAGGTGAATTAGCACCACCAAGCATCCCAGAGAGCTGCAACCAAAACGTTGTCTACAGCACACGACTTAGACCAGCCAAACAGAAGATGTTAGCAAAAACAGCACCTCTGACAGGCCCTTTGCTTACTTTTGGACGGCAGGTACACCAAAGAGTGCTCCCTACGTCGGCGGTGCTCCGGGAACTGCTGTACCTTCTGCCTCAAGTCGATGCTGGCCGTGAGCGCGGGGGCCGTCGCACTCGACGAGGCCGATGCAGCGTTTGACGAGGCAGCCGCCCGCGTGCACGAGGCTCGCCGGCAGTGGGTGGAGGAAGGACGCTGCACGTGGGTCGAGCGCGACGGCCAGCCTTGCAACTGCAAGGAGGAGTGACGGCGCAAGATCCTGCTCTGCCTCTTGTGCTGCACGCGCCCTGCAACTCGCAGATTTTGCACTTGACACCTCTAAGCGAGCTCCTGCACCTTACAAGACATGGAGGCCACTCAGCCCAAGCGAGGCCCTTCACTCTGCCTCACTTATGACAGCCTTAGTAGACACTGGCGTCTTGCTGCAATACTTTGCAAAGGCGTCTGCCACCGTGGCCGACTTCACTATAAGCCCGCAGCCTGCAGCCTCCGATTACGGCCCATGCTTCCAAATGCGCAAGTGCATATACTTGCACGTTCTAGCACAAGCTCATACGATCTCTTCAGGTCGTCATTCTTGCGGCGTCTATGTAGAGCAAGTGTGCTAACATCTTATTGGTTTAACTTGCATTGCAGCAAGCATTACCTAGCATAGAGATTGGCCAACACAGCAAGTGAAAAGGTCAAGTGCTTGCGCTCTGCAACACTTTGGCAGGCCTAACAATGTGGAGAATTGTGCAGAAATAAAATAATCCCCTAAGTAACGGGCTCTGCATCCTACATCCTTACAAGGTGCAGATCATCAAGGAAAGTGGAAGCAGGAGTCAGGCGATATATGCCAGGATGGCGGGATGCAAGAGTCAGTCAAGCAATGCCAGGGTGGGGGGAGAACGCCGAAAGCAAGAAAATTTGTTTACACAAGTGGGATCACACCACTGCAGAGCGCGACCAAGACGTTGGCTTCTACTCTCTGAGTCGGCCGCCACGCCTGACTACCTCCCTCTGCTGCGTCCGCGGTAGCCGCCACCCCTGCCGGGGCTGAAGCCGTTGCTGCTGCCGCCACCGCTGCCGTGGCCGCCGCTGAAACCTCCCCGGCTGCGACTTCCACCTCCGTAGCCGCCGCCACTTCCACCGTAGCCACCCCTGTCAATCAGCAGAATGAGCAGCCCAATAAAGTCTAGGGACGTCGCGCAAGGAAGTAGACAATGCTCGTGGAGGTAAGCCGCGCAAATAGCTCAGGCAAGTTAAGCAATGGCACCAAGGACAAGTTATTGTTGCAGTATATGAGTAACAGCCACGAGGCCCATGCCCAATGACAACTTTGTGCAAAGCAGACGCTTGGCTGCCCATGGCAACCTGACTGCCCATGGCATTTTGACTGTTCATGGCAATCTGACTCTCATACGGCTCAGGCTCAGCATGGCAACAGGAAGTACGGCGCTGTTGCTGGACCTTACAGTGCAATAGCCAGTTTGCACAGACTGACCAGATGTGCATTTGTCGAACCAGCTTGAGGACCTTACAATAGCCACTTGGCACAGACTGACCAGACATGTCTTTGTCAAACCAGCTCAAGGAAGCTTACCCGCTGTAGGAGTCGCAGGCTGGCTTGACCTGCAAGGGTGGGAGCGAAGCGGCGACCTCAAGGGTCACCGCCGTTTTCCTTCCTGCCTCGTCGCCTTCCGCTACATCCCTCTCATGGCCTGCATAATCCACCTCTGTCGGTGAGAGCCAAGTCATAGCAACTGGCGAGGAAATGACCTGACGCCCCTCGTGCTCCTCGATTCAGGGGTTCCGAAGTACACTATCGGGCACATCCTCAACTGCGAGTTAAAAACTCAGTAGAAGCTAGGCGAGGAGAACCAGATAATGGAAGTGCTGCAACGTTGGGGTAGCATAGCACATGCATGCTAACCTACTCACAATCACGCAGAGACCCAATGAAATTTACAAGTCTTCACACACACAGAAGACCCCCCCTAAAGTTTCACAAAGCAGCAACAGGAGCAGCAGAAAGCGCCTGGAAGGGCCTAGGTATGTTGGCAGAGTTGACGAAAGCTCGCATCATATGATCTTCTAGAAGGAGGCTAGCATGGCAGTGAGATGCGGAGTCACTCACTTGTAACAAACTGCTCAGCCTGGGCAGAGGGCACATCGAACACTGCACCCATGCCGTCCTGCGTCAGCGTCATGCGCCGCACCTCTGTGACTGCCGCCTCCGGCATCGTCTGTCGCAGGTAGTTGAACACGTAACTGCAGATGTGCAGTATGAAAGAGCCATGTCAACAAGGTGAAATTGGCAGTCATGGTTGTATCATGGCTGTGCAAAGTGCATCAGTGGCTGGCAAAATACAACTATCCGTTAGGACAGCATATCCCAAGCAAGCAAGCAAGCAATCAGAGATAAGGGGTGACAACATTTTGCCCTCACAGCTATCAACAGATATCAGAGAGATAGAGTGGCCAACCACATACAGCATACGGACTGTCCCTAGTGTGAGGGCAGGAGATCAAGATGAAAGGCCGGCACTAACTGACAGGCACTTACGACGGTGTGCGGATAGTCGTGTCGGCCTGAAAGTGAAGGGTGGTAGCATCATTGTGCGCCGTAAGCAGGGAGCACGGCTTCACCTCCGTGTGCCCCTGTGTGACAGACCAAAAGTCATTTGGCACTGTGTTGCATAAGCAAAAACCCTTTGGGTGAGCATGAGGAGCAATTGCCAGGGAGTGGGCGACTCGATACTAGTAGTATGCGGCCAGCGAGCAAGGCAGCCATGCAGTAAGTCATTGACCCACTCCAGCAAGCAGTGCATAGCGCTCGCCATCTGACGGCAGCAAGAAGTTGGATCTGGGCAAAAGTAAAGGGTCAAGCCGGCTTTGGCAAATATGGTAGCCTTGATGGCCTTGGCAGCGTCGACCACTGACCGTGATTTTCGCGAGCGCCTTGGCGAGGGCGTCAATGGCAGGTAAGCCCGAGTCCAGCAGCTCCTGTGCGGCGCCGCGGAAGAGGGGTAGCAAGCTGCAAGTGCACAGCCAGATGAGAGCTTAAAGGGGCACTGAGGCTCGCCAAAGAAGCTGAGAAAGGACTTCTCAACAAGCCACGCCTTAAGTGATAATAGCATACCACTTGGTCTTCAGCGTCAGATCAGCTTAGCAGGCTCAAGACTCAGGTTTCCATGCTGCCTCACGTGTCGGAGACTGCCCGCACGGAGTCAAGGGCCGCGGACGAGGAGGCACGCGCGATGTCGCCGGGCTGAGGCACCGCGATGCGCTCAAAAGCGAACCCGGCCTTGCGTTCAATTGTGCCAATCATGTACTCCTTCTTGGGTCCATACATCATCACCGAGATGCCAGTCTTGCCTGGCATGCAACGGCCCAATGAATAAGCACAGTGCAGCGAGGTGCTAAATTTGAAGTAGATAGACAATCAGAGATATAGGATTTCAGTGAGACGGAAATGATTGAGAACCCAATGAGTTGCAGCCTAGCTCAGCTCCTCGATTGTGAGATTCCAACCTGAACCAACATGCACTATATTCAGGAACATGGATGCAGCACTCTACAGCTGCTTGGAGGTGCTAAGTCCCTCCTCCAGCTCCCAACACATCAATCTTGAAGGCTCACCAGCTCTCCCAGTGCGGCCTGAGCGGTGGATGTACGTCTCCTCGTTCCTCGGTGGCTCGACCTGCGCTCCAGAAGCTCACAGCCAGCATGCCATGCAGTCCTCAGCATGCAGGAGACTGGCAACACTGGAGCTTGCTGCCAGAGCAAGTGCATGCTGCGCCGGTTCTCAGAAGACCTCATTCAGGTGCAACAGAATGTTCCAACTTGGGGCATCAAGTCTTGAGACTCGGCATCTGAAGGCAAGCAAACTACCTGAACAACAAGTTGGACATCGTTGATGTCCAGGCCGCGCGCTGCAACGTCTGTGGCCACAAGCGTCCCAAATTTGCCGCCACGAAAGCCTGCCAGCGTCACCTGCGGCGCGCGTGCCGGGCACCACAGGTGGTGAATTGGCTGCTCAGGCGGCAGGACTGTGACCATACCTGCAGTGCTCTTAACATTCTTGGAGGTTGTGAATTTGAGAATGAAGTTAAAATTTAGATTCTCCGTCCAGTGGCAAGAGGGGGGGGGATGAGACAGGGGGTGCGCATCGCTGCTGCGAGTTGCCAGCTGTGGCACTGTACCTCGCGCTGCGACTGAGCAATGTCACCATGAAGGCACTGCGCGCCCTCCAGCTCGTTGGCCAGCGCCGTAGCGTCGTTCTTTGTCTCTGTGAACACGATCGTCCGCCCGCCCCTGCCGACGTCAGCGCCGTTGCCGCCAACAGAGGCTCCGCGTCAGCTAAGGCTCCGAGTGATGGGACAACGAGCGGCAAGAAGTGGGAGCAGGAGGGACGCCGCAACGCACTTGCTGTAGCAGCGGATGACGGCCGAGGCAACGTGCGCGCGCTGCGACCAGTGGCAGCTGAGCAGCAGGTGCCGCACATTCTTGCTGGCCTTCATACGCTCGTCTCCCACCAGGTCCACAGTGCGCCTGTCTTTCTTCAGAAAGCGCATCGAGATCTGCGCATGGCCATGAGATGGAGCAGAGCATTCCCACGCGAGGTCATTGAGAATGCTAGCCTTAAGCCGATACTGGGAGCACTGACGTGCACGGCATGTGCAACTTATTGTGTAATGAGGTGGCCACACAAAGCACAGTATTCTGTACTGACACTCCAATGCAGGACCAGGTCAAGGAGAACAACAACCCACACCTCCTCGACCCACTTGGGCATCGTCGCACTGAAGAGCAGCGTCTGCACGCTGGCAGCATCCTCAACAGCGCCTGCAAAGCAGGCAGCCCGTAGGAAGGACAACGCCAACCGACAGTTATTGGTCGTCAGCTCAATATTGCAGCGACGTCCTTACAAATATATTTAGGTTATGATGCGAGCAGGAAAGGGAATAAGGGTGTGTGACGATCTGGAGTTGTGGAGGAGAAGGAGGGGTGGAAATGCTTAGCAGCTGGATATGCTGGCCACACCTCTCCCAATCAAAAGGCCCTAACAGTAGACACTATTAGTACCCAAAGTGTAACCTGGGGGAGATTAATTGAACCAATGCCATTCACCCCTTGCCTTTGTCTTTGATCCTGATCTGACTTAGACTCAGGTAAGCCCCTATAACCTGTGCTCATCAACCTTGGCTTGATATCCAACAGTTGAACAAGAGCTCATACTTCATTGAGCTGGCCTTTCACAGCCATTGCCTCCCTTGAAAGAGTTTCGGACTTCTTTGGTGCCACGCAGCAGCTCGAAAGAAGGAGATTCAGGAGGTGGCGTAGCAGGGGCTGGGACGGAGCGTCCAGTGACAGAATGCAAGCAAGCAGGTGCGGCCATGAGAGACTCACCGAGGATGGTCTCTACGTCCTCGACGAAGCCCATGTTGAGCATCTCGTCGGCCTCATCCAGGACGCGCACGCGCAGCTTGCCCAGCTTCAGGTTGCCGCGCTCCAAATGGTCCTGCCACATTATTGACGATCTGCACTTGATAACCCACTTTGCAGCTGACAAGCAGATCAGCGGCAGCGGTAGGGTGGCACGGGCGCTGCAGACCTTGATGCGGCCGGGCGTGCCGACGACGATGTCGACGCCACGGCGGAGGAGGCTCTCCTGCGGCCCCATGGGCGCGCCGCCATACACGCACGCCGTGGCCAGCCCGGCGACGTCGCCAATGGAGGCGAAGTCGGCGGCCACCTGCTTGGCGAGCTCGCGCGTCGGCGCCAGGACGATCACGCTGGGCGGCCGCCCGTAGAGCCGGCGCTTCTGCTCGCCGTTGGTGGCGGCAGAGGCGTCACGGATGCGCTCGACGACAGGGAGCACAAAGGCCAGCGTCTTGCCCTGCAGCATCATCACAACAGGAACGAACAGACTGTCAGATACAGACGCTATAACAAGTAACTAACCACATGTTGAGATTGGCTAACATTGTGCGTACTAGCTGGTCAAGGCAGGGACTCGACGGGACCGCAAGTACTCAATGGGTTGTCAAACCTGGCGAGGTTGAGGCTTTACAAAGTAGAGGATCTAAGGCCTCTGAGGAGGCGAAGGAGGCAGATCTGCGGCCACAGCTCAGAGGTCAAGGGTTCAATTCGTGCTGAGTGCAGACCTGGCCGGTGCGCGCTCGGCCAACGAGGTCGTGGCCGCCGTGCACGGCGGCGAAGGTCTGCGCCTGGATGGGGAAGAGGCTGCGGATGCCCTTGTCGGCCAGCCGCCGCGCCACGTCGTCGGAGATGGCGAAGTTTGCCACCGCCAGCGGGTCGCCACCGCCGCCGGCGGCCTCGCTGCCGTTGGCCTCGGCGGCAGGCGCGGCGGCCGCCGGTGCCGCCGCGCTCCTTTTGGCCTTCTTCGGAATCTTCTTCTCCGGCGTCTCCACGGCGGCGGCGGCGGCGGCGGCGGTTGCATCGCCCTCGCTCTTCCTCCGCCGCTTCTTGGGCGCGTCAGCAGCGGCGATGGCGGGCGGCGGCGATCCCGAGAGCTTGGCGGCCGCCTTGCGCTTCTTCATCGCTCCGCCGGCATCGCCCGCCTTCCCCGTCACCGCCGCC
This sequence comes from Spirogloea muscicola, assembly GCA_009602725.1. Classification (NCBI taxonomy): domain Eukaryota; kingdom Viridiplantae; phylum Streptophyta; class Zygnematophyceae; order Spirogloeales; family Spirogloeaceae; genus Spirogloea; species Spirogloea muscicola. The sequence continues at coordinate 654,517 of WELB01000011.1, forward strand.
GCCGCCTCCGCCGCCGGCGCCGCCGCCGCCAGCGGCGGCGTCACGGTCTGCCGCTTCCCGGCCTCGCTGCTCTTCGCCTTCTTCCTCGCCTTCCCCTCGGCCGCCGCGCCCGCCGCGGGGCCGGCGCCTGCGGCGGCCGCCATCGACAGGCCAGGCATGGCTTGTCGCCGCCGCCGCCGCCGCCGCCGCCGCCGCCGCCGACGGTGGGGGAAGGGAGGGGTTTGGGTCTTGTCCACGTGGCTGCACCGAGGAGGCCGCCCGCAGCCGAGCTGGGCGGGTCTTGGCCCCCACGTGACGCCAGCGGGGCGCCGCCGCGCCCACCAAGGCCTGCCACGTCGGCCAGCCACCCTCCTCTTGGGCGCGAGGGCGTGGACCCGGTTCGACAGCGTGGCAGCCAGCGTGGCAGCCAGCGTGGCGCCCTGATCCCACGTCGACGCGCCACTCTCCGAGAGCCACGTCTTGCGGTGGCGGCGGCCGCGGCGACTGCGGCGGCGGCGACGGCGGCAACTTCAGCGGCGGCGGCGGCGGCGTTGACGGCGGCGGAGGCGGCGGCGGGTGAGGACGGCGGCTTATCTGGCGATATGCGGCTGCTAACTTTGGCGCGCTGGGAGCAGCCGGCGCAGCAGCCACCGTACGGCGCCGCAGACGCCGGCAGTGGCTCTAGGATTTAAGGATTAAAGTTAGGCTGTGGCGTCAAAGCGGCGCCGTCGCCGCCGGCCTTCGGCGCGCGGCGATGGAGGCGACGGCCGCCGCACCTCGCGCCGGCCCGCCGTGCGCTGCCGCCCNAAAAAAAAAAAAAAAAAAAAAAAAAAAAAAAAAAAAAAAAAAAAAAAAAAAAAAAAAAAAAAAAAAAAAAAAAAAAAAAAAAAAAAAAAAAAAAAAAAAAGCGGCGGCGGCGGCTGTGGCGGCGAGCACGCCGGCTCGGCGGCTCTCGACGCGCTGCGCGTGCTGGAGTGGCCGCGCCTGGGCGCCGCCGTCGCCGCGTTCGCGTCCACGGGAATGGGCCGCGACCTCACACGGGTGAGCGACACGGCCCGGCTCCGAGCTCGCAACCTAGGCCTAGGATTTGCACCGGGGTTAAGTCTCATGACTACCTGCTGGGCACTTTCTCCAAACCCTAACCCTAATACCTTAACCCTGACCTAAACCCTGAACCTCAAGTCCTAAGAGTCCCTGCCGGTGGGCTGAGCACGGCTCGGGGGCCCTTGCACGCTGCGGTGGCCATCACCGCTGCTTACGAGGCACCTCCCCATAGAGGTTTAGGGTTTAGGGTACAGGTTTAGGATTTTGGCTTCATAGTTTCCTAGCTGCTGATGGCCGGCACATGGAACAAGCCAGGTAGCTGGCTCTCCCGGCAGGTGGCGAGACAACGGCTGCGAGGTTGACCTCTTTTCTACCCCTCCCCTTTTGCAGGCCCTGCCGCTGGCTGCGACCCAAGAGGGCAGCGAGGCTCTGTTGGCGGAGACGCAGGCTGCGCAGAACATCGAGTCCCACCTCGGCGGCTCGCTGGACTTCAGCAGCATCCACACTAGTCTGGTGAAAAGCCTTGCCGGCGACTTTCCCCGGCCGGCCTGAGATCGCCTGCATGACTGAGAGTTTGACCAATGTCAGATTAAAAGCCAGATTTACAATCACAATGAGCGCTAGGGCCTGTTGCGTGACGCTGTGCAGCAACTCCGTCTACAAGTACCACTAGCATCTCTGCTGTCTCTGAATCAGTGCGCGCATCATGCTCCGTTTGATGAGCTTCCTAGACCTTGCCACTGTTGTCTCACCTGCAATCAACTAGCTCCAGGCTCTCCTGCTGTGTCTGCAGTTTTGCTTCTTGCCATTTCAGGGTGCTCATGCATCAGCTACAGGTGTTCTCAATTGTGAGGCCATCAAAGTTGATGGTCATAGAATGTAGCTAAATACTCTGACTCGGCACTGAGAGCTGAAATGAAGTCCTTTGCCCTGCTGTGACCAGTTGCTAAGCTGGGTTTGTATGGGCACATTTAGCGCTTCTTGCCTCCAAAGCCATTGCTTGTTAGTCAGCACTGACAGGCGTGTGCTTTCCTGTGTGCAGGTCAGAGGGGCCCTTGGGGGGATCAGCAGCGGCGTGGCCGTCAGCGGGCCCCAGGCCTGGGCGGTCGCGAGCTGCCTGCAGGCGGCTCTTGCGCTGCGCAAGGCCATCTCGGCTACTGCAGCCAACGGGAAGAATGCAGCTGCTGCTGCGGCCCTCTCCCCGCTGATTGAGATGGTGGGTCTAGCTATTGAGGCTCTCAGACCACCTTGTGCTCCTTGCGAATGACGAGCATTACACTAGCAAGTACAGGCATTTCGCGGGCTAGGCTTAGGGCCGTCCTTGACTTCATGAATCAATTTCATTGCTGTTTGTGTACATGCGGTACTTATTATCTGTAAGCAAGTGACGTGGTTGTTGCCGCACAGGTTACGCCGATGGCCACCCACCCGGAGCTCGTCAATGTCATCCTGGACATATTGGAGGATGATGGTGTTGTCAAGGACACGGCGGTAAGTCTGCTCTCCAATGGCACCTTTGGTTAGCATAGAAGCATGGCACCTTCTTTGCATTCTCCATGGCAGTTTCAGTACAAGCGTACAGCTTTCTGCTTCCGTTGTTGCTGAAGTGAAACATGTACGGATAGGGATGGGATTAATGCCTCAAGGGTGTGCACTTTGGCAGAGCTCGGAGCTGCGGAAGGCGCGGGTGCAAGTCCGCACCATCAAGTCCAGAGTAAGGGCCACGCTCCTGTGCCTTGCCACCAGGTCGCAGCCTATGACTGTATGTCATACGTATGCATAAATTAACACGTCGGCTAGTTACCAAAGCTGGTGCAAATGCTCCTGATACGATCCATGCAGCATACAATGCAGGATGCTGCCCAGCAGTGCTGCCACATGAGTTGACGTCCGAAAGATTGTTCTGCTGCTCTGCTGCAGTTGCAGGACTTGCTCAACCGCATCATGAGGAGTGGCGCGGGTTCGACAGTGCAGGTGAGTAGCAATGCATCTGGTCATAGTGATAGTGAGTGCAAGTAAGCGATTGGCGCTGTGCGCCTTGCACTGACACACAGGCTAGATCTGGTCCATGCACTAGTGTCTAGCAATGCAGGCGGAACACAATTTGATGGCGTGCAGGTTGGTGTAGCTGTTGCAAGTAGGCCCTGCTGGATGATGTGGAGGACTTGCCAATGTTGCATGCCAGCCTCGTCAGACTGGGTGATCCAGGTTGCCTTGATCCCTGTGAGCAGGAAGTGGTGGAGCTTGCTGGTCGCATGTGCGTCATTGTGGCTGCAGAGACAAGAACCTCCGTGCCTGGCCTCCTGCTGCAGAGGTCCGTATGATTACCACTCTGCCGCTAACGTCAAGGAGCTGCCTCTCGCCATCTTCTTTCTCTTGTATCTCCATCTTTACTTGATACGACTTTCACGGCACTGTTGAACCCTGATACTTCTAGAATTTCATGGGCGCCTTTTCAATCTGTGAACAGCGGTGCTGGGGGAGCGTCCATGTACATTGAGCCGACAGCAGCTGTGCCACTGAACAACGAGCTGGCAAGTGCCAAGGAGGACGAGGCAAAGTCCGAGCTTGCAGTGCTTGACGCTCTCAGCCTTAAGGTACTCACAAACTCGGCTGTGGCAGTAACACATTCGCTACTACCTTCTACCTGGAACGTGATGCCTGTAGTCTGCTCTTGCTCAATCTTGATTGAGCAGTGTGATTATTTGGTCCCTAGTCAGTGAACAATTTACAAGGACTCAGGCGCATTTGTTGGGTTGCCCATGGTGCTTCTGCCGTCCTTGTTTCAGCTGCGGAAAGACATTGACGACATCCAGTTTGTCCTTGACACTGTTGTTAAAGTAGACGTGGTCAGTTGAGCAACCTGAGCCTGATTGTGCCCACATACTCAAAAGGCTTGCTCTTAGTTGCCGCATGCGCTCTTTTGTCAAGGCTTCTTGCCCGAGATTGTACGCCTGATCGTTCTGTAACAGCGCAGATACTTAGAGGTGAGGCATTACAGTCAGCTTTTGCGGCTTCTTGATACAGGTGGTAGCAAGGGCGAGATACAGCTCGTGGCTGGGTGCGACGAGGCCAAGCTTCTCATCCCTGGAGACGCTGGATAGCCAGGACAAGGACGGACTTGTGGTCGACTTGCGGCGACTTCGGCACCCCCTCCTTTTGCAGCAGCATCGAGAAAATCTGCGCAAGGCGAAAGAGAGGGTGGCCGCCAAAGCCAAGGTGATGCTGAAATTATCTTACATCTGTCAATTGGTGACTCTCATAAGGGAAGGCTCTTTCGGATGTTGCCGTCTGCTTTACTTTCTCGCTACTTTATACCAACATGATTCAGCACTTTTCTATGGTCTGCATTATATTTGACTTCGTGTGCAAGTGGCTGGCAGTCGTCGTCTTTTGCTATCATGACATAGTCGTCACATGCTTGATAACCTCATACGTTGTGATAGTCATTCAATGACCACCTTATGGGGAGGCTGAGTATTATCGAGGTTAATACCTTCTGTTGACACGGAGTGGCTCATAGTCGTGAAACATGAGAACCAATGCAGCACATCTATATGAGACGAGGCTACGTAGGAAAGCGTTCTAGTATTGTCCTTACTGAGATTGTCAAGTGGACAGGGTAACAGGATTCAGGAAGGCCACCTTCAAGCAGCCTCCTGGTACTGTGGGCTTGTCGGGGGAAGCATTGCAGCGTCCTTTACATCATACCTGGTGTGTCTGTTGTACAGGCGGCCTCAAGAGCTCGAGCCCGGGTTGGGGGAGAGGCTGCACTCGTGCAGGCATTGGCTGCAAGTGAAGCGGCACAAGCAGAGGTGATTTTGCAACATTTTCTTGCTGTGGACAAGCGCATAGTCATGCAGTGCAGGTCATGGAAATTATGCAGCTTGCATCTCTTACTGGTCCTTCATTGAGTCTTTCACTGGAACCCTTCATGGAGCTTTGCAGTTTGCGCTTACAAGATAGGTCAAAAAGATAGGTCAAAACCTCTCAATACTAATTGCTCTTGTCTTAGACGACAGAGGAGATTCTTTGAATACAGGCAAATCTTTTGCTCAAGCTTCTACTAAGCATCTGCTGACCGAAGTTAATCAGGTGGAAGTATTGGGAGCACAGACTCCGGTACCGATCGACATCTGCGTCAAGTCGCAGACGAAAGTTGTGGCCATCACTGGGCCAAACACTGGGGGAAAGACCGCGGCAATCAAGACGTTGGGCCTTGCTGCGCTGATGGCCAAGGCAGGTAGTAGCTCAGGTTGCAGGTCCACAATACTGACTTGCAGGATTGTTGAGCAGGCACAAGGGGGCTAATTATTGGTTGTGTTGGCTAATATGCTGACGTTGTAATATACCAGCTATGCTTTATGCATAATTGCGTCCTATACCTCCTCCTGACTGCTGGAAGACTCTGCAGGCCTGTACGTGCTGGCGGCTGAGCCAGCCCGCCTGCCGTCGTTCGACCTCGTCCTGGCCGACATTGGGGACGAGCAATCTCTCACGCAGTCCCTCTCCACCTTTTCGAGTCACATACGCCGTATCAAAGTGAGCTCAAGAAGGATGCCAAGCACCTCAGTCTAGTGGACTTTGGAGACATAGAGTGTGGAGGACTTACTCAAGTTTAACCTCGCATCTTGCCCACCTTCATGTAAGGGCTTGGGCTACTATGTAGGCACAAGGACACAGGTTTGCATGTGGGTCAGGGCTTCTATCCTCAGTCCATGGGGTTGTCTGTCTGTGCAGATGATAAAAGCAGAGTCAACGGTGCGGTCGCTCGTCCTTCTAGATGAGGTACTCAACAAGAGCGGCTGGCGCTCACTTGTTATCTGCATGACAAGCACGTTAAATATATCCTACAGAAATAATTTGACCAACCTTGACCATCTCCAATATTGCTGGGAGGCTGGAGCGTAGCATAATCCTCGTCATGCCTGCGTTTGGCTCGTCATTGGCAGGTAGGCACCGGGACAGACCCTGTTGAGGGAGCCGCGTTAGGGATGGCGCTTCTTGAGTCCTTCGCAGACAGCTCTCTACTCACACTGGCCACCACACACCACGGCGAGCTCAAGACTCTGAAGTACAGGTTGATCCTATGCCTTGTCATTTTGAGTATGGGTCAGCAGATGGCTTTATCTATTGGATGCATTGAAAGATGATCTTGACATTGCGTCTATAGGTGAAGTGCTTGAACTCACAAGTGTGAGGCACTGCCCTGGGCATGCGGTTGGGGACAGCGACCCCCGATTCGAGAACGCGTCTGTGGCCTTTGATGAGGAACGGCTGCAACCCACATTCCGCCTGCTCTGGGGCATCCCAGGTAACACCTCGGCCCTGGACCATACGTATACTCCTGCCCTCCGTCAGCGAAGTACCTTGTCAAGTGTGTCTCTGACAAAATGACGCCCTATTTGCGGATGTTTAGTAGGATCGTCGAGGTCGTCTTCCATACCTGTCTTATGAGGAGCCATCTTGATGCTATTGCACAATGTGCTATCCTTACGATGGTGCGGTCGTGCCATCACTGCTCTGTTGGCTGTGTCTGCGTGCATGTTCTGATGGCATTGGGTATGAAATGTTTGTTCTGTCCTGTTTGCGAACAGGTCGATCCAATGCACTCAATATAGCAGGGAGGCTGGGCCTTCCCAGTCATATTGTTCAGGACGCACGTGTCATACATGGCGCTGCTAGCGTGGAGGTTAACGAGGTAGTACTACATTCAGATTGCATTATGGATTGCCATCACAAAGTAACAGGCACGCCATTCGTGCTCTTGCTGCACACAGAGAGGTCATATTGAGTGCTACTGCCTTCACGTTTTTCATTATACTTCTCGCGTTCTCGTTTATTGGCATAGAAGTGTGCTATCTATATCTGACCCACAACTTGGACATTGCTTTTCTCCCAGGCAATCATGGGCATGGAGGAGGCAAAGGCCAGGTACGATGGCAGCACTGAGGAAGCGGAGAAACTCCTCAGGTCTGTGCACTTTGCAGTCCACAACCTGGCAGCAGCAATTTAGCAGTTGCATGATGTGTCCATTCGTGCAGCATCTATTGTCCATCAGTCCTGCATTTTTGGCTTAAGGTCATCAGCTGCTAGATGCAGGCACCAGAAAATTGATCAGAGAAGCATGCATAAATCCGGGCCTCTTTTAAGAATCCGTATGTCCTTCTCTGAGCAGAGAGGCGCAGGTGATGCACCAGGAGCTGGTGGCAGCGGCAGCAAGGCTGCAGCAGCAGGAGGCGCGGCTCCTCTTTGAGAGGGCGGACTTGGTGGCCGCTGCTGCTGCAGAGGCCCGCTCCCGGTTGGGGTCCATCTTGCGGGAGGCCCAGGTGGCTCAGTTGGGGAGCGGCAGCGCCAGCTCCGGCACGACCACTGAGTCTGGTGCAGTGCGAGCTGATCAAGTGGAAGTCGCACTCAGCGGGGGCGGTGCCGCGAATGGCCACGGCGGCGGGCTCGAGGACGTGGGGCGCGTCACCTGGCGACTCTGGGGCTCGTCCTACCGAGACATCGGCCAAAGAGTCTGCAGGCGGCAGTAAGCCCACTGCAGCCCTTTGCAGTGATGCTCGGCACACACTGTCTTCAGACAATCTGCTCATGATAGGACATAGCAATGCAGGTCAACAAGTAATAAGATACACAGGTAGCACGCCATATCTTCTGCGTTGAGTGCGTTTTGTTAGGCACTGATCTTCTGTGCTATAATATGTCAATTGTCAGATACACATTCTAGGTACAGCTCAGGACCTATATCCAAGAGACAGTCCTCTTGGAGTGCTTCAATTATGTCAGACGGAATGCTTTTGTATACATGTTGGTAACATCGTATCAGGTGAAATCTGCATGCAGTGGGTGAAATCTGCATGCAGTGATCTTTTTAAGGTCCTCTGTTCCCGTGTCATGGAGCAGGAGGATCTGGAGCTCCAGCGGCTGCGCTTCCGACAGAGCATGCATTTGCTGTCGGAGACAAGGTCTTTGTCGCCAAGCTGAATGCTGTTGCTGAGGTGGTAGGTGTCAATGCTGCACGCCGGCAGCTGACTGTCCAGGCGGGCCCATTGCAGCTCAAGGTGAATTTTGTAGAGGCACTGGCGGGTGCGCCGGGCTCCCATGCGGCTGCCCTGAGACAGCAAGACGACAAGACGGGCTTTGCTGGTGAAGACGATCAGCAGCCAAGGACGGGTGCAGGAGGAGGGTGGCAGGCCAGGCGCAGTGCAGGCCGGGCAGCGGCAGCAGCGCAGCGTCTGCCAGAGAAGACGGCCGACAACACAGTTGACGTACGCGGAATGTACGCTGAGGACGCGCAAGAAGAGGTGGGCCGGGAGCTGGCACGCCTGCGGCGGCAGGGTGAGGTTGCGGCGTACATTGTCCACGGTGTCGGCAGCGGCAAGCTCCGTGCGGTGCTCCAGCCATACATGCGTATGCACAGCGACGTGCGCAGCGTTGAGCCTGCGCCAGCCTCATACGGGGGCGAGGGCACCACCATTGCTCACCTCCTTTAAGTTGCACGGTAAGGATTTGATCCAGTTTCGAGTGAGGTTCCATGATTGATAGAACAGGGGCGAAGAGTCATGGCAGTGCATGTCTATTGCATCATGACTTGCCGCTCCCTTCTGCAGGCAACCTTTGCCGGCATCGTGTAGCCCACTAGTTTGACGAGTGTGCCGGCTTAAGTTGGCACCTCGACAACTCCTGCTGCTGGTTGCGGCTCATGTGATTGCACAGCATTGGCTTTGGCAGGAGGCACAAGCTGCAAACTTGCTCACATTGAGCTTAATTCTATCATCTTCTCCTCCCCAATGTCATGACCTGCCGCCTAAGCTCTTAACGTCAAGCTGTTGACACCTAACCTCGTCCATAGTCCCAATTGTCTGTGTCGCTGCCATATTCCTGTGTCTTTACAAATATCCCAGAACAGTTGACTTCGTGCAAGGGGTGGAAGTGAAAGCTGACATTATAATGACTGCTCTGTGTGTATGCATGCCAGGTAGTGATTTAGCAGCACAGCATCCATGCTTTGTGGAATTGAACAATTATGAAGGAGACCTCCCGATGTAGCTCCACAGTGGTGGATGAGAATGTGCAAGTGAGTGAAACCAATGTGACAAGTTGGGCGTCAATGCAACGCAAAACTTGGTTGCAGAGCTTGATCACCACATGAAGCGCTGCTTCACCCCAGGCTCGTGGGGCCACTCGAATGGCCGCCACAGGAAGACATATAGTATGGCGGTGTTGACGGCCGCATAGAGTGGCAGCAGGAATGCTAGGCTCGCTGCGGACCCCAGCTCCGGCGTGTGGAGCGCCAGTATGAAGAAGGGTATAGTGAAATAGCGGAGTTCCACAAGAGGCGCCGGAGCAAGGACCGCAACGACTGCCCCTGCAAATGCCGCTGCCTGGAGGCCGCCCATCTGCTCAACTGACGCAGTTTTGCAAGGTAGGATGGGGCATCACCACATGTCAGGTTGTTGAATTAAAGCAAAGTGTGAGTGAGTGAGCGAAAGCAGAGTGTGCAATGCAGGCAGTCTGCGTGCAAGGGCTGTGGAATTTGCAGCAGACATAGTGCTTGCACTTGCTCACCAGTTTTGTCAGTGAGGGAATAAGCACAGTACAGGTAAAGCGGGATGTGGAGGTACTTGGCGGCGCTGTGACACTGGATCACGTCCTTCCACAGATAGAACGTGTAGTGCCGGTTGTCTGCCAGCAGGTACGGGTGCGCCAGGCTGTGGGAGTGACACAAGAAAGTTTGGTCAATCAGCGGGTGCTGTCATAGCAAGCCAGTACCGTGCATTGACACACAGAGATTGGGCTTGCGGCAAGGCAACAGTAAGCGGGTTAAGCTCAGAGGACCATCTGATTTGTGATCAGGAGACTAATTGGTAAGCTGACTTGGACCTTGGCAAGACAAAGTCACTACACAACATGACATACGAATATAACACTCTTGACTTCAAGGTATGCATTTGGCATGGAGTGCTCATGACGTTGGGCTCACGCATCAACCTATAGCTGTGGACGGCGATGAATGAAAGCACGACAGCAAGGGCCACAACAGCAGAGGTGGCCAGTGGCGATTTTGTGAGCTGTTTGCGGAGCTTTGCTAGGAGGCCCACGGCGCGCCGAGGGTGGAAGTGAACTGGGGCCATGGCACCCGCAGCGAAGGCTGCGAAGTAGAAGGGCTGCGCAAGGTGCGGCGCCGGCCGGTGGGCGTCCTTGGCGCCTGCTCCATCATTTCAGGTGGAGCAGCAAGCAGGAGATGTCAGTAAAACCTGGGTTCGTTTCCAAGAGTCACAAGGTGTACAACTTAGGTAACGGATTAGGTGGTGTCGGGGTCTAGCCACCAAGTGTCTGGGGTTTTAAATTGATGATAATGGGGTCATTTGTATGACACACATGAAGTGGCGTGCGGCGGAGCGCGAGGCAGGAGTGGAGCCTGGCAACGCCCACAACAGGGCAGCGCGGAGAGGGCGCGACCTACGACAATGCCGCCGTTGGAGTAGACGAACGCCGCAAACGCCGCGATGACTGCCGCGAGGGGGCCGAGCGCGTAGAGGAGCTGGAGCCGCCGGTCCCATGCGCGGCGGACGAGGACGGCCAAGCCAGGCGCCGGGTCCCGTCCTGCGAATGCCTCATAACTAGGGTTAGGGTTACGGTGTAGGGTTAGGGGCTTAGGATTAGGGTTCAGAATTAGGGTTCAGGCTTTGGATTTCACACACGCTCACTTAGGAGCGGGACCCCGAGCATGTCCAGAGCGGCGACGGCGAGGGCGAACGCCGCCCACACGGCGTTCGTCTGCCGGCACAGCACCGCGGTGGCTGCAAGCTGCCGGCGGGCCCAACCGGCCGCCTGGGTCAGCGGCGAGCCCGGTAGCTTAGCTGCGGCGCCCAGGCGGCGCAGGCGCGGCCATGGCCGCTCACCGCAGCGCAGGCCCAGTAGCAGCGGCGGAGGCAGGCGAGGTACATGGCGGCGGCGGCGGCGGTGGCGGCGGCGTCGGTGTAGAAGAGGAGGGAGAAGAACCAGTGCGTGGGGAGGAGGGCGAGCGCTGCGGCGTGGCCGGCCAGGCGGCCCGGCGGCGCCGCCGGCTGGAGCGCGCCGAGCGCG
>WELB01000011.1:666651-688001 GCA_009602725.1 Spirogloea muscicola
CGGCGCCGACGCTCGGGAGAGGCCGCCAGCACTGACTCGGCGGCGGCGGCGGCGGGCAGCTGGGCGCGGGCACGGGCCTCCCCGGGATCCTCGCCGCGAAGCTCGGCGCGGCCGCCGTGGCGCTCACGGACCGCCACGACCAGCCGGCGGCGAGGCCCACCGCCTTAAACCCCAAACCCTCAGACCCCCGATTCCATTGTCCACGACGACCAGCCAGAAGCGAGGCCCTATCCCAAAACCCAAAACCTTTACCCCTTCATTCCTACAGCCCACGACAGTGCTGCGCTGCCGCTGCTGCATGCTCTCGGTGAGCCTGAGCGCTTCTTAAAAGCAAAAAAGTGTAATTTTGTCCCACAAGGTTACCAACTTGGTTCACTCGTACCTGATAATGCACCTCGTGAAGCTGATCCACGAATACCCGCAACGGCCCGCCGCACCTGCAGGTCTTGGAGAACCTGCGCGCCTCATGCGCGCTCAACAGCGTCAGCTGCGAGGTATCGGAAGCGCTGTGCGAGTCACGCCCAAGGGTTTGGGATTCAGGGCTTGGGATTCAAAACGCAATGCTGTAATCTGAAAACCCAAGGGGCTACTGTCTGCCCAGAGGGCGAGGCAAACCTCAGGAGACGCCGGCAGCCGGCTGAAACTATGGCGGCCGCGGCGCCCGCAGGTCCGACCGCTGACCTGGGGCCTGCGATACTGGGATCCGCTGGACGACGCCGAGCCCCCGGACATTGTGCTGGCCGCTGACGTCCTCTACGATTCTGCAGGTCGCTAGCTGTGTTGCCAGCACCTCCTCGCTCTGCGCAGCGACATCACACTGCCCTGCTGCCGTTGATGTGCTGCCGTCTTAGAAGTTGTTGCCGACAATCAGCAGCAAAAGGCAGATTGGCACAACAATTGTTCATCATGATGAGGGCTTATAGTTCGACTAGGGTATACACTTCAGTTCTCAATTGGTGCAGGGTTAGCTTTCGAATGCTCACTGGTCAAGAACTCTGGCCAATATGCGTCCCAGAGGCCCTAGTCATCTAGTAGGCCCATTTCCATGCATTGCTAAATCAACTCAAGTTGCAGCTGGTGCTTGCCAGACTTTGAGGACTTCTTTGTGACGCTGCACCTGCTGCTGAGCTCGCGGCCGGGCGCGGCCGCCATGATCGCCTACCAGCACCGCAGGTCCGGCCCATGATAGGACATACCTGAACACTCCACCTTCGTAACCTTTGGGCGACCACTTGTTGTTTACGTACAATCTCACTGCAAAACTGTGGTTCCTTTCCTTCATATACTTACAGGAGGGTTGACAACCACCCTCACTCTCAAGGGTGCTCTGTCTCCTCCTCTGTAGTGTAGCTATTACGCTGGCCTGACCAGAGACCCAGTGCGCGCCGCCAGAAGGCAGTACTTGGTGGAGGGTGACGAATCGTTATTGAGATTTGGCAACACGGGACTCATGTAGATCTGTGTTTGTGGCCTGTGGGTGCCTGCTCGCAGTAGTCATCGGTCGATCGAGTTCCTGATGGCCAAGTGGGGCCTGGCGTGTGCGTCCATCGTGCTCGCTGACGACTTCATGCCCCCCAGCAAACTTGAGAGCCTCAAGGCCGCTGCGGTGGAGGTCGTGGAGCTTGTTGTTGATGACCGTTGTGGCGGCGGTGGCAAGGGTGGCGTTGATTTTGGCAGCTCTGTGTAACTCGTTCCCCGGCTTGCTAAAGCTGCCCTTCTGGTGCCTCCACTATGTCACAGTGCACTCTTGTTGCTCGTCCAGTCACAGGCTATAACAAGGATGCTTCCTCGGCACTTGAGAGTTACTGTCAGATACCTTAGACGCTTTAAGTATGTCGCAGTATATGCTGTATGACAAGGCAACTTCCCAGCATATACTAGCAGGCTGAAGTACGCTAACAATCAGGTCATCTTGAGCTTCATGGCCACTCACAGCCATTGCCACCTGTAGAAAAGCTCACTTCGTAAAGAAGAAAATTCATCTGAGCAGGTGGGGCATCAAGTGTAGTGAGTTTATTTGAGCAGTATGGCTATCTTATGGTTATCCTATCTTCACTTGAGCTGCTTCAGCAAGAGTCTTGCTCTGGCAGCTTTGGCATATCATTCCTGCGGAGCCTTGTTGAGTGCTCAAACGCTTCACCTGCCAGCTGACCAGCTTCATCAGTGTTGCATTTCCACATCCTCTAGATGCGGCATGGAGTGTTAGCTTAGGCAGGTGACATCAGTATTGCAGGCTGGACATCCTCCGCGAACTGGACCACCCCTCTTGGTTGCAGACTGCCAGAAATCACCTGCCTGCTGTGTGGCGCAACTCAATGTAAGAAATGTGAGAACGTCTACAACCGGTATGGAAGCGTAAAATGCCTGTAGTAACCACTTTGCTGCTACTGGACCCACGATGGGTGACTTTGTCAATCCCCATTGCTGATTAAGGGGCCGCTGTCGCTCGTCCAAGTTCTGAAGCGGCACTGTTGCTCTGTTGCAAAGCGGCAGTCATTCCGTTTGTCCAAGCAAAGGGTGGCTTTATAAGCATGTCACGGGACTCCTTCCATCCAGCATAAAGGCAGCCAGGCAACCTATGTTACTACTTGCAAGTTGACCAGGGTCGGGCTTTCCAGCCAGTGACAGACTTGGTGTCTACAAGGGCAGCTGAGTTGAGCACAGCTCTTTGAGGCAGTTTGCAATCAGTGTGACGAGGTCTGGACCACGATTGCTGGTGGGCTTGCAGGCATGTGCGGTGCCACATCCACACCCACACATACACATCTTTGTGGCTGCTCGTCCTATGTTGCTGCAACCTCATGCTTGAGACTGCTTCTTCAGGGGAAGTGTCAGTCTCTGGTTTTAGCCGCTCTTTAGATCAGGTTGGCACTGGAGACACACGACACTTTGAAACGCTCCGCAGTCTCAACCTGGAGTGAGTGTATGTACAATCTCAACAAGGGCAAGTTCCTAATGCAGGGGAGGGCATGTTTGCAGCTGCCGTTGTTTGGCAGGCTGTCAAGACTTGCCAAGTATGCCTTCCCCTGCTTTGTCTGCCATCCTACTCCCCTTTGGCCCAGCCTCGCACACGAGGCACTCTATCTTCTTGCGCGCGCGCTGCGCGCACTGTTTCGCACTCTACGTTACCTATCTCACCAGGGCAAGTCTATAGTAAAAAGATTCTGCAGTCTCCGCAACTTGGTAGAGACTGCAGAATGTGCAGTCAATAGCGCACGCGCACACTGGCGAAAGAGCTTGGCGAGTGCCGGTGCATCGCCGGTCACCGCATGCGGATGCTTTCATCAGCAAAGATCACATCAGGATTCCGTATGTGCGGGTTGAGAGCCGCAACCTCGGTCCAGCGCGTGCCTGTCCCATGCACGCGCTGGCTGATGCTCCACAGCGTCTCGCCCTGCTTCACGCGCACCCGCGATGGCGGCGGCTTGGTCTTGAGGAGCGGGTGTGCGCGCCCCTTGCCCATGCCGTTGGCCGCCAGCCACCGCGACCCCGCCTGCTGAGCCTTGTCCGTGCCCCACATGCGCCGCTTGCCGCCGCTGTCCGCCTGCAGGCCCGTCATGTGGATGCCTGTGATTTTGAAGCGCGCCTCGCTCTTCTGCTCATCCTCCTCCGCAGTTGCGCCCGCAGCCGCTGCCGCCGTCGACATTGACTCCTGCCCCCTCCCCGCATCCCCCTGTCACAGTCCCACCAACGACAGGATAACCTCCCAAGTGTGTCAGAGCAACTTCAATATCCAGAAATTGAGCATGCCTAATACGTCCCCAGGCCTTTAATCAACTCAATACTTGCGAGCACAAGCCCCAGCTTGAGACAGAACGCACGCTCTTTGCGGCCTCATCTGCCGCGAGGTCAGCTTGCTACCACACGCAGATGCAAATGAACCTTGAGCCCACATACTTCAGAATAGAAGAGTGAGCATTCAGCGCAGCCCAAGCTGACAGCAAGGGGCTGGTGCTCTGTGCTGCCTAACAGTCTGTGCTGCATCTGTGCCACTGCAGCATTGACCATGGCGCCCTATGTCAGGGATTTGCCAGAGGTGTCTGCCAGTCAGCGGGCTTCTAGCCTGCTGAGCAAGCTGCCCGGACTGGCGGACACCTCTGGCAAGTGCCTGACATATGGCACCATGGTCAATACTGCAGGGTCTCAGATGTGAACCAGTCAAAACTTTTACAGGGGTTGTCCCATCTGCATGTTCACAAGGAGGGAAGCATGGTCAGGGCAGAGGCCCGACCTTGTAGGAGATGCGGCGTTGCAACTTGGCGGGCTTGGGCACAACCATGCGCTCCGCCTGCACGAGCGCCATCATTGGCGCGCCCACGGGCTCATAGTTGCGCGCCGGGTCGCGCAGCTGCACTAGCATGGCCAGCGTGATGGTGTTGCCCATTACACCACCGCTGCCATCACCACCACTGCCGCCACGGCTTTTCTTTCTGCCGGTAGCGACCGCACCTCGCGGCGCCTGCCCCACGACCTGCAGCGCCTTCTTGCCGTGCCCATCGTCCACCATGATGAGGTCCTTGTGCACCGCCTGATGGGCCGCCAAGATAGCCAGTGTGTCCTGTGGCATGAAGTCCAGGATAAGCCTTTGGGCAAGTGTACTAGACCAATGACTGGGAGCTTGCCCGAAAGCTTACACTGTGGAACCTGAAGATGGCGGAAGCGAGCTAGGGCATGAGCTAACATCCTGAGGAGTGAGAGCAGGGCAGGTTGCTTTACATCGGCTGTGCTCTCATCGTCAAAGACGCCAGCATCGAGCCGGGTCCACTCATCCAGCGAGATGGCCATGCTCATCAGGTCCTTGTCATCCGCAGCCGCAGCAGCCGCCGCGTCGACCTCGTCGCGGTTGTGCTGCCGCTCCTCGACCTCTCTGCGACGATCTACCGCGCTTGCCTTGCGGCCCTCCAGCAGGTGCACCGTTGCTGCGCCGCCCAGCATTTCAACTTTGGTGCCCTGCTGAGCAAGTCACCGCGACACCCATAAAGACACGTCAGCAAGAATGACCAGTAGGATGATGTAGAGATCAACTGTCATTCTCACCTAGCTTGTGGGCATCCCCTAAAGTACTGGAATTGTATATCCTGGGCTTGAGTGGAGGCAGATCAAGCGGCCAGTACTTCACAAGCAGCATCTCTGCATATTAAAATGAGCTGGAGCGTACTCGCTTGCGACCATAGGGGCCTTCAAGGGCCTTGGTGTCGCCCCAGGACAACGCCTCCACTGTGCATGGCGCGTCCTCCTCAGCGTACCCCGCCTGAATTTTCAGGCCCTCCATAGCTAGGTACTCGATCGTCTGGCCAGGGGAGAGCGTCCAGAGGAGACCATAGTACAGATTGTCAGAAGCATTGGCTAACCGTCAACCAGTCATAGCACATTAAACGACTGTCAACAACTCTCTGCACTCAAGCTTTGACAGGTAGCATGCAGCCAAGAGCAGGTTGCACTTGGCAACAAGCCGCGCCAAGCCAATGGCATTGTTGTGAGGCTCGTGGCAGGGCTCACCTGCATTGCCAACGGCGCAAGTTCCTGGAGGCTCACAAACTCCTCCGACAGCTCCCCAGGAATGGCGGGAGGGCCCGCGCCGTTTGCCGTCTGGAGTGCTGATGTGCCATAGCTGCCGCTAGGGGTGGAAGGTCGTACAGTCGCCAGGCTGCCGCCTGACGAGCGCCTCACAAGCGGGCCGGCATCTGGCTGGCTGCGCGGCGATGCGGCTGCAGCGCGGCTCCCTTGTGGGACGAGGGCGCCGCCCTGCTGTCGCAGCACAATCTGGCGTGCTTTCTCATGCAGCGCCTCACGAGAGCTGGCTGCCATGGGGACCGCTGCCGCACCTCTGCCAGTGACAGCGCCGCCGGCGTGCAGCACAACCGGACCATAATTTTGGCGTAGGACGAGAGCTCCGCTACCGTCGCCACTGCCTCCAGGACTGCAGCTGCTCCCCTCCAGCCGGAGCTGCGAGCCTGCCCCGTTGGCCTCAAGAGCAAGCCTGCCGCGGCACACCATTTTCAGCACCGCACACAGGTCGCCGCAATCAAAGGAGGCCATTATTGCAATGCTTGCTTAGCAACCTTACCTGGCATGGCTGGCTGGCAGCGCGAGAGGAGATGGGCTGCCCTCCAGAGCCAGGCCCTCCGCCTGAATCTGCTGCACCGACTTGCCGCCAATGTCCTCAAGCGGCATTGCCGCCATCGCCTGCAGCGTCATCGTTTCGGCGCCCGCGCCCGCCATCCGGTGGATTATCTCCATTGCGGACGACCCCAACTCCTTGGGCACAACCACCGGCTTTGATACCTGTGACCACGTCATGGAGAGCGTGAATAAGCCGACCCTCACATGTGATGGTGTTTCTGATGGACAGAATGAGCATAAACTATAAAAGCCCACTTGAGATCTATTGGATGACTTCAGATGAAATGCACATGATATCTCAATACCGTCATGACATTATTGCATATCCACACACAACACACTTGTACTGAAGACAAGCATGCCACCCTGAATGATCTACCAGGGCCACCAACATTCAGTGCTGGCAAGGTTATGCACACCTGCATGACAAGGCGGCCAGTTGTTGGGTCAAAGTGGCGCGGCGCCATGGAGCGCAGCACGCCTCCATCACGAATCTGCACCGCGGAGCCCACGCCATCGGCCAGCGCAGGCGGCTGTAGCGCCTCCAGCCGCGAGAGAGTGGTGTCCACAGCGAGCTTGCCCCCCAGCACCGCACGGCGGCCCTCCTCTCCAAGGCCGTCAATCGACCTGCGGTCCATGCCCATGGCCTAGCATAGGCCGCAGCAGAGATGGCATGGAAGTCAGGCCGTTGCGTCAACCCAAGCAGTCCCACTCAGAGCACAGCAAAAGGAGCTCCAGTACATCAGACAGCAGACCAAGAGCCTGCACCCACCAACATCAGCGCCTCAGTCTCCTCGTCTTCTAGTGCCTTGGCGCGAGAGCGGCTGCGCTCCAGGATGCCAGCGCGCCGGTGCTCCTCCTCCGCCATCTCCAGCATGCGCGCCAGCTCAGTATCTTCGTCCTCCCAGCCTCCCTCGTAGACACCGCCACCATCGCCGCCGTCCTCGCCAGCACCAGCGGCGGCCTCCTCAAATCGGCTCAGCAGCACACCACGGGCAGCATGGCCTTCCCCCTGACCGCTGCCGCCGTCCTGGCCCTCATACGAGAACGAGTCCCTTGCAGAGCTGGTATCAGCAGGGGCGCCGGAGTGGGGCCCCCGGCTCGCCTCCTCCAGCATGCCCAGGAACTCATCCTCGTCCATATCTGCAGCCGCCGCCGCTGGCAGCGGGCCGTCTACCTCGCCACCGACCTTACTGACTGAGAGCTCGCCGCCGTGCTCTGATGTCACACCGGACAGCACGGCTACCGAGGAGGAATCTTCGCTTGCAGAGTCGCCCTCCGTACCCTCCACCACTGGCTGTGCAGCCGCAGCATTTCGCATGCTGTACAGCTTGCTGCCGACGGCCATTGCACCAACTCCAACGCCGGCTACGGCCAGCCCGCCAACCGCCATGGGAGCCAGTGCCGCTGCTCCAGCAACAGCCGCAGCAGCCCCTGCTGCACCAGCCGCGCTCGCAGCTGCCGCGCCTCCAGCAGCGGCCCCTCCCGCCGCCATGCTCCCCACGGCTGCTGCCACAGCGCCGCCTACTGCTGTAAGCCCCGCCATTGCCATGGCCACGCGGCTCCTTGGTGCCGCCTGCTGCGCCTGTCCACTGCCTGCTTCCTCCAGACCCGCCTCACCAATGTCAGCAACCGCAACTCGCAGCTCATTGCTGTCCACGGCATTGTCACTTGCCGGAGCCGCCTCGGTTGTGCCCTTGACTGAAAAATTGTCATCAGCGGCAGCTGACAACGCTCTGCTATGGTTGGACTGATCAGCTTCATTGGACAGCGGCAGCTCGACGATGTCAATGTGCTCGGCAGCTACACCAGTAACATCCCCTCCTTCACTAGGACAGCCTCCATTTGGACCAGCCTTGTCGACAGCTGATGCAACACCGGCAGCTGCTGCCGCAGCAGCTTTAGATGTGCCCTTGCCCTTGCCCTTCTTGCCACTCCTGCTCTTCCTGATGACGCCACCCGCCACTTCGCCACCACCAACGCGACCATCTGCACCAGCGACGAGTGTGACATCGTCGGCGCTGGCCACTGATGCACGCTTTGATTTACTCTTCACGAGCTTGCTCTCCTTGCCCTTCTTTGGCAGTGCCACTGTATCGCCGCCGCCGCCCACCTCTGAGCTGCCTCCGCTAGACTTAAGGCCGCCCTTTGGCTTCTGTGCCTGCGTCGGTAGGAGAGGCGAACTGCTGTCATTGGCATCACCATCTACAGCGGCTGTTTCTCCAGCGGCAGTCGTAGCGCTGTCACCATTCGCCTCCGCGTCTTCGTCATCCATGCTCTCCGCCTCATGCTCGTCTCCTTCTTCGTCCTGATCCTCGCCCTCGCCCTCCTCATCATCATCCTCGCCATCCTCCGCAGACTCACCTTCGTCATCCTCGTCAACATCTTCGCCAGCTTGTCCTTGCAGCCCTGCTATCAGCGTCTCCTTGGCCACTTGTACCTCACCGCCATCGCCCCCATCCTCTGCTGCCACTGTGGCTGCTGACTCTTCCTCCTCCTCCTTGTTGTCCTCCTCTTCCTTCTCCTGCCCTTCCTCCTCCTCCTCCTCCTCCTCCTCCTCCTCCACCTTGCTGACCTTCTCCAACACAACCTCCATCAGAGGCGCGTCCTCCACAGCGCCACCATTTGCATCAGCATCCGCACTTTTGACATTACCATCCACCTCTTCGTTGTCATCGTTGGCCGTCTCCGCGCTTTTATTGGCCCTCGCAGCTAGGCCAGCGTCATCAGCAGAAGAAGCAACCGCCCCGCCGGCAGCCGCTAAGTTAGTGGGGCCAGGGCTGTCACGCCCAGGCGTTTCCGGCCGCGAAGCCGCGCGATTGAAGACGCGGCTGGACACGCGAGCGGCCCGCGTGCCACCACCACGCGGCATCTGTACCTCGTATCCGAATGTCACGAGCAGGTCCGATGCCTCGCGGTTCGCCACGCGGTCCAGTGGGAAGGATGTGGTCCACGGTGACGCATCACCAGCCGCCCCATTGAGCTTGCTTGGCAGCACACGGCTAAGGTCCAGCTTGTGGCGCCCAAGCACTGTCTCGCGGCCGGAGCCGATGCTGGTGCCGATTTCGAGGGCCGCTACCGTTAGCGTAGACGACTTGGGCGTGTACTTGGAAGTTTCGTTGGGCCCTGCACCAACATACAGCGTGCACTTGAGGTGCAACGTCTGCTCCACCTCAGCCACGCCCTGCAGCAGCAACACACAGCCTGTGAGCACGACAATATAGCGCATGATCCTAAGTGCCATGCGCACAGCCACGACGTCGTCAAGAAATCTGGCATGAGCCAGGGGTGGGGCCGAGCGGGCATTCAGTCTGAGCAGAGCACTGACGTTGATGATGGTGGCCGGGGCAGTGCGCGCGGCGACCTCGCGCCGCTGCCACTCAATGAGAAGCCGCCGGCCGTTGAGCTCCGCAGGCAGGCCCTCGACGCCGTGCACGTGCAGGGAGAAGGTGCAGGTAGAGCGCCGCTGGCCCATGCGGCTGAGCGCGCGTAGCGGCTTCCATCCAGCGAAGAAGCCCTGCTTGGCCATCAGCGGTGCTTCTAGCCGCTTGCTGAACTGCAGCTGGTCCTCGAGCCACGCCGCAAAGTCGCGCGCCGCTGCCTCCGCCGCCGCGGCCCCCTGCAGCGGCTCCTGCCTCCTCGGCGCAAGCGACATGTGCTTCGTGAGCTTCTTGGCCACCGGCACTTCGTCGTCCCCGTCCATCGTTGGGGGCAACGGAACCAGCTGGCCGCTGAGTGCCATCCGCGACATGCCCCCGACAAGAGCGGCCGTCGGCGTGACGGCGTTCCTCGGTGGCGGCCTCGCCAGCGTCTGGACACGGGACGACGGGGCACTGTGAGGGCCCGGCGCGGCCGTGGCTGGCGTTGAAGTTGCAGGGCTCTCAGCATCCGAGAAGCGGTCGGCGGCGGGCTGCCACGGCAGCGGCGTTGTCTCGCCGCTCCCAGCCGCTGGCATCGGCGGCAGGCCGAGGCTGGCCCTTAGGACGGCGGGCGAGGCAGATGCGGCGCGCTTCAGCGGCGCATTGCCGAGGCCGTCTTCGCCGCCGCCGCCGCCGCCAGCAGGCTTGGTTGGAGTTGCTCGGCCGCCACCATCGAGACCGGCGGCCTTCCGACCAGGAGCCGCCGGCGGCAGCGGCGGCGTGGCCGGCGACCGCCGCTGCGGAGGCTCGGCCGCCGACGAGGCCTCCGCCCTGNCCTACGCACGCCGCGGCGGCGGCGGCGGCGGCGGCGGCGGCGGCGGCGGAGGCGGAGGCGGCGGAGTAGTCCAGGGCGTGCCGAGGTCGCATCGCCGAATGTGCGGGAGGTGGCGGGGGACGTCTCGTCAGCCCAACGTCGGAGCTTGATGTGGTTTTGTTTTGCATTACCGTCCAGGCCCGAGGCGCTCGTGGAGCTGGGGCCAGGGGCACTGATGCCGCCCCCGCCATGGGATTCGCCGACGGAACTCTCGCCATCGTTCGGCACGACGACGTCCTCGTCCTGTTCCGTCGCCGGGCCCTGAGGGGCCCCGCTCTTCCCGCGCTGCCTGGTCCGGTCGGGCAGCCCACAAACTGCCCGGCCTGCCCGAATACTGGCGGGGCGTCGGCTGGGGGTTAAGTGGAAGTGACAAAGGTGATCTTCCAAACGTGCCACCACGTCGAAACGCCGAAACCGAAAAGCCGAAAAGCGCTGAACGTGTTAACTAAGCGAGGGCTATGTTGGGATAGTCACTCAGTAAATTCCAGTTAGTAGCCGGAGGTAAGAACGACTAGTTGCCGGAAAGATAAATGAAGCAGTTCCCTAGACGAAAGATAGCCAGAACTGCTAAAGCCAACCAGGCGCACACCAAGCGCCGTACCGGACATAACCAGGCACGCCGACGAAGGCGGGCAGCGGCGGCGGCGGCGGCGGCGGCGACGGCGGCGGCGGTGGCGAGTCGGATAATAGACTGACAGGGCGAGCCGGAGCGACAGAGGAGGGGCCGAGCGGCGGGCGCGAGCAAGGAGAGAGGCGTCGGTGGATGCGGTGTGCGCCTGCGGTGCTGGGAGCCCGAGGGCCGAGGGCGCGGCCGCGGCGGGATGAAGCGCGGCAGGGCGGCGCCGCGCGACGAGGACGAGGAGGAAGGGGAGGAGGAGGAGGAGGCGGCGGCGGTGGGCGAGAATGGCGGCCAGGAGGACGGGGAGGAGGAGGAGGAGGAGGAGGCGGAGGAGGAGGAGGAGGAGGACGATGAGGAGGAGGAGGAGGAGGACCGCGGGCGCCGCAAGCGCAAGCGCCGCGCGGGCGCGGAGCTCTTCGAGGAGGAGGCGGACGTCGCGGAGGACGACGAGGAGGAGGAGGAGGAGGAGGGCGAGGAAGGTGCGGACCGCCACCTTGGCCTTGGGCTGCCGGCTCCCCCCTTTTGCCCCGCTTGTGCAACCCCCGAGGTTTGAACCCAGGCGGCAACTCTGAGATCCCTAAAGTTGGTTACCATGTACCAAGCGCAGGGTTCATCATCGACGAAGGCACGGAGCTGGACGGCGACGGGCGCGATGGCGGCGCCAGCGCCCGGGCAGGCCGCCACCCGCGGCCGCCACTGATGGGCGACGAGGCCCAGACGGACGAGGACCTGGAGGCGTACATCCAGAAGCGGTACGCGCCGCAGGAGTACGAGGAGTACGAGGAGGGGGAGGCCAACGAGGTGGAGCAGCAGGCCAACCTGCCGGACGTCAAAGACCCCAAGCTCTGGATGCTCCGGTGCAAGGTCAGCGCTTGCAAGACATCACAAAACGGCCTCCATTGACCACTGTGGTGATTGCCAACCGATCCTGCGCTCGGTGCAGCAGCCTGCCGGCCTCTGGGTTGGATTATGGTCTGCTGCAGCCCACGAGCTGTGGCAGCGTGAGAGGACAGGCGCGCGTGCTCAATGGCAGTAGCAGACTGCCTGGTCTCTCAGCAGCGCCACTGTACTCTGAGGCAACGGCGTCTGAGGCGCTCTGACGGTGGTTGCAGTGGTGACAGTACCAGCCTCTGCTGTGCTGATGGACTTGAATGCTGAGCAGCGGGGCGTGGCTGTGTGCTGCGCAGCAAGGGCACGAGCGTGAGGCGGTCGTGAGCTTGATGCAGAAGTTCATCAACCTGGACACGCCCGGCCAGCGGCTGCTCATCAAGTCTGCGGTCGCGCGGGACGACCTGAAGGGTTTCATTTACGTTGAGGCTGAGCGCGAGTCCCACGTCCGCCAGGTATGGCCTCCATGTCGGAGTCTGATCCTTGGCGCTCTTGGCTCCAAAACCTTTCCTGCCGCTTGAGTTCCTTGGCCACTTGCACTTCGTGTGTCCTCCTCCAACACCACCACATAGTCCACGTTAATGCGCCATGGCATTCTTGGTGGGCCGCTGATTTTTGCAGGCATGCAAGGGCCTTCGGTTGCTGTATGCATGGAAGATTGATCTGGTGCCAATCAAGGAGATGCCCGATGTTTTGACAGTGGACAAGAAGGTCGTGGAAATCGATCGCGACATGTGGGTCCGTGTCAAAAATGGCATCTACAAAGGCGACCTTGCTCAGGTATTCCCAGTGTGGCACACCCTCACGTTGCACGCACTTGCTTTCTGCTTGAGCAGCCCTTATCTCCATGGCAGGGACAGCGCAACTGGCCGACAATATAGGAGGCTGCACGGCCTCAGCCCAATTGATGATATGCTGAGTCGCTCCTTCCGCAGGTTGTTGATGTCAACGAGGTCGCGCAGCAGGCGACGATCAAGTTGATACCTCGAGTAGATTTGCACCTCCTTGCTGCTCGCTTGGTAAGTGCTCATTTTCATCCCACCGGTTGACCTGCTTGCCTGCACTCACCTTGTGATTCTTGTCGTCATCAACATGTATTAAGCTCCAGTTGCACTAGTGAGACCATTGCCTGACGAGCTACCTGAGGGTTCAATGTCTGTCCAGGAAGAGCGCGAAGATGCAAAGCGCAAGCGCCCAAGGCCTCCCGCGCGCTTCTTCACCATGGAGGAAGTGCAGTGAGTACAACTTCACCTGTGCAGCTCCCTGAGCCTTAGGCTCGCTCTTATAGGGCACCACTTTGACTCAGTACCTTGCGCTCCAAAGATCTGTCAGATCACAGCCGTTGCCTGGCATGTCATGTCTCGGCTCCCCTGGTCTCATTTCCTTTCTGACTAGCCCATGCTGAAGAAGTGCCTTCTATTCTGCGATTCTCTTGGTTGTTATCTGTGTCAAGTTGTGCCTGCGCTGAAGAGGTGCCTCCATTTGCAGGGACCTGAGGATCCCGGTGGAAAGGAAGCGTGACCCCCTGACCGGCGAGCTATTTGAGCAGTTTTGTGGGATGCGTTTCAAGGATGGCTACTTCTACAAGACGCTGTCCCTGCGCACGCTGGACACCAAGGGCATCATTCCCACGCTCGACGAGCTCCAGAAGTTCCAACGCCCGGGCACCGATGGCGACTCTGAGGACCCGCTCAGCCTGGGCCTGGTCAACGGGCTCGCCACGAAGCTGCGGGGCCAGTTCATCAAGGGCGACGTGGTGGAGGTTGTGGAGGGCGACCTCAAGCGTCTCATGGGCACAGTCGAGAAGGTGGAGAATGACATGGTGTCCATCCGCGCCAAGGACACGAAGCTTAAGGTCAGCTCATTTGCTGATTCGCCGTCCACAAGGCAGCGGCTCAGAATCCGGGTCAAGCTTGATCTTATGTAACTTCGACCATCTGCGGCCAGCTATACACATGCGGATGTAGCTGATACAGGCTGCTGCAGTTTTAATGCACAATTCCTGGGCTGAAGTCTGCACAACCCTGCTGTCTGCCTGCCAGGACCTTATACCTTTGAAGGCCAACCAGCTCAAGAAGTTCTTCAAGATTGGGGACCACGTGAAAGTGATAGCTGGCCAGCATGATGGTACTTCGGGCCTGCTTGTCAGCGT
The DNA here is from genome assembly GCA_009602725.1 of Spirogloea muscicola. Taxonomy (NCBI): domain Eukaryota; kingdom Viridiplantae; phylum Streptophyta; class Zygnematophyceae; order Spirogloeales; family Spirogloeaceae; genus Spirogloea; species Spirogloea muscicola. The sequence goes on from WELB01000011.1 coordinate 680,667, forward strand.
GCAGGAGTCCGTCGTGGTCGTCCTCTCCGACACTACTCGCGAGCAAGTGAGCTGCATGTCATGTGCATCGTGTCCTTTACCCTGAGCAGTGGAGTACATGATCAGATTGCACTTAAGCCCTTCAACGCACAGCTTTGTTCACCAGGCCAACAAGATGGCTTTTGCTTAACTCCAAAGGAGTGGTTGGCAGGTAAAAGTGCTCGCAAGGGACATTGTGGAGAGCTCAGAAGTGGCGTCCGGCTTGACCCGCATTGGCGAATTTGAGCTTCACGACCTTGTTGCGCTCGAGTCAGTGCTCCTATACTTCAGCACAGTCATGTCCAGAATTGCTGTCAAGTCTCTCATGTCCCTAGTTCTGATTCTGATTGTGGTAGGTTGTTGAAGATGTCGTGGTCCTGCTGAAGGTTTGAAAACGTGCTGGTGTCTGAAAAGGTTAACGGTCCAGCTGAAGATGTTGTGTTGCTTGGTGACAGCCGATCAAACTTTGGGCTCATTGTCAAGGTGGAGAAGGATGGATGCTTGGTACGCACGCATGCGCCACTGTGTCTCTTGCTCGAGCTCTTGCTGCTGGCCCCAGAGGTGTAATACGTGCTGACTGCTAGCGACATGTCACCTTGACGGGCTTGAGACACTTTCTGCCACTGCCAGGTCCTGAGGGGCAAGTCAGAGCGTCAGGAGGTGACTGCTGTGCATCTACGGGAGCTCCGGCGCAAAATCTTCGACCGGCAGCATCAGGCTCAGGATCGTAATATGTCGAGCCTGTGCATCAAGGACCCAGTGCGCATAGTGGATGGCCCTTTCAAGGTTAGGTCAATATCACATCATCGGTCTCCTGTCGAAGCCTGTCCATTGTCCATCCCTCTACTGTAAGCTGGCTATCGTAGAGTAACAGTTGTGACTTCAGCATACACCAATCTGATGGTAAGTCTGTTTGATCGTTGATCACTTTGTCCTCATGTTCAATATTCTGAGAGCTCTGGTTGGGCCAATCCTTGCAGGACAAGCAAGGGCCTATTGAGCACATACACAATGACTGGCTGTTCATACATGACCGGAGCCACACTGAGAATGGCGGGTATATTGGCGTCGCGCCTTTCAAGTGCCAGGCCGTTGGGGGAGGTGCAAGGGGCCTCGACTTAGGAGTAAGACAGTACACGTCTTTCATTCTTGCTAACAATTGCACTAATGTTGAGCAGAAGTTGCCATGTGTCACATGGTAGGAGCCATGTAGTTAAGCTCTGCGAAGTACAATGGGGTTGCCTGATTTGTGCAAGGAATCAGCAGACTGAGGACAGCATATCCTGCCCTTGAAGCTCTTAGCCCACGCTACCGTCCTTACTTGTCTTGTGGTCATCCACCACCATGCAGAGGCCTCAGCCGCCGGCCATGCTCAACGTGCTCCGGAGTCCCTCGCACCTCCTCCAGTCGCCCCGCCGCAACGCCCCGGGCAGGATGCTGCCGGGACCAGGTTCGCTCTTGAGGCTGTCTCCTTCTAGACTTCAGCTCCTCTTTGCATGTGCAGCCCTTTCATTGGCGGTCACAGGCATGTGAGCATGTGGCGCTCACACCTCTGCCAGTGGTCTCCCCACCAAGTTTGTTGGGACACCGAATGCTCTGCTGTCATGGTGTAGGCATGTTTGGCGGCGGGCGGCATGGGCAGCGGCGGGATAGCGGGCTTGTGGGAAAGACGGTGCGCATCAAGGCAGGCCCATACAAGAGCTACAAAGGCCGCGTGGTAGACGCCACTGACACCACTGCTCGTGTGGAGCTCGAGTCCCAGATGAAGGTTGTCACAGGTCAGCACCACCGTGCCCCTGTTAACCGCCTTCCTATGACAATGCAAGCTTGCCTTCATCCTCACCATCTCATTTGTCCCGTCAACTATGATCACCTTGCAATGTTGTCTCTTCAGTGATGATGGTTGGCCAGCCTTTTTGTTGTGCAAATTGGTTGCTGACATTGTCACCGTGTGCATGTTGACGATCAGTGAGGTTGGATCAGTTGCCTGACACGGAGTCGATCCAAAATCCATTCAGCATGGCCAGGTAAGATGGAAAGGTGCTGCTTGCTGTGCCGCGACGAGGTATCGAGTTGCCTTGGTTGTCCATTCTGGGTCAGATGGGTCAAGGTCCATCATGGTGGTGCCAAGCCTAACGTGGATGTCAGATCAAGGATAGTAGTGTTACCAGACTTAGGTGACAACAGGCTCTGTCCTGAGCTGCAGAAATCTGGGTTCGGGTTCAGGAAGAGAAGTCTAAGATGACACTACAGGATGGAGTCTCAGGATCAACAGTTTCATCTCTTATTTGCAGTTTTGGTCTGGTCTTGCTGGAAGGCCCTTGCGAATTTGAATGTGTGGATCTTGGGTTCTGACACTTCATTGTATTGCTTCTTCTCCCTTCTGCTAGGGAGTCGCCTCAATACGATCAAACGCCGCACCACCCTTCCCGCACCCCCATGCACAACTACATGGCCACCCCGCTCCGCGACTCCACTGGTCTGCACTAGACCTGGGTTGCCAATTTTGTGCTGAAATTGCACACCTCTCGTTCTGCAATGTCTTCAATTGATCTAGGTGTGAAGAATAGCCTGCTCTTTGTCAGCCAAGCACAAGTTGGGTGCTATACACGTCATTTGCATACTGCATTTGGTTCTCTCTGTCCTTCTTGTTGCTGATATGAGAGCTGTTACCATGATACCGCAGCCACGCCAATGCATGACGGCATGCGAACGCCGATGCGCGACCGTGCTTGGAACCCCCAGACGCCCATGACTCCCATCAGGTCGAGCCTCTCCTCTGCTACCTCTTAAGCTTCCCGGTGGTCTCCGAATTCAGTTGCCCTGCTTTTGTGCACCTTTCACTTGTGGAATTTTGTGCAACAGTGGATGCTGTTGTGATGTCTGTAGCATATGCAGGTTAGGGTGTGTGATCACATAGCACGTCCAGTGATGCAACGGACTAGCCTGACTGCAGTGGCGGGTCGTGCCTGCACAAGTCACCCCACCCTATATTCCCACCCCCACAAGACCCCAGACAGACAACTTTCCTCAGAACGTCATCTATGATCAAAACCATCACAAGCCTCTCATATCAAAATTCACAGACCAGAAGACCTCACGAATTGCCATACGATAGCCTCACAACATTGTCCCAGGGCACGACCTGCCAGTAAAGCTGTACTTGGAGGCATTCAGCTATGAGAGCTGAGGACTGCTGTGCTGACATCGAGGCGGGATAAGTCCCCTGTCCTGGTGCATACGCTTGATATGATTGCAGTCTGCCATTGTCTCTTCTGTCTGACCTTGACCTAATGGTACTGTGGCGCCTCAGGAGCGACACTGACTCGGGCACCACAGCATGGGACGAGGCCGACCCCTCCACTTGGCAGGCGCCTAATCCAACCAGCTCGGGTTATGCGGCGAACACGCCAGGCGCTTACAATGCTGGGACGCCGGGCGGCAGCAGCGGCAGCGGCTATGTTGCCTACACGCCGTTCTCGCCCACTGAGCAGGCCGGCACCCCTCAGGATGGCAGCGGCAAGCAGGTGAAGGGGACGCAACTAGTGCCGACTTTCAGTCGCTTGGCACCTGCAAAGAATGTGTATGTCATATGTTGATGTAATTAGAATGTCATTCACCTATATCTGCTCATGTTCTTGTAATCTCCTGCATATGGGTCAAACCTTGTGGAACCTGTTAATGGGTGCTAGCGGGAAACCACAACCCTGATATCTTGAGATGCGATAGCAGTGCTTAAGCAGTGCTCAGGCTCCTCTGCTACTATCCATGTGACTTGAGTCTGGCCTGTATTGCATCAGCCTGGAACACCTGGTGGTCGAATGTATGAGGCGCCAACGCCAGGCGGCGGGTGGACACCTGGTGGAGGAGCAGCCAGCACCTCGTACAACGATGCCAGCAACCCCTACGATGCCAACACACCTTACGGAGGTCTGCCCTCAACCTCTTGAAATGCTCAAGTGTGCTAGACCCTTTTCTGCGATGTTCTCTGTGGCCCTTGATGCAATACAGGACTGCATCAGGGCGGGCCCTTGCAATTTGATCTAGCACAGGATGAGTTGTACGTTTACATTGAGTTGAGATACTTAAAATCTCAACTCAATGGATGCATTACCCAGCAGGAAATGCGCCAAGCCCGTCACCATACCTCCCAGGGACGCCGGGAGGGGGTGGGCAGCCTATGACTCCAGGCGCATACCCGTCAACCCCAGGTGGCCAGCCCATGACGCCTGGAGATCATTTCGGCGACGGTGCAGGTATAAATATTGGTTGGCAGCTCGGCTGCTGCTTCATCAATACCCCTTCTATAATGCCAGATGCACAAAACACAACAAACCACCTCAGCTAGTGTGCATGGTAGGTGCAGCTGTTGCTGCACAGTTGGCAAGGCTGTCGCAATTCCAGGAACAAGCCCAATGACATTGCAGGCAATCCAGCAGTAAGTGGCTCCTGGCTCTTTTTGAGAAAACTGTTTCACTGATTACTGCTGCTGGTGGGGTGCTTCCGCGTGCTTGCTGTTGCTGCAGGCGGGCCCGCGTGGGGCCTCCCTGAGGTCATCGTGACTGTTCGGCGGCAGGGCGACGAATCACCTGCTGTAATCAAGGAGTTATTACCAGTGAGCCTCTCGTTGCTGAGACGCAGTATAGCAGCGTGAAGGGTTGTGGAATTTACGGCTAGTCTGCTGTTGCTTACATCTCAGTGGTAACTGCCACTGGTGGCGGCTATTGCCGTAGGCCAGCGTGTTGATTTACTGTGTGTGTTAAGCAAATGGCCAGCTGTCAGCTTTCCTGCAAGTTTACACAGCCTCCACTACCTGCAGAAGTGACATTTTCGTTTCTGCTGGCGTCATGTCACAGGATGGGAGCTGCTTGCTGGCACTCGGCACCTTGGGCGAAGGCGCAGTGGTGACGGCGTCGCATGCAGACCTCACATTGGTGATGCCCAAGAAGGGGGACCGCATCCGGATCATGTCAGGCGATCTGCGGGGGTCATATGGGAAGCTGAAGAACATAAACAACCAGGAGGGTATCGTTGAGCTGGCTGACACTTTCGATATCAAGTTCCTGCACATGAGCAGCCTGGGCAAGCTTGCCGCTTGAGATCCACTGTCTGGAGTACCACCACCTTCTCCCAACTCTCTTAGTTAGATAATGCTCCGCTTGGTCAAAGATACCCAACTTGTAAGCAAGACTAAGTAACTGGCAGTTTCGATTTGTGCCATCATTGCTGTGGTTCTCAACTTTCCTGCAGGTGCTGGTGGCACCTTGTCTCTTATTCGCGGACTCTCTTACTTACATAACTTTGCAACCTGAAGTAGCCTCGCTCTGATATTGATGGCATGCAAGGCAGCTCTGCGGCACTGCCTTCGCTACCTTCACTTGGCAATCTGAGCGACACTCCTCGGCTAGTGTTAGTTGCAACTCTGCCTGGCACAATGAGAAGGCAACCCTGCTTTGGGTGCTCTTATACTGAATTGTGGTGCTAGTTGTGCTTGCATGACTGGTTAAATTTAGCATTTGTGAGAGCTCTGATTACAGGCCATTCGCAATAGTTCTCGGATTGCAGTAGACTGAGCACATGTAAACTTGTAATACTTCTGCACTTACGGACCCTTCCTAGTCGAGTGCACAGACGCTCGGTTGAACGGCTGCTTTCAAATTTAAGCACTTTTGCGCGCCCTTGCTATGTGCCCAAGGGTGAGTCACATCAAGAGGAGCGGCAGAATTTGGTCAGGCACCCAATCCAGTTCTCCCAGAATACCTTGGAAGTTGGACGATGCAAGCACACTGGCATGCTTGATATCATCGGCAAAAAGTAGTGACCTGCAACAATTGCTTGTAAAAGTTGTCGAGACAAACCCAATATTGAGTTTATTAGCAATACAAAAGGGCATGGGTGGCGAGGCATGCCAGTCATGATGCACGACTCCGGCCATGGGGGCTACACAACCGTGAGACAGTGACGAAAGAAACGTGAAATAAGAGGAAGCCCAACTGTGTTCCCTATTGCCAGTCGCCAGTTGTAGCGTTCATCTGTCCATGGTCTGCTTCTTGAGGTGCTCCTCTGTCTCCGGCGGGTGGCGGTCGATCGTCGCCTTAGTCGGGCCGCGCACCACCTCCGTGCTGCCCGCTGACAGCTGACGGTACTCCTGCACACAGCCAGCGGAGCGCAACGGCGCCAGAAGCTCCATCAGGAGGCCGACTTCGGCGCCCGACAAGGCGGTCTTGCCACTGGCTTGGCGTAAGCGCCGCGCCCGGCGTGGCCGTGGCCTCGAGGCCTATCCTTGAAGGAGCAAGTGGGGGCAGGGTGGGGCCGGAGATGCACACCTGACAGAGAGCGCAGGGGTGGCAGAGGCAGTGCGTCTTGATGTCGGTCATGGGGAGCTCTGGCAGGCCATACTTCTCGCGCAGGCGCGTGCGGTACTTGGCGGCGTAGCACGGCACGCACGTGAGCAGGTAGCCCACGGGGCCGATGACGCAGCACAGCGCAGTGCCCCAGATGCCACCCAGGAGTGCGTGCATCAGACATGCCCTGCCAGGTACAAGAGCGGAGGCGCAACAGGTAAGGACTTCGTTAGACAGGGGTTGCTGCACCTCTCATAGCACCACAAATGTCATTTTCGTGGCAGCGCTTGAATGCACATGCAAGAACAAGGTGACTCTGCCTTAGCTGCACAACGACAGCGCACAATGAGCGGCGAAGAGGCCTCGTACGCATGCTGTGGACGTAGGTGCATCAACTCCATCTGTTTGGGCTTTCGAATGACGGGAAGAGCATGCTAAGAGGAGGCAGAAGGTGAGGGGCGGGCGCACTTGTAGAAGGACTCCTCGCCGTCGGAGAGCTTGAAGACGTTCTGAGCGAAGAGGACGCAGGGGCAGAGCGCGCCCATGCCGGCGCCCCACTTGTCGCGCCATACGTCCTTGAGCCCGCCGATCCACTGCGGGCTCGACCCCACCGACGCCATGCCCGCCCTGCGCGCGGGCCTCCGCCGCCGAGCTCCGGGCCCGCAAGACCCACGCAGCGAGCGCCGCGGCGGTGGGCTCGGCGCCTCCGGAGCAGCGGCGGGCAGCGAGGCCCGCAGGCCGCGCGTCCTGGCCGGAGCGGCGGCGGCGGCGGCTGGGCCCGGCAAGCCTCGCCCCACAGCGCTGCAGAGCTCCGGCAGGAACTCCTTCAGACAGCCTCTCCCGGCGCAAAGCTTGCGGCGGCAGTGGCAATGGCGGGCGGTGGCGGCGGCGGCAGCGGCTGCGCTTGCGGAGGCGGCTCTGGCGGCAGCGGCGGCGGCGGCAGCGGCGGCGCCGATCTCGGTTGGGCGCGGGG
>WELB01000011.1:688782-719165 GCA_009602725.1 Spirogloea muscicola
TCTCCGTCGCGCACGCCGCCTCTCAGCCCCCGCGGCGCTGCCCAGTTCTACCCGGGCGTCGGCTTTGACGACGTGCCGCCGCCGCTGCAGCAGCAGGGCGCAGCGCAGCTCGGCAAGCCCGCGCAGGCCGGCGGTGGAGGCGCCGGCGAGCTCGCCGGCAAGTCCGGCCACGACCGCGCCGGCTTCGTTCTGGACACCGGCTACGGCGTCGGCGTTGCCAAGGCCGCCGACGACGGCAGCGGCTTTCTGGCGAGGAGGAGCGGCGACAACATGGCGCAGTCGCCGGCGTCGCCCACCGGCCCCGCCGACAGCCTCGTGCCGTTGACCAAGCCCGTGCCGGACGGCCCCGAGGCGCGCCTCCGCCCCATCGACGGCCTCGCCGTGCCGCTGCAGCAGATGCAGCAGCAGGGCGGCTACCCCCAGCCAGCGTCGCTGCTGCAGGGAGGCCAGTACAACAGCGCCGTCGGCGGCGGCGGCCCCGGCAGCAATGCGGGCGCCCCCAAGGCCAGCATCCAGAGCTTTGGCTCGGACCAGCTTGCCGAGCCGGGCCGGCCATCAGGCGACGGCGGCCGCGGTGGAAGCCAGACCCCCGGCCCCAACAGCAACATCGGCGGCGGGGCTCCGCCGCCGCAGGGTGGGGTGGGAGGCGCTCACAAGGACGCGCCTAGCACTGGCGACAATGACGGCGGCAGCGACCGCCGCGGTGGCGTCATGGGTGCCGTGGCAGCAGTGCCGGGCGCGCTGGCATCGGCAGTCGGCGTCACGGGCGCGGGCTACCTGGACGCGGAAGAGCGCCGCATTGTGGAGGCCCAACGCCGGTCCTCGGCGCCACTGGACACGCCGAGCCGCGGCGGCGTGGCTTCCGATGGCGCTGACAAGGCCTGGCGCCAGGGCCGCACCTCCACAGCGCCACAGTCAAGTGCTGCGACCCCAGGCGGTGGCAACAGGAGCCCCATGGCCCCAGCCCCGGGCGGTCCGGGTCCGGCAGAGGCGGGGCCGCCTCCCCCAAGCCAGCAGCGCGAGGCGCGCCCATTACCACCGGGAGTCGCTAATCGCTATGCGCTCAGTAGCGGCGGCGTCCCCGTGCCCGTGGATCCCAGGGACCCCAGGGCGCCAGTAGTCGCCCCAGGCGCGGCAGCAGCGGGCGCTCCAGCAGCAGCGGGCGGCGCTCCAGCACCATCGGGAGGCAACGTGCCGGACGAGGCGACGGGGTCGGCGGCGTTCGACCCCGTGGTCGTGGTCAAGGAGGTGTACCAGGAAAACAAGTTCTTTGTGCTCGCCGGCACGCTCGGCGCGGCACCCACTGTGCTGTCGGGCCTCTACTGGATCTCGGGCGTCAGCTTCACGCTGCAGATCATACTGGGCGTCATCACCGGCGTCGCCGTCATGCTCCTCCACTTCCTCATGCAGGGCCACCGGCGCCGCGTCCGCTACCGCCGGGTGACCTACGCTGCAACACAACTCGGGGCTTATGCAAATGTTTTCTTCTTTTGAACATGTCTTACACGTTCGCAGTTGAGGTGATGCCGCTTCTTGGGCTCAGTCAGACTTTCTCAGCTGCAACCATTGATGCGCGTGGTTGCAGGCGGTGAGGCGTGAGCAGCTGGCAACGCTGAAGCGGGAAGACATTGAGACGCTGCTCAAGATGAAGAATCTGCCGAGCTGGATCAACTTCCCCGAGTACGACAAGGCAAGTTGCAGTGTGTTTTGGCCATCCAGCACTCCCTTTACTACTTGTCAAACTTGAGGAGCTACATTGAAAGTATTAGTAATCATTGCCATCAAGATAAATTCTGAGCATTTTGTACTACTTACTATGTAGCGCCTGCTAAGAGATACTTGACTGGTTTTATGTTAGTTCTAACAGAAAAAGAGGGTGTTACAGGACTCTGCCTATAAATGATGGATGCTGCTGCTGGCTGCTCATTGACATCGCTGGCTTGTGGACTTTTCACATGGCTGCAGCTCAAGTGGCTCAACGCGTTCATCATCAAGATTTGGCCCTTTGTCAACAGGGCAGCATCGGAGTTGCTCATGAACACGGTGCAGCCGATCTTGGACCAGTACAAGATGGGCGTCATTGCCAAGATGAAGCTCAAGAGTGTGACGCTTGGTAACCACGGGCCCCGTATTGACGGTCAGTAACAGAGCTTCCCCACAAGCCTTTGGCACTCCAAGTTATGATGTTGGCATGGCTCTGTCTTGGCCAGCTGCTAATGCTTTACCCTTACTGTTACGTGTGCAGGTGTGAAGATCCTGAAGGCAGGCCCTGACGAGATTGTGATGGAGTTGATGGTGGACTGGCGACAGGGGCGGGACCAGAAGGCTGTGCTGGCGCTGGACACCCTCGTAGGGCCCGACTTCACAGTGAAGCTTAAAGACATCCGGCTTTACGGCGTGCTGCGCCTCGCCTTCAAGCCCCTCACCGAACACATGCCTGGCATTGGCGCCATCCTTGTGTCTCTGCGCGAGTCGGTGGGGCCAGCTGATGCAGATGCACTCTCACCCACAGCAGGCTGTCTTGAGCTGCGGCTTGGCTATCAATGCCATGCCTTGTGAATGTTACGAGTCAGCTTTGTCACGAAGCATTGAGAGATTGTTCAGGTCCAGTCCTGTCAAAAAGCATTGAGAGATTGTTCACGTCCAGTCCTGTCAAAGTGCTGTCTAGGGCAAGCTGGTATCTGCTCTCCGAGCACCAAATTTACTGCTAAGAGACAGTAGGCGCTCATCTGTCAATGATCATCAGAAAACAAGTTGATGCTCATTGGTCAAGTCGTAGCTTACTCCCCCGGTTGCTGACAGTGCTCACTAAACTGGTCATGGGTGCTACTGTCTTGCGCAGCCGCTTGTGGAATTTGACTTTGATGTCCTTGGCGGGAATCTTGCCGGACTGCCTGGGCTGGACGGCCTCATTGATGTGAGTACTGACCTTGACTAATTCAACTGATTTTCAATATTGGCCAGATAGTTCCAGCATAGCCAGTGGCTCACAAGTCTGCCATATCTTGCTTTCTGTGCATGGGATGTCGTTGTTTCGTTGCCATCTAAGCAGTTTGGTGAGCTCTGGTTGCCGTGCAGAACATTATCAGAACCGCAGTTGAGGACATGCTGGTGTACCCGAATCGCATTGTGGTGCCCATTGTGCCTGGCGACTACAAGTAAGACAACAAGCCTGCCCTTGACAGTTGGTTCAGATTAAGTGCTATGGGCAGCTGACATTGCTTAAAGGATGGAAGTCTCTTGCAGTGCTCAGTTGCTGCCCAGGTTGAGAGACATGTACACGCTATTGCAGGTGGCTGGAGCTGAGGCCCATTGGGCAGCTTGACGTCACCCTCATTGAGGCAAAAGGGCTCCCCAAGACCGACGTCATTGGGAGCTGCGACCCATATGCCCTTATCTATGTGCGCCAGAAGCAGGGGAAGATCAAGCGCAGCACCACCAAGCACAAGAACCAGACTCCGATTTGGAATGAGGGCTTCTTTGTGGAGGTCTGTGACCCTCTGGCTCCTTGCTCTTCCACTTGCGCACCAACTGGCAAGCAGGTCATTGCGTCTCACCTTTAGTTGCCTGCCACCACATATGTCTTCTGTGAAAATGCTGAGACCAATACCTTGCTGCTTGCAGGCCGAAGACCTTGAGTCGCAGTGCCTGAACATCCGCATGATGGACGATGAGCGGGTGGAGAGGGCAGAGATGATTGGCATTGCAGAACTGCCACTCTCACAAGTAAGCACATTGATTTGGTCGCAACTTGTACTACGTACTGCCAATTTGCGTGGCCATGTTTCTCTGCAGACAAAATTGCAGACTCGCTGCATAGGAGTGCCATTCGGCTATGCAAAGCTATGGAGATTTGTTGTCGACTTTCTTCATTTGATTGCAACCCCATATGGGCCAGCTCTAACCTGCACTAGCAACCTTGCAATCCTGCAGCTCCAGCCCAACATGCCAGCAGACATGTGGCTGGACCTCAAGAATGACCCCAAGAATCCAGAGAGCAAGGTGAAAGGCCAGGTGCACATCAATGTTGTCTACAAGCCATACACAGAGGCGAACCAGCGAAAGGAGGAGGAAGTGACAGTCAGCCAAGAGGAGGAGGCTGCAGGTGCTAAGGAAGCAAAAAGTGGAGGTGCCAAGCGGCGGGGCAAGCAACCGGACAAGAATGAGGAGGGCGGGAATGTTGCCGTGGCTGGCCATGAGTATGAGTGAAATCCCAGCGGTCTTACCACTGCCACTGGTTTGGACGCTCGAATACATTTGAGAGCAGCATTTGAGGGGCTCCTGTGACTTGCATGTGATAGGACACCGTTGAGCAGTCATGTTGGGTGTAGCCCATTATCAGTAGGCCGTTATCCTTGTATGGGTTACCCTTAAATGTGAGGCTGGACAGCAGCCTGGGCAGCAGCCCTACCCAGGACAACAATAACTTCTAGCACCTGCTTGTCTCGGTCACTCTGCGTGCGTGTTCGAAGCTCGAATGTGTGATGCTGTGGATGCTGAGGGGAGTGGGATGCGTTAAAAACATTGGTGCACGCGGACCTCAGTAAAATTCTTGCTAGATTATCCTTGCGTTTCTGATCTTCATTTCCAGTAGAGAGCAGCCCCACACGTCCGATGAAGGCCATCAGTAGCAGGCTTCGTGAGCAAGCTATTTTGTCTTACCCAAAGAGTGCAGATCCTCTAAAAGCCACGGAGACACATCCAGTTAGGCAGGTTGGCATCTATAATTCCCACTGTTTTCACAACACCGGCAGACAGAGGGTAACTCAGCAAGCCTGCTCAAGGCGAGTATTTTCAGGTGGGCAAACGGTTGAGGTTCTCCCCGCCTGAGTATGGCTAGCTACTGTTGCTGTTGGATTCCATTGTTAAGCCTGCACGTTCATGAATGACGAATAGCTATGTGTTGGCCTCAGCCTTCCTGAAGGATCGGATGAGGGAAGCTGAGAAGTAGCTCTATAAGTGGGCGAGTGGCTGTTTCAGATTTTAAGTGATGGCCACAACCTGAGTACACGTGTGACATTGACAAAAACGTATCTCCCTTTAATCCGCTTAAGCTGCTCCAGATTTATCAGCACTGCAAATAATTCATCTGCAAGGAACCCATGGTAGCAACGATATGCGACATGTCTATGCGATGCTCTGCGTTGTCTCTAACACAGAGGGCAGCGAGGTGGGCCACTATGCTGAACTCATGCGGTGCCATCTCCTTCTGCTCAATACAGCATCAAAGCACGTCTCGGAGTGGAAGATTAGAAACAGTGGAGTCCAAAGAGGCGGCGTGCCTGTAAGGTCCAGGTAGAATGGGTATTGGAGTGTGGGGTGTGTAACATTACCTGCAGCTGTGCATCAACCATCTGCAGAAGCTGGCAGTGATCTGACAAGAAGGGGAAGTGTGCACTTGGTGCCTCCTTCATCTTCTCTGGTGGCTTGCCCATGTCCTCCAGCGTCCTCCCAGTGAGCAGCTCAAGGAGCAATAGGCCGTAGCTGTACACATCACTTGCTGGGCTGGCCTCCTGCAGATTGCTGCCACGAAGCTCTGGAGCTGCCCATCAAGCGATTGAAGGATGTATAGCACACGAAGCAGGTGTCAACGGGTATACCTGAATTGAACCGTTCAAGCACCTAGCACTTCAGACGGCAAGCTATGTAGTGGGACAAGCTACTGATAATCATCATCAGTAATCAAAACACACATCCTCGCGTGGTTGCCAAGGAGAGCAAGAGGCACCTAAACGGGATGGGCTCCAGGCCTGGTATATGCCACGCTTCAGAAGAAGCTGGTAGCTGTAGCCACCCAGCTTGGCTCGGTTGTCCTCAGTGATGTAAATATTCTCAGGTCTGATGTCTGTATGAACGAGGGGAGGCGTGCTCTGCAAATGACAGGTATGAAACATGCTTGAAAAGAGTCATATTTATTTATTGTACTGACAGCGAGTGCTGCGGTCAGTCTCTTCATGGAGCGCGTGCAGCCAGCTCTTCTACACTCGCTGCAATGCAATGGAAGCTATAGCAACTCCGTTTAAGGTCGCCAATGCGTCATCATCGCAACACACGGGGAGCTACATCAACAAGGAGAGGAACGGAAGAATAATTGCAGACGGTGGGAAGTCTACCCTGTGAAGCACATCAATGGCTTCAGCAACATCGAGCGCCACACGCAGTCGACCATTCCAGCCGAGCAGCAGGCCCTCCGTGTCTGCTTTAGGATGTAACAAATGCTCCAGCGAGCCTATACAAGCAATAAGCTCAAGGAAGTTCAGCAGATCGCCTATCGTAAGTTTTCCACTTACTGATCTGTTCTTAGCTCCAGTGTTCACACCGCCCAGCTCTGTGCAAATCAATGCGCGATGGAAATTTTGAACACAAGTGATAGTGGCGGTGGCAAGCCGCTTCTGCTACCTCCAATGCAGAGTTCGTGCACAAGGAGCCTTTCTTGGTAATGAACACAGTAGCCTTTCAATCTGAGAATGTTCGGATGACGCAAGCTCGCCAGTCGCTGCATGTTGCTGAAGAAGCTCTTGTCAACCGGCCAAAGAGCTGCAGAGAGGTTGATTGGCTCCAGTCTTGTCACAGCTACGACCTGCAGGGTGCCAGGGTGACTGTATTTCAGCAGGGGTTGTAGAGACACTTGCCCAAGCAAGCCCGTCTGTGCTTCGCTGACTGACAGACACTCATGAGCGTCAAGCATAACAACCTGCAGTCTCTGTAAGTCCAGTGAACAAGGAAAGGTGATGATCCTTTGGAGCATTTTTAGCTGACCAATGAGAGCTTTGCAAATATAATGCTGGCTAGTACTGTGGACAGTTTGGTGCCCCATGCATGATAATCTGCCTGAGCTTGACAGTCACGAGCTGCTTGAAAGCACCATGGCTGAGTGTATGCCCACCTGGCCTTCAGGCAGATGGCATCTGTAGATACGGCCGTACATCCAGGGCCCCAGGAGATGTGTCTTCCTGCTGAAAGCCTCCGTGCCATACTGCGCACAATGCCCGATAGGAAGACATGGCCAGCCATATGCAGTACTCAACGTCTCCTAGATGGTGTCGACTTAGCCAGGCATCCATGCAGGGGTGAATGGTAATCATGGAGGTCTGCATCAGGCGGCGATTCGGCTCGGCTGACAGCTGGCCGGACTAGCTGGCCGAAATCAAGCGAAGGTCAGTTAAGGCCAGGCAAACTACAAGGACTGCACCGCCAGCCATGGTGCCGAGCGACAAACTGATGGATTGCCGGTGCGACCAAGCTAGCGAGGATGGAAGGCCACATATGTGCAGTCAGCTCAATGGGGCGCGATACCTGGAGGTCGTGGTAGGCGAAGCTGGTCAGCTCCCCGGCTCCGGCCTCCGCCAGCTGCGCTTCGGAGCCGGAGGAAGGCGCGACGCGAGCGCTTGCAGCGCGCCTGAAGCTTCGTGAGCCTGCGCCGCCTGCCGAAACTCTGCGCGCTGCCCGTGGCCGCTTGGGCCACCACCAGAAGAGCAGGCACGCCGCGACCGTCACGGCCAGCGCCGCGGACGCCGCGAGCGTGGGCGCCAGCGGCAGGGCCGCCAGCCAGGCCGCGGCGAGCCAGGGCCGGGCTTCGTGCCGTGGCGGATTCTGCGGCTGCGACGGCANTGGCGATGCCGACGGCGGCGGCGGCGTCGGCGGCGCTGGCGGCGGCGCTGGCGGCGCGGCGGGCTGGCTGGCCAGCTGCAGGCCGGAGCGGCGGGGAGGTGGGGGAGGTGGCCGTTGATATAGGTGGCAACGCAAACGGCACCAGGCCCGCTGACGGTGCGCCGTCTACTCTGCCGGCCCTTCCGCCTCGCCAGTAGCCGGTCCCCATCCTGCCAGCTGTGTGCCGCTCCCTCCCGTCTTCACGTCGCCGAGCAGCACGTTCATGATGGATGCCATGCGACTGGTCGACCACCACACCCATGCTTTGACACAGCAATAACATATGGCGTATGTACATTTACACAATGTGCTCTGCATCTCTTGCATGCGCGACCTGCAATTTTGTCAGCTGTCAGCAAGGTCTAGCAAGACTTAACAAATATCTAGGCGCTGCCACTGAAGCGTCTTTCAAAGGAGCTGCAACGTTCATACCCAATGTGTAAGCATGTAGTGCCACAGTGCACCAGGTATCACGACTATTATGATAGTATTGTCATGTTATATAATGTGGTCATATAAATGTGGTAAATGTTACCTGTTAGGAGCTACTGACATGTGCTTTCAAGAGCTTGAGATAAGTGCTACCAGTTGAGCTACACGCTACCATAAGGCTATGGAGCGGGCACAAGGTGTCGTGAATGGCAATGCAATTCCAGGATAGCACCAGTTAGTAGATTGGCCCCACGGGCCGGTCAGGCTGCCCAATAAACAAGCATTGCCGCCGACAGTAAGGCCATTGACTCATCGAGCTGGTTCTGGGCAAGGAAGAGGACAGCCCATGTGAGCAGCCCAGCAGCCAGTCCATGCCGACAACTTGTCACAAGCTTCGAAGAGTTTGATGGCTGAAAGTCAGGCCAGAACATGTCTAGTGTTTGAAAAGGCTGCTGTGAAGTGATCCCAAATGTTTGTCGAGTACCTCCTGGCGACTGCAGCATGTGGTCACATGGGTCAGAGCTGCGAGCGTAGCACGGCTCGCTTGAGTACCGATCAATATGACTAGATCTAGCATGTTACGTGTGCCAAAGTGCAGGTCTAAGCATGCGGAAAAGTTGCGACCAGTCCTTATCGATGTTTGCCTGCTTGCAGGTGGGCTACATTTCCAAGATCTCTATTGCGGTGGGTCTGCTTCATGGAAAGCAAGGTAAGAGATAGTATGCATACCTGAACAGGCCCAAAATTAAAGCTGCTCTGGTATGCCACCTCTTCATGAGCATATATTGGAGTCGTTTGCTGTCGGACTACAATCTCTCTCTTTGATGCACTGCTCCTGGGTTACACTCTTTAAGATGTACTCTGCGAGATGATCATGGCAAAGCGAGCTTCAGGTCCATAGGGCTGTATGCTGAAAGCCACATGAATCTTGGGAGTGTTTATACGAAAATATGCATCTCATTATTGACTGCAATAGAAGATCAGAATTTGCACACTAGACGTCATAAGTAAGCTGGCAGTGGTTCTGCCATATACATGTACGTGGTATTGAGGAGGATTTGCCACTGCTAACTCTAAACGATGCTTACCTGTCAGGAAAAGGCCCAGAACCTCGCATGGAAGGCTTGGCTCCAGAAAGGTGTGGTAGAGTGCCACCATTGACAACGCTCTGGCTAGGAGGGACAGTCCCACCTTATGCGAAGTCTCTGAAGAGCGACTTTTCCAATGCATCTTGTAATCTGGCTTGATTTGTCCTTCACTCCAAGCGAGATGACAGTCCGCCTGGAGTGGTGTCAGCAAAGGGGTCTCAGCTAACCTACGAACACTAGACATATTTTGCCTGGGTCCTTCCAGTCCAGGGCTGACAGGCTCAGCCATGCTGTTTGATACTTGTACTTCGCAGTCGCTAACAAGATCAGGTCTGGATTTGATCTGAGCTCTCTTCTGAAGTCTCGGGCTCTCAAGGAGGAACTTGTCTTCATCATCTTGCAAGTTCGTCCTAGTGGAATTTGACCTTCAACACAGTGAACACCCATGCTTGACGTCACTGTTAGGAGGTGCTATCATGGCTGCTAGCAAGCTGGTGATTCTCTGTCAATATGAAGCTATTTCACGACTCCTGTCCACCAAGGAAAGACCCGTCGGTAGTTGATCCCATGATCTCTAGACGCATTCAGGACTGAGGTCGGGTATTCATGCTGACTGATAGACATCACATGGGTGAGCACCAAGTGGAGATGCAGAGCTGCTAGTAGTGATGCAGACTAAGCAAGGCATAGAGTTCAAGTTAAGAGATGACTAGTCCTTGATACTAGCATGCACCTGACAGCTCTCACTAGCACGTGAGCCGGCTGCCGATTCACAGCGAAGACAGCCACGTTGTTCTTACCTCAAAGCAGCAGGCGACCTGCTCTTGTGCCAGCTGCATCGTAGACATCCTTTTGGAATCACAGCTGTCAGGCCTGTAGTACACTCGGAAGGCTGCGTACATGACCGCCGCAGCGACGGCAGACACTGGGCCTGTCGCTGCTGCGGCTGGCTGAGCGTACTGGCAGCAGAGGTGGCGGCCAGGGCGACCGAGTGTCCCGCCATGTTGATTGCGTGCAGGCAGCCTCTGACGCTGAAGTTGACGCCCTTGACCAGCCGGCCCATGGAGCTCCTCATCGCTTGGGCAGGCAGGGCGCATAGGCCCTGCAGCTTCGTGAAGGGACGCTGCAGCCTCTCCAGCTTGAATCTGGTGGCGGCCGCCATGTTGCCTGCCGCCACATGAAGCTGGTGCTGCCTGCCGAGCGACACCTGAGCCATCAGGCTTGGCCACTGCTACTTAAGGACGACGCTGGCTCGGCATGCCCGAGCAGGGCTAGCATAGAGGAGCATTTGCTGCAAGCTAAGCGTGCTGACCTCGGTCGTCCAGGCTGGTGATGCGCCGCACCAGGAATCGTCGCGGCACTCTGAGAGGAGGCTGTGTGGCCAGCAAGAGGAGCGCACGCGCACCAGCCTGCCACAGCCGCGTGCGCCACCGACGACGGCAGGAGTAAGCTCTGCATCGTCATCGAGCGTGCTAATTACAATATTCCTTCGGAATCCTGCACTGGCGCGGCTGGGAGCGCAGGCTGAGAGAGGCGCGAGAGCGGCTGGCGGCGAGCTGCGCGGCTTTCTGGTAGGATCCGGCTTCGAAGCCGAGCGCTCCAAGGATGAGCCCCGCGGCCCGAGGCCCGCAGCTGCAGCGAGCCGGCGCCGGCGCGCCGGCTGCGGCGCGGGCGAGTCCGGCAGAGGCGGGAGTCAGGGACTTGACGTCGAGCGGGCGCGGCTGAGTGCTGCANAGCGTCAGATCACCGACGGCGGCGGCGGCGGCGGCGGCGGCGGCGGCGGCGCGACGTGACGCGCCGCGCCCTCCTGCGGCGCCACGTGGCAGGCGTGACTCGGGCGGGCGGGATCCTTGCTGCCTCTGAAAGGGCTCGCCCATTGAGGATAGGGGCTGGACAAGCCAGCCCAAAAAAGAATGAACAAAGAACGAGAAGGGGGCCCTGTCCAGGGGACCCACTTCCAGGACCCTAGCCTCTCTGATTTGCGGCTGCTTAGCAGGGGTTACTGAGTAATTTGTAGCTGCTTTCTTTCTTTGTGTGCTTTGGTTTCTTAGCACTTCCTCTGGCTTCCTCTGGCCCCCTTCTCGTTCTTTGTTCATTCTTTTTTGGGCTGGCTTGTCCAGCCCCTATCCTCAATGGGCGAGCCCTTTCTTCGCTGCTCCGCCTGCCTAGCCTGTGGCTCCGCTAACACAGTGACGAACTTCGTTCTTTCTTTTCTGGGCTGCCATAAAACAGCCAT
The DNA here is from genome assembly GCA_009602725.1 of Spirogloea muscicola. Lineage (NCBI taxonomy): Eukaryota > Viridiplantae > Streptophyta > Zygnematophyceae > Spirogloeales > Spirogloeaceae > Spirogloea > Spirogloea muscicola. The sequence continues at coordinate 700,189 of WELB01000011.1, forward strand.
CGCCTGCGGTGGATGGAGAGTCTTCTTCCCATTGTGACCATCCTCTGTAGGCACCTGGCCGGCTTTCACAGCCGCTGCTTCGGTCTTGCAGCCGCGTACTTCCTGCTCCCCGCATCGTTTATTGACTGCGACCACAAGTTGCTGCATTGTGTCTACTGGGCGGTCGGCTAAGCAGCATAAGGTGTACACCCGTAGATGTGCTTGTCCGTTTACTCGGCCCTCAGGCCCTCCACCCCTACGTCTTGCCCCCGGTCGCTCTCAAGCGGCTCCTCCCCGCACCACCTCTGGAGCGCCATACCACATCATCCAGAGCGCCAGACGAGGCTCGATTTGCCCTTCTATCGCTCATGATCGTCCTTGCAGACGGGGGGTGTAGGGACCGAAGCCTCCTCTAGCCTGTACTCAAGGTGGATAAAATTATGAGCTATCAGTCAGTGCAAACAGAGCAGTCAAGGCCGCACCAAATGTAGCAAGCAGCTCCAGATGTTTTCTGACTAACTTATTCTTGCTACCCAGTACAAAGAAGGAGGACATCTGTACCGCTGCCGTACGATCGTGCCGACCTCCGTGCACGTGCAAGACTGCCTGCCGGCCGCCCCCTGCTCTACGACTTTCGGCGGCGGCAGCCCCCCTCGGTTTCGCGAGCAGCTGCCCGGCCCGGGGGGCCGCCGCTCCCTGTCTTGGATGCTGACAAATAGAAGAAAGGGCTCGCCCATTGAGGATAGGGGCTGGACAAGCCAGCCCAAAAAAGAATGAACAAAGAGGAGAGCCCTCGCTGCTGCCTCTGGCTCTGTCCAGGGGACCCACTTCCAGGACCCTAGCCTCTCTGATTTGCGGCTGCTTAGCAGGGGTTACTGAGTGATTTGTAGCTGCTTTCTTTCTTTGTCTGCTTTGGTTTCTTAGCGCTTCCTCTGGCTTCCTCTGACAAATAGGCTCCTCCAAAGCTAGGCCGGAGGCCACGAAGAGGCCAGCCTGTGTCCCGACGCGCTTTTTGGCTGGCTTACACAGCCTGCAACATCAAAAGCACTCCAGGTGCGCCAGGCTGATTAAGCAGCTCTTTCAGCAAGGCGCGACGTGTCGCGTAGCTAGGAAGTTGCCGCCCTCCTACTGGAAGCGCTTCTTTCTTAAAGGAGGAATTGCTCGACCACAGAGGGTAGGGGGCTGGAAAGGCCAGCCCAAAAAGAATGGACAAGGTCCAAAGAGCCAAAATGGTACGGTGTTCTGAATGGGCGAGCTCATTCTTCTGAAAGGGGAGGGGCTGTAGAAGAGAAAGAAATTGGCTCTTCCAGAGGGGGCAAAGGTTGTGAATTCAGATGAAACATTCACGCGAAAGGCCAGCCCAAGAGAAGAATCGACAAGGTCGAGTGATTGAGAAGAAGCTTATCCAAGGGGGCAAACGGGTGTGGGAAGAAAGAGAAGGAGTGGCTCTTTCGAAGGGGGCAGGGTTTAGGGTGAACAGCCAGCCCGAGAAAAGAGAGAAGGCGCGCGGGGCGCATGAATTGAAAGGGAGGCCAATTCAAGCCAATACATTGTTCAGGCAGAGTCGAGTGCAGACTAAACAATGCTACATAAAAGAAGAAGAGTTGACAAGGTCCGAAGGCCATCCGCAGACCATCCGCGGGAAGACGAGTTCTTCCCGTTGGCTATTGACACCCATGGGGCGCTGAGCGCTCGGTGGCTCGAGCTGCTCACCCAGCTCGCCCGCCACATCATCGTCCGTCGCTTCCATGGGGAGCCGGTAGACTTTCCTGCAGCCGGGTCGCTGATGCAAGTTTATCGAATGCGCCTGGCCGTCTCGCTGCAGAGGTCTATGGCCCGGGCGTTGCACCTTCGCGCCGGCAGAGCCCTCGCTGCTGCCTCTGTCTCTGGCCAGGGGACCCACTTCCACGAGCCTAGCATCTCCGACCTGCGGTTGCTTAGCAGAGGTTACTGAGTGATTCGTAGCTGCTTTGTTTCTGTGTGTGCTTGTTTTCCTTAGCGCTTTCCCTGGCCCCCTTCTCGTACCCTGTTCATTCTTTTTTGGGCTGGCTTTCCAGCCCCTATTCTCAATGGGCGAGCTCTTCCTCCGAAGGGGCGAAAGGAAGACAAGCGCTTCCAGACAGCACTGGCTGTGAGAAGCCAGCCCAGAATGGACGAAGGAAGCGCGGCCAGATTGACTGGTGGCTGGGAAAGGGTTTAGGGTTTAGGATAAGCCAGCCCAAAGGAATGGACAAGGTCTGAAAGGGACAGATGGCGCAAGAACTGAGATACTAAGCGAAGAAAGAAACTCTTCCAGTGAAGGGCGATGGCTGTAAATGGCCAGCCCCGGAAAAAGAATGAACAAAGTTCGGAGAAGGCCAGCCCAACAAATGAGCTCTTTCAAAGGAGGCGGGGGCTGTGAATTGAAAGAAATTGGCTCTTGAAATGGGGGCAAGGGCTGTGATAAGCCAGCCCGAACAAAGAATCGACAAGGTCTGAAGGGGCCAATCTACGAAGGGGCCAAAAGCGCGATCTCAGAACTGGGGTAGGATGAAGCACTCAATAACTACGAGTGAGGAGCTGCAAATCCGAAAGACCAGCTGCCGGAGAACAATCCCCCTGACGAAAGCCAGAGGCTGCAGCGAAGGCTGAAAGAGCCGGGAAGCGCAACCTTGCAATTCGGCAGGTGCCACCTTGTCTGTGCCAGACGGCTTGCAGCTCTAAGACCAGATCATGGCCGCCACCTTTTGCGACGCGACGCTTTTTCACCCTCACACACTCCGATCTGCATTTGTCAATCATATTATATTGAACGACAATGAGAAGAAGCCCCGGGAGAGTGAGTTTGTGTTCTTGTGCCTTCTAGCAATTTCGGACCTATCCTTAGCAGGGGTTACTGAGTGATTTGTAGCTGCTTTGTTTCTGTGTGTGCTTGTTTTTCTTAGCGCTTCCCCTGGCCCCCTTCTTGTACTTTGTTCATTCTTTTTCGGGCTGGCTTGTCCAGCCCCTATCCTCAATGGGCGAGCACTTTCTTCTATCCCTTTGCGCTGCCTCACACCCAACCACCGCCCTCTGTCCTGGAAGCGTTTTCTTCTCACGGCCATCCCCATACTTTGCAAGAGCTGTGTCCTCTCGCGCTTGTCTGCCCCGCCCCCAAAGGACGCAGGGGCGCTCATCCCCGTCGCTCCCACCGCCTTGTCCATTCTTTCTGGTCTGGCAGTTCAGGTCTTGCCCCAGTCGGATGAACTGACCTCTTTGCCAGCCATTGCCCCCTTTCGGAGAAGCTTTCTTCCATGCGCTTCCTGGTCTTGGTCACGCTTCTGAGGAGGTAACCAAGCATCTTTAAAATGGGCCAATGGCTGTCGTATGCCAGCTCAGAAAACAGAAAAGAGGTCCCAGGCTTACGCCCTTGCACATGGGCACCGGCCCGCCCTTGCCGCCCTTGCTTTTGAGAAGCGCATGGCCGACTCATACCCTGCTGCTGAACAGTGGACTTTGCAGGTCCACTCTACTGTGGGCTGGCCTCTTCCAGCCATTGCTCCCTCGGATAAAGCTTAGTCTACTGCACTGCTGCCATCGCCTCCTGTAGTGGAAGCTTCTTGTTGACAAGTTTCGCGCTTTCTGGCCCCTTCGGACCTTCTCCTACTTCATTCTCTATTCAGGTCTGGCCAATCACAGCCATCGCCCTCTACTAAGGTCTTTCTCCTGGTTTATCACAGCCATCGCTTCGTTCTTTTGCGCGCCTTCTCCCTTCGGACGACAAGGTGTATCACTACCCTTCTGCCAGTTTGCCCGACCTTCGGCTGCTGTCTAGGGGCGATTCACAGGGTAGGAGGACGCTCAAGTCAGCCCCATCTATTGCTGCTGCTCGCCCTGCTGTCATGCATTTTGTTGGTTTCTATTCACTGCCACTGTCCCCTTCGCAAGCGGTTCTGCATCTTCAGATCTACTGCGCCCCCTCTCAGGAGCTTCTTTGCCTACCTTGCCTACAGGTCCACCCCAAATCACAGCCACTGTCCTTCTCGAGGGCTGTTGCTTGCCATGAGTAACTCTTTCATCTCTGTCCGGAAGAACGCTGCTTTCTCTATAGAGCGCTCGCTCCTTGCAATTTGGAGATCTTGGCGTCTAGACTGACCACTGACCACCCCCAGGAAACAAACTCGCTAGATGAGGTGCTTGAGCCTAAGTCTGCAAATCTTATCCTTGATGATTGCAGCGCAAGGCGACAGATTTGCAAGATGCATGCATTACATACTTGAGAGCTAATTGTTGCCCTTCGCAATCCAGAACTGCTCAGAGTTTCACCCACGATCAACATGACATAAGAACTTCTGCTGTAGCCACTCCAAGTCATGGCTGCACACTGCCATATTTTCAGTGAGAATCTTAGGACCCTCCTCACTCCCAGCCTTTAACGGCAAAGGAAGCTGTTTGCTTGCTTCAGATGGCATCATCGCTCAAGATTGACTGGTCTTGCTGCCACATCGCTCTTCTTCAAGCCAGGTTGTACGCACCTTGTCCTTGGACGCGGCCAGAGGCACAGGTTTTCCGCAAGGCCCACATGCGTCAAACATGTGAGCTGGCCAGTCATGGCAGCGCCCCATCATAAGCGTGCAGCGACGCCTCCACATGGACAAGATTTCTCATGAGAGAAGGCGCATGGTGCGCATGCACTGAGAGGGGAAATAGCTCATTTACATTACAGCAGTAGCCGTGAGAGGCCAGCCCAAAAGGAACGTACAATTTCTGAAAGGACTGGAAGGCGCAAAACAGGGAGGCTGCACAAGCCAGTAAACTGTTAGAAGAACGAATCAATTCCTAACAGGACCTCAGGTGACAACACGGGAAACATAGAACTGAATAGGGACTCGAGTACCCACGAGTGAGAAAGCAGATCTACCAATTTACGGCAATGGCTGTGAACAGGCCAGCCCAAAGAGAGAAAGCGCGGCCAGATTGACTAGTGGCTGGGAAAGGCCAGCCCAAAGGAGTATACAAGGTCTGAAATGGCCGGATGGGCTCAAAAAGCAGGATAATAGTCTTCAAGCCGGCAGTGGGCTCTCAATAATCGAAAGACGCTTCCAGGAGAGGACGATGGCTGGGCGAGGCCAGCCCAAAAATAAATTGAACAAAGGTCGGAGAGGCCAAGCAAGGGAATCCACGAAAGCTAGCACATCAATAATCTCCTGTCAGCAAGTACGAGTCAGAATAACCAGATGGCGAAAAAGCGTCGCCATGACGGAACCCGGAGGCAGCAGCCAACGTGTACGCAAGTGGACGGCAAATGCTAAGGACCGTTGCGGAGGGATTGCAAAGGCACATCCTGTACACCTGAGCAAGCTACCCGGCGGCACTGGAGCCGGGCTGCACGCTCTGACGAGTGAGAGCACGCACTCATCTGCCAGACTTATCTGGGGCGCTGGTGCGGCACCCCGCAAGCCGGTGGCCTGGCTTGGTGCGCAGCTAGGCACTCAGCACTTCTCGTGCTTACACGATGACAGCTCACCTTCTGACTGAGGGATGAGGACTGTGTGATGCAAAACGAGCTGCTTGCCATGGCCATCGAGCACGCCTGGGCTCGCAAGGAACACGAGCATGAGCCTGGAGAGCGGAGGCTGGATCAAGGAGCTATGCTTTCTTGCAAGTGAAGTCCAAGATTGAGCTGGCCACGCAACGGCGGCGCCTCTGCCCGCGACCGCGGACTCCACCAGACAGGCTTTCCAGCGACGTGTGCGGAAATGAGGAGTGACGGCTTTGCGGATCGGGAACGGCGCCATGAGTGGAGTGCGCACTCGTTCGCCTCCGCACACGCTCGTGGGGTCACTTGTAGCTGTCAGCCCGGTCCTGCGAATCAGCGACAGTGGTGGAGCCCATGTCAATTACGACATTGTCATGGTGGAGATGCGGCCGTGCCGTCCATCGAGGAGCAGCAGGCAGGTACTCAGAGAAGCGGCGCTCCAGCGCTACGATGCCTCACCAGCAACCAGGGAGGCCGCTGACTTGGAGGTGGCGGGGCCAGAACGTGCAGCGCTGGTACACAGGCCAACATTCCTACTTGCCCGGGATGGCTTGGCACGTGGGCTGTGGCCGGCTCTGTCGGCGTCGCTCAGCAAGCGCGTCGCCATCTCGGGCCTCCTGCGCAAGGCCCTGCTGGCAGGACACGCGCCGCAGCGGTCGCGCATTGTCTTCCTGGCCACAGCCGCTACGGCGGTTGCCTTGCTCGAGAGGCCGGAGGTCGCCCTCGAAGAGCCTCGAAGGAGGCCCAACGATGCAGCTGCCAAGAGCGAGCGCATGGCAAGTGTTACTGGGCGAGAGTCTTGCGAGCATGCCAGCAGCGGGACAGTCAGCTATGTGGGCACGGTAAGTGGGGTTGTCCTCGATGGCGCGCAGCTGGAGCTGGACGGTTGCGCCCGGCTCCTCCTGACGCACACGCCGAGCTGGCCGTTGGGCGGCATCTGCCTCGGCTCCCTGGTGTGCACCCGCGTGCACATCTGACCACATGGCTTGGGCCTCTAATATGAGCCAGCTTTGCCACAGGAAGTTGGTTCGACATTTATCACAGCTGCTTCAAAGAACCTGCCCAACTCATGCTTTTTTGGCATACAGGTGTTGCTGAGGCATGTCCACGTCCACAAAGTGCGGGGAACTCAGCGAGAGCGCCTGGTCTTCGGGGCATGCATCTATTCTCATATATCTGTTGTGGGGACAGCACCAATGTATGATTCATTGATGTAAGCCTCTATATACCTATTTTACCTCAACATCAAGCTAGATTGCCATCGTCCTTGCATCCACTCGTGACTACATTGTGATACGTCTGTCTCTCCTGCTGGTTGACCATTACAATGTGATCCGTATGACCCTACCGTGAGATTGTGTTGATATGTCGAGCTTATCAGCTCTCTGTGCCATTTTCAATGTGCAGTAAAGTTCACCCTCTACCCGCTTGCAGCTTGCTGCGAGCACATCTGGATCGGTTGCCGTTCAGTTTGGCCTTCAAGTATGCTGTAATCATGCACAAAGTCTCAATTCTTTTGCACTAAATTACAGAAAATTCGATGCCACTGCCGCTACTTCTTCAAGCAGAATGTTACATTCTGGAAATGTTACATGCTTTGTATTCTTAAGACGTTGAACTCTGAATAAAGCAAACCCTTAGTTAAGCTTAGAGCAGGCACTCAGCCTTCTGGGCCTACGTTCTATCCTACACCTTTAACCTTCCGTTGTAGTCATGTACTGACTACACAGTGCATGCATATGCCTTATATTCTGCAGTCATTAGTACCTTTGCCTCCTGCTCGCAAGTAGATTACAGATACTGAAGCTGTTGTTTTGGCCATCAGGCTCATGGAGGTGTTGCAAGCCTTCCATGTCAAATTTCCTGGTTACTTCAGCAATCAGCAGCTTCTGGGGAACTGCGCCAAGGTGAACTGTCATATGAGATCATCCATGGACTGAGTGGAAGACACAAGAGACGCTTCTTCCAAATTAGATTGATCGCAGCGGGCTTGCTCAATCTTTGAAGGTGATCTAAGCAACAAACATTCCTATGATTACCGCCAAATCGCAAGGGCAGACAGTGAGCAGCCAATCGTAAACCCTATATTTTGACCCGGCTGATGACAGCCTCACAAATGCAAAGAGAAAGGACTAGCTTTCACCATCGTACGTGATGGCGGGTCGCCTCTTCAATACCTGCAAAGAGTAAGTACAGTCAGCATCAGCATGCTACAGCTTGTAGTACTGTACCAGTATGCATACGACTTTGTTCACTTGAGATCCTTGTTGCCTATGTCTGGCATGGGCTTTGGAGTGATCAACCTCTGAAGTGGTGATGGCCTCCCCATGGCAGGATGTAATTGACGAGTTCTTGGAGCACTCTTTGCATTGCCAACTCGGAAGCCCAATTGAGCAGCGGTCCTCCATCCAAACACAGGTGCTACTCTTTCTCAAGTATCTGCATTGACATCAGTCATGTACTGGACATGTAAGCAGCCTTGACGAGCTCAAATAGCAGTGAGGAATATCTTCATGCTGTCAGAGCAGCTTGCATGTACTCTGGAAATTGTAGCAGGCTTTTTGATTTGGAACTGAGGCAGTTGCTAGCTGCTGTGGCCAGCAGGTTCTCACAGTAGCAGAGCTCCTACAAGGGGCTGCACTGTTAAGTAGGACAGCCCTTGAGGCACATGTCTCCAAGGGCCAGCAATGTGTGGAGCATGGTAACCTGGAGAACCAAGTAGTCACCAGGAAGTCTGGCAAGGAGCTTGGTGTTGTCCTCCTTGCTACACTGCAGGTAGCACGCGGCAAATCTAAGTGGTCCAGTTACTGAGGGAGCTGTTATGTTGCAGCCTCATCGAACCATCTAGTTGAAGAGGTTCTATATTTGTTGTGCAGGTCTCCCCAAGAACAGGAAGCCTAGAGCTCACTGATGCCACTGGTGCACTGGGAGTAGTTATTGACGGTCACCTACAGAGGAGTCAACTGAACTCCATCTACAAGGTCTGCCATATCCCAATTGCTAATACACTTAATGGAGGATAGACTACAGCAGATGCAGGTACGGAATTGATGTCGCAAGGTGCCGCAGATGGTCATATCTAGGCTTCTAGAAGCACGTGCTTCAGAGCAGCTTCACAAGTCCAGGCTGCATCACTAGTTCTTGATGCTTTCAGTAACCTTCAACACAGCTCAAATTGTCACTTCCTTGCTTTAGCAGGCAGCACATGTATGCTGTTGATAGAAAACCATAAGTTGAAATGGTGCTGGTTGTATTATGCTCCCTGTGGCAGGTGACAGACTTTGACTTGGTCGTCTACAGTCGACCTTCAGTAGTGCCTCTGAGAGATTGCAATGCAGGGCAAAATGACTTGCCTTGGGCTCAAGCATTCCAACAATGCACTACTGCTGACATGCAGCGCTGGGATCCTAGCCAGGCAGAGTGCTTCGTCGTCTTCCGCCTTCAGGATGCTGCCTTTGTTCGCGCATTGCACAGCTCAGTGTCACACCCCCAATTTACTGGGTCGTCATGGGCTCGGGCCTTGCGTAGTGGTGATTTGAAGGTTATCATGATCATCCAGAAACATTCTTTAGCAAAGCATGTGAGTGTCATGGACCTCACTTACCACTTTGTGGCAACATGCTTCTGAGAGTTTCCGATCTTATAGCATTTTGGCATGGGCTTGATGACATACATTAGCAAGCATTGGAAATGTGTTTGTGCGCGCAACTGTTATGTGTGCTTGTAAGGTGTGTCCGCTTACTCGTGATGGCAACGCACGTGCTCCACAGAAGGCTCGGCGGTCGTCTTCTGCAGCTTCCTGCCAGAACAGTGTTGGCTTCCAAGCCAAGGCCGTGCTGCTTCCTTACAAAATACTTGATAATGTTTCTATTGAACCTCGGAGTGGACCTTCAAGCCCATGTCGTGTCGTAATTCGAAAGCCTCAACCATGCGGGCACACACAAGCACAGCCCAAAGGAGCTGCAGGAGTTCTGCAGGTTATCAAATGCTACATCCAAGTTGGCAAGGTCGAGCAGCGGCAAGCGGCATTGGAAGGCCATCTTCAGCAAGTAATGCTCAGCTTCTCGTTGACGTCTATTGAGGACCACTCAGTAAGTGGCATCAGGCAGCTGGATGTGTTACAGCTTTCTGGCAATGTCGAGGTGCTAGAGAAGCCCTCTCGTTGAAGGTCTGTGATTTATGTCGTCAAGATCGTCTATTGCATTACATGACCTCATCAACCTGTGCCATATTTTTGTCTCTGCTTAATCTCCAGACATTGCGTGTTGGCCGGTGCTACTTGACTTCGTGGCCAGAGCCAAAGCCATTGGGTGCCCACGAGGCCTTCCTCAAGGCCATGAAGAAGGCACAAGGTGGTCAACCTGAGCCTGACCATTGTGGTTCTCCAGTCACTCTAAGAGATCCTCATCTCTGGAGTGTAAGCTTTGCTGGTCAACCTGAAGAAGAGAAAGTTCCGGACAAGTTGGATGCCTGCTGCCAAATCAGGGCCTCATTTGAGGACCAGAGACAAAAAGAATGTGCCAGCAGTCTCTGTGCAGACAAGGACGATGTTGAGATTGCGTTGACAGCCACTGCAGCTAGACTGCACAAGGAGCTTGTTCGAAGTCTCGCAGAGTGGCACATTCGGCCAATCTTGCAGATTCATCAGCTCCTTAGGGATGAGTCTGGTGAAGCATGCAGGGAGCCCACTATACTGCCAAAGCCCAGTACTCCAACCACGAAACTGGTGATGACGGAATGTAGGTCATCACATTGTCAGCAGACATGGGGAGCAGATCAGAGGACAGTTTCTTTTGACGGCATCGTAGCAGCAATAAGAATATCTCATGACCAGCCTCTGACCGAGGTCCTTGTTTGTTCTTGACCACATCCCCTCATGTGTATGCTGCAGAGGACCACACTGGCCAAGCTCTGTGCAGAGCTGCTGGCTTGCCTGCTGCCGAGCTCTTGGGACTACCTGAACGTGCACCCCACATTAGGTCTCGTGAGTCTACACAACAGTTTGGCATAGCAACAAGGGAGGAGTACATGACTGAGCTGCTTGCTCGTCTAAGGAGGCACGGCAGGGTGGTTGCACAGCGAGAGGGACCGGCTCTCCCTGCTGGCGGCGAGCTGGGCGCGGTGATGCCGTCGGCCGTCTCGTCCAGCTTGCAGCAAGCGCTTGGTGGGCGAGACCGGGAGGTAGTGGAGGAGCTCTTCCTGCGGGCCTCGGTGCAGAAGCCGAAGGTGCGCAAGGGCTTCATGCATTAGAGCTCTCAGATTTGCTAGTCATGTTTGGGGTTCTGAGGATTTGCTGTGCAATGCATGAAGTAGCATGGCAGAACAAGCCAAGCTAAGCAATGTTCTCCCTGCTGTCTCAAGGCATATGGCTTGCTCCCTCAGCAGTACCACTGCCCTGCATGCTACTTCAATTGTTGTACGGATATAGAGAAGCATGTCATTTATGCATGAGAAAGTCAACGACAGGCAGGTCATCCTAGCAGAAGACACTCTGCACAGATCTATCCGCCTGCAACGTTTGTGGTATGGTTCTCTGCGCTGGTTGACAGTTCACGCTGTGGTTGCAGGTCCTGGTTTGCCAACAGAATTGGCAATCCCAACAGAATAAGCCACGTGCTCAATGGCACAGCACAGGCAGCATTGGCCCCAGCCAGACTTTTGGCTGTACTGCAGCTCTTTCGCACCGTCAGCTGTAGCTTGTCGCGATAAAGGCCAGCAGGACCGAGGCAAGCGCACGTCTACTTTGCCAGGAATTAGAGGCTGCAATGTCTGCAGACCCTAATTTTCCGGCAGTTTGTCAGCTAAACGACACTGCCTTTAGTACTTTATAGTTGCAAACACCTGTATCATTAGTGCTTGGTGAAGCGTTGCAGTTTGACCAGGTGCACTGGTTATGAGTCTTTGGTAGTGTTTGACTCGTGCATCTTCATGTACATCAGAGTGGTGCAACTCATATTCTTGCCTCTCTCTCTTGTTCATATATACAACTGCAATTTTGGACTTCGGTTTAGGTTTAGGCTGAGCGACCTGATCTCGACCTCGTGTCACCTGCTCCTTGAGGTAGTTCAGTCCACTTGTTTGGCTGGCCTTTCTCAATCAAGCCTTTCTCACCTGTGCTTCCCTTTCGTTGAGCATATCTTTCAGGCAGCACCTAGTGCGTCCGATCTTGCAATCCATGTAGGAGTTGGCCGTCAAAAGCGAATATAGGCTAAACAATGCAAGTCCATCCCATTCATTGAGCGATACTTAAGGCAGCACATAGTGAGTTCAGCTTTGCAGTCCATATAAGAACCTGGCCCTCAAATGAAGTAGGTAGGCATAGCAATGCAGATCTGAAAGGGAAGTCCTGAATGTCATGTGCCCAAGGGTGAAATGTTCGAAAAAAACGTTAATGAATTTATCAAAAGAACTCCTCAAAAGGAATGTGCCGTAAGTGCCTACTGACAGCTCAGAGTCACACGACTGCTATCAGCTGCATACGTCTTGGTGCCTTGCTGTGATGAAGGGACTTGATCTTGGTAATGGAGCTTCTTTACCCAGCAAAGATAAGAAGCCACTCAATAAGGTACAACAGGAAGGAACTAATCAACAGTCTTTTATGTCTTGCCGTGGTGGCAGGCAGTGACCATACACTGTCTCACATTTTGCTACTTTCCAAATAGCAGAGTGACAAATCAGGAGTTTATCTAGACCTCCTTCTCTTAGGCAGTCCCATCTGCTAGGTCGCTGTTGCTCGTCTTTACACTGTGGATGGCATGACTCCCATCCCCCGCCGGGTTCTTGCTTGGCACCTTCGTAATCTTGTCATAGAAGGCATTGGGCCGGATGATGTTTTTCTTCTTCTGATCCATGAGAGGGGCATGCGAACTTGACACCTGCTGCAACGATCCATTGCCAGTTCCCTCGCTGCTGCGCCGCCTGCCGAGCTTGGGGGATACTGCTCTGGTTGGGCGGAAGACTGGCTTCTTACCAATCACACGAGGTTGCCTCTGCACACACAAGACGCTGTCTCACTTGCCTGTCTCGGATGATTATCCACGCTGAATTCTCTCAATCATCTACATAAATTCAACAGCAATCTGCACACGAGTATCTTGAGATGAGTGCTAAAATTTTGGAGCATGTATCACAGCCTAGACAAGCAGCAGAGTATAAGAGTCATCAGGGACGAATAGGAAGACCTTTTCACTTTCATGACGAGCACCAGAATCTTCTACGGTAGTCTTCTGATAGAACTCTGGCAACGGGTTCGCCTTGAAAGTCAAACCCTTCCTGTAGTCTTCCATCTCTTTGTTCAACTCTTCCTGCTTGTCAGAGACATCTCAAGCGTATTAACCACAAGGTAGACGCTGCTGCTAACACTAAGTAGTTTGACTAGGCTAGACAAGCTCATCACAAGCGCAAAGGTTGCTTGATTAAGTGAGCATGATAGCAACATGATCCCACCTTCATCTTCAGCTCTTGCTGTTGCCTCTCCCACCCCCTCGTAGACTCAAGCTGCTCCAGCTTGCTATGGAACTGCCACGATGGCAAGTTTATAAGCAAAAGTTGATAGGGAGAGGGATCGATGCAGTAACTCATGCGTTAAACCTCATCAATAGAAGCCCTTTAAATCATTTTGCAACCATTGGCTGCAAGAACTCATAGAAGCACCAAAAGGTGATGCTTGCAACTATGCAATTTAAGCAGCCACGCATGACACACATTATCTCTCTGATTGCAGGCAGGAAGGACAACGTGTCCACTACAAAAGGTGCAAGGCACCTTTTCCCATCCCTTGGCCCTCTGATCAAGTGCGAAACTGAAAGTGGCCGCTTCAGGAGGCTTCTGCTCCAGAACCCTGACACATGAATGGTCTACTTTAGCACGTGACAAGTGAGGAGAGATGCATCAAAACTTCAAGAGGTTGGTTGGATAAGCAGGCTCTGCAAGGAAAAAGTGGAAGGAAAACATTTGCATGTAAAGCTCATAACATGCTCTGGAACATACGGGTCATTAGATAGTGCATGTGCTTCTTGAGCGTCCGCCATCTGCTCATTGGGTTTGTCAGACTCGCAGAGATTGCTGCGTTGTTCCTGCCGCCGTCTGTGGCATTAGTAAACACAACATCACACAGCATGTCCTCTTAGATGCAGCAAAGCACAAACATCTGCTGGTACTTCTAGAAGGAGCTATGACTCTTCTGATACTGCAGGTGTGTGCGGCAAAATCCTCAAATGTGCGGCAAGTGAGCTATTTGAGCACAGCAGAAAATTACTTTGTCTCAAGATTGAACGGCTGCGGTACGGTTGTGGGCCGTGAGCTTGATCTGGATGGTGCCTGAAGAAGGTGTCCATGTTGAGTACATAGCACCAGTAGTAGGGCCAAGCGACCATTTTTGCAGCGCTGTGCGCAGCAACTTGCACAACGGTGTGCAGCAGCTACGTTGGCTTTTGACAGGGGAACATCCTAGAAGTGTTGAAGCTCTAACAACGTGGACATATGCTCAATCACACTCGTGGACACGATGTCAACTCTGTGGAGCTTGAGTGCTAGTAGCCAGAGGCAAATGAACGTACTTGAATTGGAGCAGCTCTGGATTGGGTGGATGAACGAGATGCTTGGGACCTGGCAACATGACCGGAGTCGTAAATTGACTGCTACAAATGCTCTTAACAATCTCAGAGTGGTGCTTGTTCTCAATATTTCCATCATGTATCCAGGGACCTTATTATGGATCATGGACCTTGTTTACTGTGTCGGTAAGGGGTGCAGCATTGCAATACCTGATGTCCGTAGCAAGCTTGAAAGGTTGGACAACTGTGACATTTGACTTTGAGGACCTGTTGGTGATGGTCGGCACCCCTTCTGCCTGACCTGCAGGTGACAGGCTGGTCCCCACCCTTCTCTTGCCCTGTTCCAAAGATACAGAATCAGGTCTTACTTCCTTACTTCGTCTGCAGTTGCTTTTCTACCTCCATGAATCTACGCAGGCCACCAAGAGCATCCACACAGACACAGCAGCTGACCAGAGTACACCTCAAAAATGCATTGCTTTCATGTAGCAGGTGCAGTGACAGTCCGATAAGCAAAAGCAAAGAGGCCCAAAGACACAAGCAGAGACTGAACAACGTGTTATATTGACCTGAGTACCTAGACAGCCAGATGATTCTGTTCGGGTCACTAGAGAGCTGTCACCTGAGCTGCACCGCCAATGGCAGGCCCAGAGCTGCGACGCCGTGGAGCGTCTTCGGCGACCCGGCTGGGCGACGCCAATTTGGACCTTGCGCTGCCGCCCGCTGAAGGTGGCGTACGAACTTGAGATGATGCAGGCATGGGCTGCGAGAATATCCGATGTCCTTCAGCCGGCGGGGCAGCCGTTTGGCTTGCCGTGGCAGAAGCTGCCAAGCTTTGGCTGGGGGCGTCTTCGGCAGTGGAGGTTGCGGGAGCTTCATAATTGGCGCCTTGGTCAACCGCCTGCAGACCAGAAGCCAACAACCACAATGCCCAAGAACTCGTTCAGAACCGGCGAGGCCTGATGATTTCTGCCCCCCGGTCGTCTCTGACGAGTCCCGCCGCATGCAGCCGACGACGAAGCGGCATGCCAAGCCCTTCCCAGGCTGCAGGGTCCCGGGCCAAACCAGGCTCGGGCCAGGAGGCGCCGCACCCTCGTCTGGCCCCGCCGCCGGCCCCGTCTCCGCGCTCTCCGGCGCGTCGGCCGCGGCGGCCGCAGGCCGCGGCTGGTCCGGCTCGCCCTCCCGCTCCTGCTCGTCAGAGCGGTCGTTGGCGGCGGCGGCGTGCAGTGCTCGGCCAAAGTCAGCAGACGCGGCCGGCGACGGCCCTGCGCTCAGCGACGGCGAGCGGTCCGAGATGAAGCCGTCCACGGCGCGCTCCGGCAGGATGCCATTCCAGTGCGCCACGGGGTCGCCCTCGTCGTCCATGTCCGCCGCGCCGGCCAGCGGTGGCGGCGTGGCTGCGACGGCGGCGAATGGAGCGGCGAGGGCTTAGCGGGAAGGGCGGCGCTGCGCAATCTTGAGCGGTGGCAAAGCCGGACGCTATGTCGCCGTTAATTATGCCGCCTGGCGAGCTTGCCCCGTGACGCCGAAACTCCCGCGCCAGCTCACCGTCAACCCTAAACTGCTAAGGGCCTATGTACACTTGGTCGGGCGGTCGCGTCGGGGGGTACGTGTCGCGCGATGTATGAAACGCACGGTCTTATAACCTTGCGCGCACGGTCGCGGTCACCCGCCACGACGGCGCCACATCGGACGCTGACCAGGACGACATCTCCCCCCGTTAAGGAGGAAACAGCGCCGTGTGCCACGAGGGCGGTCAAAATCGGGCCCTCCTCCCGAGGAGGGCCCGATTTTGACCACCCCCCCTTCCCCCCGCAGACCCGCCCGAAAAGAAACAGCTGGCACCGCCCCCTCCCAAATCCACGAAATTTCATATACACGTCCGCACGAGCAGGCGGCCTCGGCCTCCGTGGCCGCAACCTCCCCTCTGACGGGGTGGTCAATAAGACCGTGACCACCTGACCAAGTGTAAACAGGCCCTATAGCCTCGTTTCCCCGATCTTAAACCCCGGCAAACCCCTTGCTTCACTCCCTGACATCTGCAGCAAGAAGCAGCTTTCTCAAAAACGGGCAAGGGCTGTGGAAAGCCAGCCCACAAAAAAATCGCAGCAATACTTGGAATAACCGGCATACTGTCGCAGGAGCCGCCTCCCCCACTTTGCTTCCTATCTGTCATTTCTCCTTGCTCTCCTCTCCCCAAAATGTTAGTGCACATTGCGAAGGCATTGACTGCCTTACCTACAACTATACTACTACCTCACCTCACGCTGCCAGCTCGGCTTGTCCACCTAGAGGAAGGTGGCCGCGTGAGTCAAAAATGGCAGCATGCTTTTGCTGCTTACCTGAACTCTGCCCAGTATGTCCTGAGCGTTTAGCATATCGCTGGCAATGTCTCGAGAAGCTGCCTGGGGCCTCAGGACGCGGCGACAGAGGCAGGGACAGCATTGGCACCTTGCCGCTCACACACTCCACCGTGTGAGCTGCCGACAGTGCCTGTCAGATTGCCCAAGGGCGCCTCTCGGCCCGTCGCATTGCAAATTAGCGGCAACCGCTTTGGCCCAGTGTACGCCTTGCAGATGTATGCGTCCAGGTTGTTATAGTCCTACAAAAGCACTCACACTCCCCAGAATTGGTCAGGGCAAGACCTGCAGGCAGCCAGTAACGCTGGTGCAACGTATTGCACAAAGCCAATGGCCTTCACGGTAAGCTGGATCTCTAACCTCATACAGTGGCTGGCCGTTCACGACCACCCAAGGGACGAAGAGGTGCGGCGGATCCAGCGCGTCCGTCTCCTTGCCATATTTTGTCAGGAGCTGCACCAATTGGCAGAGTGTGCCGGGCTCAATCTGGGGCTGCATCGCCAGTGTGTTTGCCAGATGGTGCTGTGGGTGGGCTACAATGGCCTCTGCTTGTCCACTTTGCAGGTGAGACGTGAGGAATTGGGAGATACCTTGCCACCAAGCTCACCCTCAGCACACCGGTCTATCCGCCGGAAGGACAAGCCAGCCTCCCGTGCACACTGCCGCATGGCCCCCAGCTCTGGCGTCGTCTCCATGCACTCCACGAAGGGGAACCAATCGTCCTGCCCCCGTTGTTGACAAGACGAGAGTGAGCTCGGCGAGCTTTGGCACACCCCGTTGGTGCTGCCCTCAATTGCCATGCAGTCATCAATTTAGCAGGCAACAAGCATCACCGAGGTCAGCTCGCATGCGCCATCGGTGATGAACATATGGAGGAGAGAATGGTCAGAGTCTCACCACAGCTGGATAGTGGTGGAGCGCGCAGGCGAGGACGGTGTTGAGGCGGCACTCAAGCGGCCCATGCTGCGGGCAGCAGGATGTGCAGGCCGCGCCCCATGTCAGTGTGTGTCCCAAGTGGTGAGCTGCCGCTGAAGCGCACAGCGTTGATGCGCGCCTAGAAGAGTCGGCTCCAGTTGCGGCTTGCGAGCCACGAAGAGCGCTCTACCTGGCAGACGATGGTGCCATTATCGAGAACACGCGCATTTCCATACGGCACGATGCGCAGGCGCACGACATCGATGAGGCCGGTGCGGAACAGGCTGCGCAGCTCGCCGATGATGAAGCGCGCGCAGTAGGGGCACAACGCCTCCTCGTACAGCGCCACATGCACCAGGCCGCCACCGGCGTAGCTCGCCGCCGGCGCCGCCACGGTCGGAGGGGGCAGCTTCGGACCTGGGTGCCGCCAGCGGGAGCAGCGGAGCGCCAGCCCTTGAAGACTTGAGTTGGAGCGCGCACCGCGCAGGAGCACCGCCATGGAGGATGCGGAACAGAGCACCGCCATGGAGGATGCGGAATCCGTGGCCGTCGCAAGCTTGTGCGCCAGCGGCGGCGCCAATGGCTAGCCGGTCCCGGCAGGCGCTCACCGGCCCTCACGGCGTCAACGCTTGCGGTCGCCGCCGCCGCCGCCATCACGGCGACGACCGCAACCAGCGCGAGCTCGGCGCCGGGGCGGCGGCGAGCCGCCATGGCGGGGCTCCCCCGCACCTGGCCCCGCTCAGCGCTCGGCAGGCCTGGATGCAGTGCACCCAGAGCGCTTCTGAGCCAACGGAGTGAATGCAGGCCAAGGATGGCGACGTAGTGGAGCGCCGCCTCGCATCTCCGGCCGGCTCGCTCGATGGCTCTGGGCTCTGGGCTTTAGGCTGCTGCCTAGGGGTTAGTGAACGGGGCACCTGGTCACTACGCTTTCGCTCTAGCGACTGCCAACGAAGCTCCTATCGTCCGATACGCTGGCGACATCCCAAACCCCCAGCCCCCCCCCACGGACTCCAAACCTTCAAAGCGCCCCAGGCTCCCCCGCCTCGCCAGCGTAGGCCGCTGCCCCGCGCCGCGCGCTCTGCCGGCGGCGGCGGCGATGGGCGTGGTGCGGCTGCCTCTGGCGCGCTTCGGCCGTCGCAACCTGCCCTTCTACCGCATCTTCGCTGCTGACAGCCGCTTCCCCCGCGACGGGCGCCACCTCGAGATCCTGGGCCACTACGACCCCCTTCCAGGTACGCCGCCTGCCCTCCACTTCCGTTCTCCCCCTGCTTCCTCCAAATCTCCGCTTGTGACGTTGGTGGTCGACCGAGGTGGACCCTCGCCTGCCCTCCATCTGTGGTCTCGATCTCCTTGGCATGATTAAGCAAGCAAGCATGTCTTCTTCGTGCGCACGCTGTGCTGACCAGAGACAACGAGTACTAGGGACTACCAAGCCAGCACTTGGTTGCCTCTTGTGAACATCCCATCTTGCAATGAAGGTGATGATGAGGATGACCCGTGGCGAGGGTGCTTGTTGGCAGGCAAGGACGGAATGAAAAGGATTGGCGTCCACTCTGAGAGAATTAAGTACAAAGCCCCCACAGCGCCTTCCCACCGGCCCACGCTCGCTCTCTCTCTCTCTCTCTCTCTCTCTCTCTCTCTCTCTCTCTCTCTCTCTCTCTCTCTCTCTCT
>WELB01000011.1:719598-745099 GCA_009602725.1 Spirogloea muscicola
TCCCTCCCCTCCCTCCCCCCCCCTTCTCCCTCCCTCCCTCCTGTCTACCTCTCTTCCCCCTCCCCTTCCTCCACTTTCCTATCCCTTTTTTGCGTGTGAAAGTGCTGTTGTCGTGCACGCCCACGCATCTCTTTACATGTTGCACTTCACAATGCAACACAGTGCTGCACTTTGCACGTATTGCTGGACGACCTTCCGCTCTTCCCTCTGCATCCCTTGGACAGGTGGCTTGGGAGAGTGCATGTGCAACACTGATGTGAGCAGGGGCCTCCATGTTGCAGATACTGGCTATCGGTCGGTGCGCAGCCTTCGGACACTGTTGCCAGGCTGCTGCATAAGGCTGGCATCCTGCCATCGCCACCAGCAAAGCGCTCCCCACCTCAGGGCGGCAGACACACCAGGATGCCAACACCACAAGAGTAATGGTGCAGGTCAGCTTGCCCAGAAGATCTTGAGGAGCTCTTGTGAACACAATGCTTGAGCCATTCCTTGGGCAGCAGTACCAACAACCTCCACGGTGCACTGGGTGATGCACCAGCTCGTAACCAGGCTAATTCCTTCTCGGCGTGTGACGACAGGCGGGACAATACCAGATGTAGCGGCTGCCTCAGCTGTGGCATAAACAAGCTCCAAGTGGCAAAACGTTGAAATTGCTGCACGTAGCCTCTGTGATGTACAAGCTCTGAAGCCCAACCGCCCCGCCAAGGAGGAGCTCTTGGGTTGAGCACGCGGCCAGCGGCTTCCATGACAGCTTCTTCAGTCAGAGGATGATGTGAAGGCCCCACCGTGCGTGGATCCCCTTACAGGCCGTGCTTCGCAGGAGAGGCTGAGGCACACAGAAGGCCAAGCTTCAGCTTGAGAAGGAGTGGCTGCTGCTGCTGCGTCAAGTCAGCAATCAAGGGAGGAGGGCAAGATACTGGCTTAGAGTTGAGTTGCATCAGTCAGCGGCAAAACCTCAACCGCCCCTACCAGAGACGTGCCAGGACTGGTGGCAGCCAAGCAGGCTGGGAGGAGGCGGGCAGGACCCTATCTTCTTCCTTAAGGTGCTGTAGTGCGCGGCTGGAGTACACAGCCCGGCAGCTTCTTCTGCGACTGATCGAAGCGCAAGCTGAGGATGGCTGGGGTTCGACTACGAGACGCGTCACATTGGGCTGCTCACAAGCTGGTGCTCCTGCCCGGCCGTGCCACCCTGGTGGCATGGTCCAGAATAGTTCTTGAAGGAAGGGGTCAATGGAAGCTGCACAGTCAGGCCGCCTGCCTCATGAAAGCACCGTAGCTTGGCAGGCCAACGAAGGGAATCAGCGTGATTTTCAAGAGAGAGTCGGCAAAAAGGTCACCACGTGTGGCAAAAATATGAAAAGCTTAGCACACTGAAGGAACCTGAGGTGCCTCCTCCCGCTTGTCTCACAGAGATTTTGCGCATCCTGTGACTGAGCATATTCTCCTATTTGAGCACCATATCTCCTTGCCGGCTGAAGCTTACAGGCCCCTGGTTCCCGGCGGGCCTTGAGGCCTTGACTGATTCATGCAGATTAAATTTGTTCTGCTTCGAAGAGGCTAAAGTGCGAGCCTAGGGAAGAGTGGAGGTCCTTATAGACGAGCAGTCGGCAACAAGCAAACACCTGAGAAGCTTATGAGGGTGAGACTGTTGGGTAAGGACAGTCTCAGCAGCATAAGAGGCCGACGCAACAATGAGAAGAAGTGGCCGACCAAACAACCCACACAATCCACGCAACTTGACCTTGTCCAGTGTTACTGGCCTTTCACAGCAACAGCCTCCTCTTAGGAACAGCTCTTTTCTCTATGCAAGTTGACGGCCGCAGCCCCACTGGCCCTTGCTCAGCCACCGCCCTCTGCGGAGGAGCATATTCTCAGTGACCACTCTTCTCATACCTCCCATTCGCTATGGTCTCTTGCATAGCTGTGTGCTTTTGGCGCCATTCGGTCCTTTGGACCTCTTTCGTTCCTTTTGGGCTGGCCTTTCACGCCTTATATTGGAAGAGCTGTGGAATGCCTGTGCCTGTTGCATGGACACAACTTCTTCCTCCTGGCCCCTTCAGACATTGTTCAGTCTTTTTTCTGGGCAGGCCAATCACAGCCATCGCCCCTCTCTCCAACCCCTACTCACGCCATTCGCCACCATCGCCCAAGCTTCTGATAGAGGGGCACAATCCAGACTGGTTACGGCAGTGGAAGACGAACGCCGCAGAAGGTTGAGGAGGCTGCCAGAGATTCAGAACAATCCAAGGAGCTTGGCAAGACTCACTTCTCTGGCCACACCTGGTGCCACTGGCTGGATCACCTCTCCCCCCGTTGCCAACGCCTTCAGCATCAGCTCCGAGGCCTTTCGGACATCGCTTCAACTCTTCCTCGGCCTCCCACCTAATTGCCTGATTGGGGTGCGCCAGTGCGAGTGCGGCTTCCGTGCAGAGGGTGCTGTGCTCGCCACTCACATGCTGAGATGCCCCACTGGACCAGAAGTGGTGAGCATTCACAACCTCCTTCGCGATGCCCTGGCGGGCTTGATGCGCGACGCCGGCTACCGTGCGGTCGTGGAAGTCAACAATATCATGCCTATCACCACGGACGCCCAGGGACGTCATCATCGCCGCACACTTGACATTGTGGGCGTGCAACCTGGTGGAGGACCACGGGCCCTGGTCGACGTTGTTGTTACGGAGGCATATAAAGGCCCAGCATCAACACACATTGCTGGGCACGCAGTGGGCGGAGCAGAGCAAAGAAAACTGCGGCATTACTCCGATTACCCCCAATGCGATCAACTCCTGCCAGCTGCAATCGACATCTTTGGCTGTCTGGGTCCTCGCTTCCACACTCTGCTTCAAAACATTGCCAATCTAGGCTACACTCGACGCGCAGATGTGTTTCCGGCTGAGATGGGCTTGCCAGCTGCATATCTGTCGCTCTTGCGACGTCGAGTTTCGGCCTGTTTGCAGCGTGCTCAGGCTAGTGCCTTGCACCAGAAAGCTGGGCGAGCTCTAGTAGGTGGCAGAAGGGCTCCGTTCCTGGCATCTAGTATTCATGCATCGAGTAGTGACCTTTATGTTTTGACCCGTGGTTATTGAGCGGGTCAATCTGCTGTAGGTTATGTAGATTTTTAGATGTGCTTGCCTTTGTACCTGGCCATTTGGCCTACATTTCTTTCTAATACACGATCTCTTCTACTGGAAGAGTCTCTCTGCGAACGTCGTTCATTATTTCCTCAGGGCTGGCCTCTCGCAGCCACTGCCCTCTCCTGGAAGCGTCCTTTCGCTCTTCCTCCTACACCATGCGCACCGCGCCTTCCCTCTCTGACTGGCGTGTGAGCTGGGCCAAGCCCCGGAAAGTACACAGACGGAGGAGCTCTTCTCTGCCAGTGGCTCGAGCCGCGGGCTGCTTGGCCGGTGTCCACGTGCGGACGCCGAAGGCCACGTCGGCAGCCCGCCGTGAGCTTGCCACTTGGCTAGGCAGCATGAATTTCAGTGACGTGAGGCGCGCGGAGCTGATGAAAAGGAAAGGGAGGCCAAATCGAGCTGATGAGCAGTCTCAACATTGGGGGCGGCGGGCCATCAATCGACGGGGCCCAGTGGCAGTCCGTGATTATGCCCAGCCCAGTTGGCCGGGGTGACGGTGGAGTGGAGGCCTCGACGACCATGGCGCTTGGGCAGACGTCCGCCTGACAGAAACAGCTCTCCCAACGCAAAATGGAAGGCAAAGAATGGCTTTGAGAGAGCCAGCCCAAAGGCGTGAACCGGGAAGGCCTCGCTCGACCGCTCGGAGACCTGTGGAAAGCCACGCAGCACGGACGAGGTCGCCCTGCCAGCGCCGCCGGACGCGCCGCCGCGAAGGCCGCCGCGGAGCCCGGCCTCGCCCGCCCCCTGCCGCCGCCGGGGCCTCGCTCGCCGACGAGGGCCACCATGCCGCGCGCGGTGGTCGTCGAAGCGGCCGTCGACGGCGGCGACGGCGACCCGCTGGACTGCGTCGTGCTGCGCGACAAGGCCAAGCCGACGTGAGGAGGCCCGTCGCGCCGTCTCCGTCTCGCCTGCCGTGCGAGCCGCCGCGCGGCGCTCGATAAGCTGAGTCGGCGGCGGCGGCGGCGGCGGCGGCGGCGTGCAGGCCAGCGCCAGGCGAGATCCTGGTGCGCATCACCATCCGGCCGGTGAACCCGTCGGACGTGGCAACGATCCAGCGGCAGGGCCTGGCGGAGCAGCTGCCGCTCGTGCCCGGCGAGGAGGGCGCCGGCGTCGTCGAGGAGGTGCCGCGCTCCTCCTGACCCGCGGGAATGCTTACAATAATATCCCCAAGTAATTGTCATTATAATAAGTCAACCAATTCTTTGCCATTGCGAGTATTGCGATTGATAATGTAGTTTAGTCCGGCCGCTGCTGACAGAGGCCGTGCAGCCCGCCATGGCGGCGGCCTGCAGGTCGGGCCCGGCGTGAGCAAGTTCAAGCGGGGGCAGCGCGTCGTGGCGCTGGTCTTCTTCCGGCGCGCCGCCCGCTGGGAGGGCACGTGGCAGGAGTACCTGCTCGTGAAGGCCGTGGACGCCGTGCCCATCCCCGACGCCATCTCCGACGAGGCCGCCGCGCAGTTCGTCATCAACCCCTGGACTGTCTACGGCATGCTCAACGACGCGGCCGTGCCCGAGGGCGAGTACCTCCTCCAGACGGCTGCCGCCTCCGTTCTTGGCAGGTGGGAGAGTCTGCCAGCAATGGGCAGCAGAGCCCACATGACAGAAGGGGTTCCCGCACTTGCAGCAACTCCAGCACCGCAATACCATGACCGCTTGACCGAAACTCATGGCCCATTTGATCACAGTACGTCAACTCGGCTGAGCATGTCAGCAGTCTGTCGATGCATCGGGCGTGGCGCTTGCAGGCAGATGATCCAGCTGGCGAAGCACCGGGGCATTCGGACGATCAACCTTGTGCGGCGCGAGGAGCAGAAGGAGCAGCTCCACAGCATTGGCGCAGACGCCGTCATCAACTTTGAGACAGAAGGTTCCGCCGTCGTCACTGCCACAAGTGTCTTCGTCAATATGTTCCTGCTTTTGCCTGCTTGAGTACAGCTTGAGTTACTGCTTGAATTACAGCTTGAAGAACGTTGTTTTAATCTGTTGTGAGGCTTGCAGACGTCGTAGCCAGGGTGAAGGAGATTACTCAGGGCCGCCTTGCGTACACCGCCGTTGATGCTGTTGGTGGAGAGCTAACCAAGGTGAGGGTTGTCTCCTCCAATTATCTAGTCTGATGCTTGACGGCTGTGCTGCACTTTCTGTGTCTTCTACTGATCTTAACTTGCAAGTCACACTGAGGTGCAATTCAATTTTCAAGTCACTCCAGTCGTCAATTGTATGGTCATGCAGCGTGTTGCAGCAAGTGTGCGTAAGGAGGGCACGGTGTTTATATACGGTGACCTTGCGGGCCCGAGCTTCTGCGTGGACGTTGCGGACGTGCTACAGCGCGGCGTGCGCATACTTGGATGGAACCTGGACACACGGGTGTCACGCGAGGAGGACAAGCGCAAGATTGCACGAGAGATGTTTCGGCTGCTTGAGGAGCGGGTCGTTGTCCCTTTTGCAGGCGAGAAGTTTGACCTCGCGGACTTCAGAACTGCCATTCGCAAGAGTCAGGAGACGGGGCGCTCCGGCAAGGTCTTCCTTGTTGGCTGAGACCAATCTGCCTCTACAAATCTTTTGTATCCAACTCTCTTCCTGTACAACAGCCCCACTCCAGTATAAAGCAGCAGCCAGGTGATTCGACCTCCCTAGCTTAAGCCAACTAGCTTTAGTCACTCATCGATGAGCCAGCTTGGCCACGTGGACTGCTCTCTGCTCTGTATGGTCAGCACCTGCAATAAGTCAGGGGCCAATGGCAGCTACTCTCCCTGTGCATTATATGCACAACACAGTGAAGATAGTGGCAACAAGTAGCAGATGCATCGATGACATCTTACTGCATGCAGCTGGTTGCTGACAACAATTCACCATCCCCGACCAAGTATGAACATAGTGCACAAGCCGGCAGAGAGGTTGCAGCCAAATTGCGGGTTGCCCGGCTGCTTGGTGCAGCAGAAGTACGCTGTAGCAGGGTTCCATATTTTTCTTCACTCCTGTCTCTGTTTGGAATCCCCACTCTCTCCACTGCTCTCTATGGGATTGTCTACAAATTACACTCAAGGCAGCAATGTGGATGCGATTGTGTCACAGTTCCTCTGTGGCTGTTGCCACTGCAGCTCCAAAAGCCCAAAGAAAGCAGCTCGTGTGCCGGTCCCAGGAAGCCGGCAACAGGCAGTGGCTCCAGTGCCAGGTTGCTGTGCCCACATGGCCCCTCTCTTTGTGCTTGGGCGCCTGCTCATGAGCAGCCAAGATTATTGTAGAGAGCAACAGCAGCTCCTAAGAAGGGGGACGAGCGTTGCCCATTGCTGACGTGTTGACGGAGGCCCCACCCTTACGACGCACCACTTTCCGGTGGTGTGGCACTCTGGGAGTGCGGCATGGCTTGGTAGCCACCAGATACCATCATCTGTGATGGCGCGTACACCATGCCTGGCGGCAACCCGTACTGTCCATACTGCGAAGCACCATACTGCCCCGCCCCCTGCCAGCAGGCACCAACGCCAGCACCTACTATCAAGAGAATGAGCACAGCCCATGCACTGTTGCCACAGCGGCATGCGCAACACTCCAAGTGTGTCGCCACAATCGAATCAAGCAGACTTTGAGCTGCAGTAAACGAGCAGCCCATGGCTGCTGGCAACGACAATGAGCTGCAAGACAGTTGGCACTTGCAAGGCTGGCTCTAGACAACAGAGCCATTGCGGATGGTGGCACAAGGTGCTGCACCTGAGAGGAGGCAGGGGGGGTGCCCCCTGCGCCAGCACCCGCTGGCCCCCGGCCGTCGTCGCCCGCAGCTCGGGCGCCGGCGTCCGAGCCCTCGCCGGCCTTGGCAAGCAGCGCCTTCTCGCCCTCGCTCTCGCGGTAGCGCTGCAGGTACAGCTTGAGCGGCTCGATGTAGTCGTCGAACCCCAGCGTGCTCATTGCCCAGATGAGGTCGTCGCCGTTCACCGTCTTGCGCTTCTCCCGGTGGCACTTGTCGCTCGCCTCGCCCGTGATGAAGCTGCAGCGACAGCCACAACAGCACAAGGAGGAGACAGTAGATTCAATGGCAGGGTCTATGGTACGGCTAACACGGGCTGCAGTCCAGCGACTTCGCTGCATGCCAATGAAATTGCCCGTCTGCCACTGCTCCAGACGGCAGTCGCCGGTCCGCCATCCTTGCGCCTAGGCTCCATGGGCGGCCGCGGCGGCGCTGTGGCGGCGGTGGCGGCGGACCTGATGAACTCAGAGACGCACTCCTGGACGGTCTCCTTGGCCTCCTTAGAGATCTTGGCGGTAGGCGGCAGGACGCGCTTCATCACCCGCCCGACGTTGGCGATGGGCAGCAGCCGGTCCTGCTCGCGCACGCCCCCGCCCTCGCCATGACCGCCAGAGCCGCCGCCGCCGCCGCGGCCCGTGTGCTCGCCGCCTGAGTCCTCCTCGTGCGCCTCCGCGCCGCCCGCCTCCGCCATGAAAAAAAAAAAAAAAAAAAAAAAANCGCCGCGTCGCCCGCCGCACGGGGCGCCGCGCGGCGCGCCGGGCTTCGCGGCGGGGCGGGCGGTGGGGGAGAGGACCTAGCAGGCGGAGCGGCCAAGGGGGAAAGCAGCGTTCGAAAGCCCGGGGAGGCACCTGCCAGGGGGCGAAGGGAGGAGGGAGGAGCGGCGGACAAAAGGAAGGGGGAAGTCCCTCAAAAGGCAGCGGTCAGCTTGTGCTTCAGGCGGATGGAAGCGACGGGACTGCGTCGCGCGGGCGCAAGGAAGGCGGCGGCCGCGGCGAAAAAGCACGGAGGCGGAGCGGCGCCGCCGCGGCTCGAACCCGCGCCCGCCCCCCTCGCCGCGCCGACGTGGCACCACCGCGTCACGTGCTTACGGCGGCGCGGAGGCAGGACCCGCCCGCTACCGTCCCGTCTCGGCGACGGCGTTCTCCAACGTGAGGTCGACGCGATCCTTCACTGCGACTCCGTAGAGGTTCTCAAGTGACCATCCTCCGTCGGGTTTGAGCCTCCTCACTCGTAACTACTGCTTCATCTGACAGCTTCTTCAGGCCCCTTCGTAGCCTGCTAAAGCGTTTTTGGCCCCTTACGAACCTTTGTCAATTCTTTTCGGGCTGGCTTTCCACAGCCCTTGCCCCATTCGGAGAACCACTTCTGCATCCTCCGTGGCTGGCCACTCGCAGCCATCGCCCTCTCCTGGAAGAGTCTGCTTCCTCTCATCTGCGGCTGCTCTGATCTGCGGCTGCTTAGCAGGGGTTACTGAGTGTTTCGTAGCTGCTTTGTTTCTGTGTGTGCTTGTTTACCTTAGCGCTTCCCCTGGCCCTCTTCTCGTAATTTGTTGATTCTTTTTTGGGCTGGCTTTTCCAGCCCTATCCTCAATGGGCGAGCACTTTTTCTCATCCTCCGCGATACTTGCTTGGTCGTTTGTTCAGCGATTGCGGCCCTTCGTACCTTGTCCTTCCTTTTTGGGCTGGATTTTCACAGCCCTCGGCCCCTTTGGAAGAGCCCATTTTTGACCCGTAGTTACTGAGCGGGTCAACTTGCTGTAGATTATGTAGGTCTGTAGATGTGCTTGCCTTTGTACTTGGCCATTTGGCCTTCATTTATTTCAAATACACGAAATTCCCTTTTTGTGAGTGTTGAGCTGGGTTCCTTTACGGTCTTGACCTTTCCCGCTCCTTGGCACCTCATTGACTGTCTTGTGCCTCGTTCATTGTCTTGTGGGGGCTGGGACTCACAGAACGTAAAACGAGGCGCGTGGGGCGAGGGCTGTGAGTGGCCAGCCCGAAGGACAAGGTCCAAAGGCGCGAAAGCGCTAAGCACTCAGCAAAGCACTGGCTACAACTGATGGCCACGCAATCAGCTGTACTCAGTTGCCCCAAATCGGAATGTCTAGGTATAGCAGGTGGGTAAAGAGAAAAGCTTCTCTTCACCAAGGGGGAGATGGACTCCAAAGGCCAGCCCACAGAAGAGGAACTGCTTTTCCTCAGAAGGGTATTGGCCCAAAAAGGGGTGAATGAGCTCAAGCTAACGCAAAGGATTACCCCAAAGAAGGGGGCTGTCTTTAAAGGCCAGTCTTAAAAAGGAATGAACAAGGTCAGAAGGGGCCAAGAAGCGCAGAATCCCATTTATAGGCTGAGGCGCCAGTCAGGGTACGGCCAGCATGCAGCTGGCAAGGCAATCTGCCAGAGGTCGCTGCAGCAAGATGTACTGATGCATATTATACATAAGCACCAGCGAGCTCACGGCACTCACTCCTGGCTGCTCCTCATGCTGCCCTTGCCATCGAGACTCCGCTCGAGCGGCTGCAGGAGGTCCGTCAACCAAGAGCTGAACGCCCCATGAATTCGACTGCGAGTGTGACGAACTCATGCTCCTCGGGATAGCCAACGTCCTTCATTACCTTTTACCGGGCGGGAGAGCCACTTTTGGGGGTCAGCCAATTTTATTTCTTTCCTGGGCGGCATTAGCGACTACGTGCCGTGCCTTTAAAAGAGGATGCGGGCGTTTCAAGGAGAGTGTGTGGCTTGAGATGCTTAAAAGTTTTTACAGCTCATGCTACAACTTGCTACGCCCAAAGTGCTGGCCAATGCCATGACACCGTGCACGGCTACCTGCAGTCATGCATGGTAGTCCTGTCATCGCCAGCCCTGGCGCTGTGCACTTGAAGTGTTTGTAAGCTGACGTGATGGTGTCTCCTTCTGCAATTTAGTGGCTTCCCATGCAGACAACTATTGCATAAAACCCAGGCATCTCCCTCTTTATGAGGCCTGGATTAAATACATGACAAATATGAGCAGCTTCTAACATACAAAGACAAAAGGTGAGCACTTCTAACAAACGTAAAAATAAGCAAGAACCCAGTTGATCTGCCTTTTGCTAGGTCAAGCTTCTCCAAGTGCTCAGGTGGTGGAAAGTTGCGCACGGGAGTAACTCCCCTGGTTCTTACTTCTACCTCTGCCTCTGTGTCCCATAAAAGATAACTGAGAACGGCTAAGCATAAGCCGGAAAGCTATCTGCAACATGGACGCCTACCGCAATACAGACCAAGGGCAAGCGTGGTGGAGCCATGCAGGGTGGAGAAAGGCGAAGCATTTTCGTCAAGATTCCGCTGCTTGCGTGCTTGTGCTGCCGAGGAGCCGGAGATTGCGATCCTTGGTTGCCACGGCTAAGTAGCTCGCATTTGGTCCAAACTTTATAGCAGTCACCACCCCTGGAGAAAGCCAGAGACACATCAGTAACCAGCCCTAGACGAAAGCCAGGGAGCAGCCAAAACAATGTTTGTAGCCAACCTTCTGATGCAAGTGGTAACAGACAGCACATGAGACAAAAGTGCAAAAGGTGCAACAAGGAACCCATATAGCAATGCTCCATGGGCTCTGCTACCAGCTCTGCTACGTGACAAAAGAAGTGGCAGACACAATTTGCACTTGAGTGATTCCAATGATGAACAAGTACATGCGGCTGCCAGCTCCTACAGGTACTAGTCTATTCTCTACATCCACTGAACCCGCAAGCCTCAACTCAAGAGTCAATGCAGAATTGCACACCTGTTCCTGATAAGTCAGGAATAGTTTTTATGACATTCCATTCCTGTTTGACAGTACCCACTTGGTAGATCCTGCAATGAGCAATGGTGATGAAGAGCTTCAGGCATTTGAAGTTGACAGACTCAATCAAAGTGTATCCTCGGAAACTTCTCGATCGGTTACAGACTCCAAAGCTACCAGTACCTTATGTCGGCACCAGCTATAGCAAGGTAACTGCCACTGTGGTCGAATGCAACTGCACAAGCAACATCCAAATCATAAAAGTATGAGACAGCCAATTACATTCTTCAAGGCCTACGTCTTCTGTACAAGACTTGTGGTTTGTGTCTTCATAGCAAGCCGTGCGTCTCTCTACAGTTTAGTGTTCAGAATATCACTTGCACTAAGATGAAAGCAATCAGACTTGAAACAAGCAATGATCTTTGTTAGGCTGCTCACCTGCATTGGTTGGTGTGTTAGCGTCGTATGGAGCAAATGAGCGGAAATTACGGAGTTTTCGCAAGTCCCACAACTTGACCCCATCCATGGCAGCAGTCTGCCAATAACAAGCGTGATAATCCAAGTAATTGTCACTGAAGGTTTTATTGCAATCCAGGTGTATCGAATTTTGTTAATCTTATACTTGCTTGACATAAGGCCAAGAATCTTGTTCACATCCAGGAAAACTGGAAGCATCTGAAGAGAAATATATAGATCTGACATCCCGGCCAGAACGCTTACCGCCAGGAAGTAGCCATTCTCAGAGAACGACATGCCTGTCACGGGACCCGAGTGGCCCTCAAACTTGGCAAGATGCTCCTGCACACAGTGAAGCTATGCGTGAGGGACATATTGGCCATATGTGATGAGGAAGGTCACTGGATGGTGCAACCACAAACCCAACACAAATTTTCATTGCTTCCCCAAAAGTAGCAGGAGACAGCGAACCTGGTTCTTAACGTCCCAGATGCGAACAGCAGATTCAGCGGTGCCCGTGCCCAGTATAAGGCCATCAGGGTGGAATGCTGCCACAGTGTATGCATCCTCCACTGACGGGTCCATGACCTGCAGATTCATGAATGTCAACTCTTGCATCCGAAGCAGGACAAAGAGGTGTACAAGCATGCAGTCATCCCTCCAATTTCCTGTATACATCAGAACCTCCTTACCTGATCTACATGAGATAAGAGGATGCTTAGAAGCATGCACGGAGGTGCGAAGCTCAGAGAAAACGTTGACAGCGTGCTTTACAAGTAGACGAATACCTGTGTCAGGCACTGGCCGCTTTGCACGTCATAGAAGCACCAAGACCGATCCGCAGAGACGCTGACAAAGTAATCGTTGGTGGCATGGACAGTGCAGGATTTGACCTGGACCAACAGGAAGAGGTGGGCTTTCAGCCAGGCAAGTGGAGCAGGGCTCATCCTTGCCACAAATCCAAACCTACTGCACTGCTACATGCTTGACTCAATGCACTGTACTGCAAGCAAATTTACCTCTGCTGTGTGCTCAGTCAAGACGTGCTTGCACTCATAGGCACCCTCATCACCCTCTTTCCAGATGCGGACCGTCTGCAAGAACTCAAGGTGAGCAGCTCTAAGTGCAGCCAGGCACGAAACTTCAAAGAACAAACTACAGCACTTCCGTAATTACTTACAACTTGCAAACTGCACCGACTTCTCGGCACTAGACAGTCAGGCTGGCTCTCACCTTATCTGCTGAGGCTGTAAGAAGGTATTCTTTCTCTGGTACGAATCTGACACTCGTGACCTGTCATGTCAACAGACAAGCATGAGCTCCTGCAACATTGTCAGACCAAGCTTGAAATCCAGCTGGTGCAGACATTTGAAGTCCCTGTGACAAGCATGTCTCTCAGAAGGGACTATCAACTGAGAATGGTCACCCGCTTCGTGTGTCCTGCCAGAGAGGCCTTGATCTCCCCTGATGCTCTGTCAAAGACGACCGCAGAGCTGTCGATCCCGCCTGTGAGGATAAGGTCCTTGCTGGCGTCGATGTCCAGCGAGAGGATGCCCGGCTTGTTCGTCTTGTGCAGCGGGTGACTCGAGAGCTGGGTGAACGCCTCCAGAGCTTCTGGAGCTGCCAAGGTGGCAGGTATCTGCCAAGAAAAGCAAGGGGCTTTGCTCAGCTAGCTACTTACTGATGTTACTCATAACACATATATTGCTTCTTATTACTACTTCACAGACTTACATTCTACTTATATCCAGGGTGTCACAAGCAAGGACAGCAGGTCAAGCAGAACAGCTAGACGAGCTAGTCACCTGCCGCTTCTTCCGCGCACTGGACAAACGAGCATTGCAGTCTGTCAATGCAGCTATGATCTCCTCTGTAATGCCACCCTGTGGCTTTTTGGCAGCTACATCTCCATCTCGCATCACCTCATCGTCCACCTCTGCCAGCCACAAGAAAGTTGACGAGGCTGAGAAGTGAGGATCAAATTCAAGATCTACTTATTCTTGACAATGAAGCTCCAAGTTTGCAGGCCATTCTGTCCATGACTTGCTTAAGCACAGGTCCTGCTGCAACCTTAGGTACAAACCTCGCTTCCCATTTGCTGCAATCATTGGGACAGGCTGAGCATCGAAGGCAATATGCGCATTTGCCGACAGCAGCGCCCGGGCTTCGTCCCTTTCCTTCTTCAATCGGGCAATCACACGGCATGCCGCATCATGCTGGACAACAAGCAGTGCACATCTGAGGTAAGCCGAGTCAAAGACTACCTTAGCATAAACGAGACTATGCCTTGAACAGTAAGATCCGGACAGTCAATGGAGGCCAGGGTATAACAAAAACGGTCTTGTCTTTCAAGCGATAGAGCTTGATATACGTGCCTGATAGAGCGCATGCGAGAGCTCTTGCCGGACTGTGTGCAGCTGCTGCTCCAGAGCGTAGCTTCCAAGGACGTGTGAATCCCACTCCTGTCCAAGACAGAGATGCAAGCTGGCCAATGAGATAGTTGTAGGAATGTCATTGTATGCAACTTCATTATTCAAGGCGAGCTGGTCACAGCAAGCATTTTCACCATACAGCAGTGTGAATCGTCCATTGGCAGACCTTGTCTGTGACTTGTAATCATGCTGCTCAAGACTATCCTAAACATGACTTTCTCAGAACATCAACCATTGGCATTTACCTGGACGCAACCACTGGTTCTGCCTGCAGACCGACATAAGCCTCAACAGGGTGGTTGATTGGCACTCACATTCTGGAAAATGTGTAGCATGCCTGGGATGCTGGCTGCTTGCAAGGGCCGAGGCTGTACAGCCTGCAGGGATTAGGGTGTCAAGTGCAATAGAAACTCAGGGAGTAGAGCGCTTAAGTGCACATAGAGGCTAAGTGCCACCGCTCAGCACACAATCATCCAGTCAGTGGGCCGTTGCGATTTGTCCAATGTATATTAGTAAAGGAGAAGCAAAAGACTGCATCATGAGCTGCCAGCCCAGCAAGCAAGACGCGCTGCACAGTCTGTCCTGCGATTGATTTTCTCAATCATGCCCTTGCTTTCCATTCTGAGCATACAAGAGCGAGGGCGGAATTGGTTCCAGCCAGTGTGAGGTCAGTCTGAGTGACTCGATATGGCGTCTGCGTGCGCACCTTGTTGGACTTGATGGGCAGCAGGTCATCTTCCGCCAAGGGCTCTCCAGTGACCGGGTCCGAGCCATGCTCCTGCCCGCCCCAAACGTGCACAGTGCGTGAGCGAGGAGGGGATGCCAGACCAGGGATACCCCAACACCAGGAGGACACGAGAACAAGTGCCATGTCTGCAGAGCTCCTGAGCTGAGCCCGTCCCTAAGGGCCTAAACCCTTATCTCTGTCAGCTCTTGCAAATGGCACGGACTTGATGCATGGTGGTCACGTCCACCACGATCAACCTACGCCCCTCCCCCCGCCCCCTTTCTCTCACTGGCAGCCACAGTGCTCACTGCGATGTACTGCTGCACGAGCCGCTTCTCGAAGAGCAGGCCCGACTTCTTCGACACCACGGGGTCCTCCGGAGAGACGCCGGAAACTGCGCAAGCGGCAGTGAGCACACAAGGAGTGGCTCAGCACGAGGCCCAACGAGGTCGCGAGACAAGCGGCAGGCTGGTCACACATGCGCTACCCTGCGTCTCAGAACGCTGGAGGCCGTCTGTTGCGGAGCTTCTAGCAGCTTCTGCGCATAGTCATCCCAGCAGGATGTCTGAGGCCATGTAGCAAGTGCCAAGTAGCAATCTGAGAGCCCTGCAGCAAGCAGGGCGCACAATATGGCAGGCCGCCGGCCATGGCGACACGGCGTAGCGCTAGTGGATCGTGGCTTCTGACTGAGTGTGGCAGCACCCATGCACAGCTGGTGCGCTTGACAGCGGTACTAGGAGTGGCGCAGCAAGCATCATAGCCGTCGGCCGTCCTGCTGTGGCCGGAAGCTGGCGCAAGGCTCGCAGGAAAGCAAGACAGGGTTCTCAAGCGGAGTGCAGGGCACTAGACGGTCATGGCGGACGGGCACGCCATCGGCTCCTGTTGCTTACTCGCGCAGAACATTGCGGCGGCGTCGGCCGCCTCGCAGCGACGACTGTGGCCGGGCCGGGGGTGCTGCCCGGCGGAGCCACTGCCTCAGGGCGCCGCCATCGGCCGTCGCCGCAGATGCAGGGGCGGTCCTCCCGGCGTCGGCGCAGCGACCGGCGCAGCTTTCCGCGGCGGCGGCGGCGGCGGCTGCTGCAGCGGCGGCGGCGTTCGCGGCGGACGACGCGCCAAAACCCCCGCGCTCTGAGCAGTGGGGACTGCGGGAACAATGCCCTAAACCTTCGCTAACGGCACGGCGTGTAAGCTGCCGCCGTCAGGCGCCGGCACCGCCTGACCGGGGCCGCGACCGTCAAGGGCCGGGCCGGGCCGGGCCGGCCCGGGGCGGGCACGCTTTTCGGTGCGGGAAGCCGCCCGCCCGCGGGATCGTCCGTCCGGACGGTCCCGACGTCGGGCGCCCGCATCACGCCACGGCCAGCACTGCGGTACTCCCGAGCGTCCGGGCTCTGGCCACCGGGGCGGCATTCGCTCACCGATTGGGGTGGTGAATCCCGGCGTTCCGTCGGCGTTCTGGTCCGGGCCCGAAGGCCGACCATAGGGCGGCAACTCGCCTTCTGGCTCCCGGAAGTGCGTACCTCGGGTCAGGGATCAGAGGAGACCCCCCGCGGGCAATGGCGCGCCCCAGCGCCGCGCGCGGACGCCGCCGCCGCCGCCGCCGCCGCCGCCGTTCCTCGCCTACCGCCCCGGGGCCGCTCGCAGACGCCGCTCGCGCGCGGCCGCCGTGAGTTCATCTGGCGCCGCGGAGGCCGGCTCCAGATGAGGAGCCTCTTCCGGCGGCTGCACCTGGCCAGCGCTGCGGACGACGGCGCCTGCTCCTCCGGCGCCTCGGACGCGTC
This sequence comes from Spirogloea muscicola, assembly GCA_009602725.1. Lineage (NCBI taxonomy): Eukaryota > Viridiplantae > Streptophyta > Zygnematophyceae > Spirogloeales > Spirogloeaceae > Spirogloea > Spirogloea muscicola. The sequence continues at coordinate 735,628 of WELB01000011.1, forward strand.
GCAGTCCCCGCCCAGGAGCAGGGACGCCTCGCCGTCCCCCAGGGGCAGCCCCCACTGGAAGCTGCCGGCGGGGGCTGCCGAGGCCTCCTCCTCCTCTGGCGCTCTCGTGCCGGACGTCGACCTCGACACCGACATGTGCAGCGGCAGGCCACCCGCCGCTCAAGCGGACGCGCGGGAAAGCAAAGCGGACGCGCGGGAAGCCAACGGCCTGTGTCAAACTGTTAGACACTCCGGTGGTCGCGCTGACCAGGAAGTCAATGAGGAAGGCACTGAGGCTGTCAGTGACTTCAGCAGCGGAGGGCTGCAGCGACAAACACCGGGCATTGATGACAGCCGTCGGGGTTCTGGCCCAGGCAGACCTGCCGACTCGGACGACACGTCAGACTTGTCCATGGCTGTCAACCTGGCCAGGCAGAGGGACTTGGAGGAGGAGCATTTCCAACTGCAGGTAAGGCATCGTTGCCACTGACAGTCTTTCCCACAGATGCTGGCTCAGCTCTGGCCAACCGGCCTACACCGTTCCTCCGTCTCGTTGTGCAAAGAGGAGGCTTCAAGAAGAGGATAATTCTGGGGATCTGTTGCTGCTGGGCTGGAAATTGTTGTGGTGGCTCGATCCAATTTCGCACAAATTCTTATGAACAGGACAACACTGAAAGATGCTTGCGACCACTTGCAGCTTGCCATGGCCATCAGTGCGTCGAATTTGGTTCTAAGCCAGGAGTCCTGGGAGTCGTTGGAGGTGGAAGCTGCAAAGAGGGCGTCTCTGGGCTTTGAGGATGCTGTGCAAGCAGATTCAGCGGTGGATTCGTCCAACAGATACTGGGTATGTGGCCTTTGATGAACAGCCAAGTGGGTCGCCGTTAGTAGCTCTGGCGGAGTCGCCGTAGACTAGATTCTGATGAGCTGCATGGCTGCATGCCATGTCTGTTGAAGCTTGTTGAACACACCCTGTGTCAACACACTGTTTGCCTTAGCTCGGGTGGAGACTAACTTGCACTCTTGCATTGCTGCACAGGTGCACAAGGTCCTCAACAGCAACGACCGTGTAGTTGACGGCTTTTACGTCATCTGGGGCATCTCGCCATACGGCAATGCCGTCGGCCGAATGCCATCTTTGGCCGAGCTGCAGTCCCTACCACTAAGCTCTACAATTACCATTGAAATTGTCCTTGTTAACAGGCTCACCGACCCCGACCTGGCGAACCTGGAGGCCGCAGCCTCTGTTCTGGCTGCAAATGCTTGCAAGAGGGCACAAGTGGGCAGCCAGGGTGGCCATTCCACAAGGGGCAGGATAGCTGAGCAGTTGGCTATCTGCGTAGCAGGCCATCTGGGAGGGGCGGCAGTGGCCGATAGCGACCTGCTGCCATCATGGCAAGCAAGCAGCTGGGAGCTCAAGTGCCGCCGGCGCACCCTAATTCTTCCTCTTGGTGCCCTGCGAATGGGGCTTGTAAGGCATAGGGCATTGCTTTTCAAGGTGCGGCTTTAGCCTGATGAGGCTTGTAAGTGTTGATGATTTGCTCTTGCGTGGCTGTCTGTCAAGCAAGCCTGGAGCATTCTAACTCTTCTTCAATGAAGCGCACTGACAGTATTAGACAGAGATTTATATGAATCTGTAACGAGTAGCTGACTGTTGTCTTGACTCATGACCATCAACCTTTGATGAAAAGTGACCTTCTCCTCGACAGGTGCTGGCTGACAGAGTAGGGCTCCCTTGTCGCCTATTGCGCGGGCGAGTTTACACTGGCGCTGATGAGGGGGCTGTTAACCTCATCTTGGACGAGGACAACAAGGAGTACTTCATAGACGTCATGGCAGCACCAGGCGCTCTCATACCCGTGGAGTTGACCAACCTCCACATACCTCCTGCATCGCCCCTGCTCGCTGATATGAAGAATGATAACAACACCCATCAAGTTCGCAGCAGTAGCAGGGAATCTAGTTCAACAGTTGCTGGGCAACCCGCTGGACCCTCCCTTGTTGATGCGGCCTTGGGTAGGCCCCACCAAGTGTCAAACGATTTCCCAGTCCAAGCTCCAAGCAAAGCAGGCGGTCATGAGCAGCGACAAGATGCTGGAGCCGTAGCTGCGGCTGTGGAGAGCCCTGGGATCTCAGGACAGAGGACGCACATGGAACTGGAAGAGCTGCCAGGTACATCTGGGCCAGAGGATGCTCATGCTGGGGGCTCACTGGACCTGGGACGGGCCTACAGGGGCCACGAGAAGGCGTGCCCGCTGAGCCCCACCCCCTTCCAGAGAAGGCATGACCCAAATGGACAGTCACAGAAGCAAATGGCTGCTCTCCGCGAGAAATCGATCCAGTTGCAAGAAAGAGAGGTGAGCTTTGCAAACCAAGTGCGTGCTTTGTGTCTCCTTCAGTCAAGTTGCATTGTCCCTCAGAGTGGATAGGCCTTGCCATTGCATCCTTCCATGGCATTGCATTTTAGCATAGCACAGCTTGGCTGCTTGGTTGCTCTGACAGTGTCAACAAGGCTTAGCTGATACACTTTCGCAATGTCTTTCTGCCCTGCGGGCTTCCCAGCTGTTGCCTGTGCCTGCCGCATCCACCTCTTGCATGAAGTATATTGACCTCAACGCTCAGACTGCGGATGCACGAACACAACAGGAGCCTGAAGCCACTGCTTCCCAAGGGCCTGGCAGTACGAAAGACCCCCTGGCTGCAATCTGGCGCGTCGAGAATGTAGCGGGGACGAGTGACGTGCACCGTGGGGAAGTACAGGAGGTTGCTTTGGAGGGGCCTGGCAAGCTTGCAGCATCGGAGATACCTGTCTCACCGCGCTTGCGAGACAGAAAGCTTGATCCAGTTGCTGGACTCGGAAGTGCTCACCCCTTGGAGACGACACCACTGAGCGTGGCTTCCAATGGCTCCTCTGTCGCCTTGTCAAGCTTCACCAACAGCATTGCAACCTCCACCCTGTCGAACCTGCCGGTGTCCGCAGCGGCTGTCGCTGCCACAGCTGCCATGGTAGCCTCCTCTATGGTAGCTGCGGCCCACAATGCAGACATTACCTCTCTTCAGGTTCCGATCACTGCAGCTGCCATGTCGACGGCTGTACATGTGGCGGGGGAGCTCTCCCGCCAGGCTTCGGAGTTGAGCAACGCCTCTGACAGAAGAGTCTCAAATGAGAATCTTTTGTTTGGCAACGATCAGAATGCACTCAGGCTGAGGTCCCTAGCCCCGTCAGACGGCAGCGCCAAGCTGCCACTTAGCCGCCTGGGATCAGCTGCCGAGGTCAGAGGAGCAGAGCTGGAAGCCATGCACGTCCGCGACGTGGAGGAGACTATGAAGTTAGATGATTTGAGGAATAGCAAGGAGCTGCAGGATGACATGCAGCATGCTTCATCAGAGAGGAACTTTCAGAGGATGCTGAAAGAGACCGAGGAGTGGGAGATCCCTTGGGAGGACATCATCATTGGCGATAGGATAGGACTAGGTAAGCACACCATGTTCTGCAGTAGCTCAGTGTGCTGCATTGGCAGATAGGCTATCGGCCTTAGCTTCTGACTAAATCGACTGTGCTTGATAGGTCCTGGTGACTTCTCTGACTAGTTTGCAGGTCTTGTACCTCCGGCAGGTAGTCTTGCTCTTTGTATACATTCATTCGAAGAATTTCTCATTTTTAAGGCAGGTGCAACATGTTGGATGTATGCTGTCTGATGCTTGTTTGCACTTTGAGCAGGCTCATATGGCGAAGTGTACCGCGGCGATTGGCATGGATCGGTGGGTGACGGTGTATGCTTTGCATATCATTAGCTGCTAGACAGTTAATATGCTTCCATGCTGGGATTGGCTTGTACTACCCTCCCTCCTTCCCTCCCTCCCTCCCTCCCNCTCCCTCCCTCTGTTATCAGCTCAGGGGCTCATCCCAAAACTCACGTATATGTGCTTGCACTTCATGCTCCTTGTACAGGAAGTGGCTGTGAAGAAGTTTCTGGAGCAGGATGTGCAGGGTGCAGCCTTGGAGGAATTCCGTGGCGAGGTGCTCTAGTTGGGCCCTACCTTTATTTAGACCGCGTCACGCTGTCTATGAGAATGCAAGCTCCTTCATGTCAATCCCCCTGGATTCAGCAGCGCAAGTGGAAGCTCAATTATGGACTGACCTATACCATATCTATTACAGGTCGCCATTATGAAGCGTTTGCGGCACCCGAATGTGGTTCTTTTCATGGGTGCAGTCACGCGCCCTCCGCACCTTTCCATCGTGACGGAGTTTCTTCCAAGGTCAGTGCAAGAAGTTATGCTTAGCATTGAAGATCTTATTACCAAGCTACTGTGCACAAGCACCCTGCCAAAAGCTTGAGTCACATTCCTTTGCAGAATTTGAGCCCACAGAGGCCAACAGCACCAAGCGAGCTTGTCACAGCCTGCTCCTGATTGAGAAGACCAGGGTCATGCCTCGTAGTCTTCATGGGACACTCAAGTACTGGGCGACTAATGTGCTCCGACCTGAGCTCGCTGCAGGGGGAGCCTGTACAGACTGCTACATAGACAACATGCCAATAGTACCATTGACATTGCTCGAAGGCTTCGTATGGCACTTGATGTGGTGAGTTTTGGCAGCTTGTCAGTCTGTATGCGGAGCTTGGCACAGTGACATAGGCAAGTTGGGCATGTATTTTTAGCTACAATCACCGTCATGTTGAGTCTAGCCTTTAGCTTCACAATGGAGCAAGGTGGGTCTCTTTTCCTTGCAAATACTAAGTTGGCCCTGCTTTGGTCCCACTTTGCCCAGGCCAAAGGTATGAACTACCTCCACAGCAGCAATCCTCCCATTGTCCACCGTGATTTGAAATCGCCCAACCTTCTTGTTGACAAGAATTGGGTTGTCAAGGTAAGAAATTGCTTGACTACATGCATTTGTGCAACTTTCTATAGCCTCCAGCATTGCAATCACAGCAGTCTCTACCGTAGGTAGGGCAATGTTTCCCTTACCTTGTTTTCTCCCCTTACTCGTGTACAATGGGTAACACTCCTTGTTACATTCTTGTCAATTATTGTCTTGTGGAGCTTTTGCTTGACAATGCTTCCTTGTGCAGGTGTGTGACTTTGGGCTTTCCAAGATAAAGAATCACACTTTTCTTACTTCAAAGTCAACTGCTGGCACAGTGAGTTACTATTAAGTTAGTAGGCTCTACCAGCAGCAGACACTCGAAAACTTCATTGTTGGCCAGGTTTTGCTGTACACTTCAGAGGAAATTGGTCAAGGAGACCGCTTAGGTCAAGTAAACCGCATATGAGGTGCACAAATTTCTGCTTCATTGCCTCTTTCGAATTACTGATTGACCTGCTTGCCTGTGGTTGCAGCCGGAGTGGATGGCTCCAGAAGTGCTCCGCAACGAACCCTCCAATGAGAAGTGCGTAATGCATGACGTAACTCTTGTATATCTTCATCACTTTCAGCACTTTCTGCAGTTTATAATGTTTAGTTTCTGTGATCATCACAACGACAGGGATGATAGAAGGGGTTGAGCTGCTTTGTGCATGCGGCCTACTTTGGTAAGGGTCAGGGTTGTACTCCTCATATGCAAAGTCTGTTACTAGTTGTATGTATCTATGTGAGTTTATGTATGTATACGGATACATATGTAAGATGATGCTTGATGCATGATTTATCAGTGGTGTCATTTCGCCCTTCCTTTCCTGCATGTCGACCAGGTCCGACATCTTCAGCTTTGGAGTGATTCTTTGGGAGCTTGCCACATTGGAGAAACCATGGGGCCAGCTGAACCCCATGCAGGTCGTGGGTGCAGTTGGCTTCCAGCAGCGGACTCTCCCTCTACCGGATACTGTGGAGCCAGGCATTGCAGACATCATCAATGCCTGCTTCAAAATGTATTGGCACCGTACCCCTTATGGCCATCTTGTCATTTGTCCCCAGCATGAGGGTGGTGAAAGGAGAGGCAACTCTTCTTGCTGCCAAAAGAGCATGAAACCAGTGCAGTATTGCCATGCTTATTGGCCGCATGCCATCCTGCGTGCTCGCAGAGAAGCAAGCGAGCGCCCGTCGTTCACTGAGATAATGGCCCAGCTGAAACCCCTCCAGAGGCCTGTACCTTCCAGGAGCGCCGACTTGCAGGGGCAGCATCAGGGTTCTGCGAGAGGCCACCCCTCTTGAAGCCCCAGAGTTGTGCATGGGTGCCATCATTCATTTATGTATATCAATTGGGACCTGTTCATATGAACACGTGTTAACGTCACTGTACGGGAGGCCTACGGTATGGGGGCCCACCCCTTCTCTCCTCGTCGGGCTCAATTTCACACGTGTTCAGTGGCTGCTCATTGATGTTCATGCTAGTGAGCCCTTTACTTCCACTATTCCATTACTCCAAGATGGGCTTGAGACTCTTACACTACCTTCCACCACCTTCGGGGCCTTCCATGGCCAAGTGCTGCCACTGCAGGGTCATACTGTGTTGTGTATGCAATGGCCTGACAATGTATTGTATTATTTTTGTTGCTCTGCAACACCTGTTCAGGTCCATTCTTCATGATTGACGCTCTCAGTTGCAGACGTGAGTTGTCATGAGCATTCTACAATGGCCTACTGATTATGACGGGTCTCCACGGTATGTTTACCTGTTATTCGTATTTGGCTGTGGAGGGGCTAAGGGAGGCAAGACTGGCAAGTGTCTCTGCCTGTAGCTTCAACATGGCTATTACTTGATCCCAGCATTCAGTGCTCAGAGTGCCGCTGCTGGAATGTCACTAGGTGCTGAAGAGTCTTCGGATGTTGGACAGTGCACTTTCGTGGTCGAGGGCGTCAACTCTGCTCCGCTGGTCAAGCGCGTCAACTTCGCTCCACTAAAAGAAAGCACCAAGCCGCAGGTGTAGTAACTGTATGAAACAGGATGGTGTCAGCCGACCTGGTATTCTCTTCATTTAGAGCAGATCGTCAAGCTCCAGAGCTCCTCCTGTAGGAGAGGACACCCTTCAGAGGCGACAGGAGTCAGTGCTGTTAGAGAGGTGGTGTAAGGCGAGCAGGGGACAGAGGAGGGATAGAGGGGGAGCTGCTGGTGGGGTGAGCGAGTAGTGGGGGAGTAAATGAGGCACGAAGCTGGGGGGGTTCGGCAGGCAGTTGCTGTTGCTGCCAAAGCCAGCAAAGTGCTCGCAAACAGTTGGCTCCTGTAAGAGGCCATGCTATAGAAGCCAGAGAAGAGGCTGAAAGAGGCTGTTGTGAAAGGGCAGCCCAGACAGTAAGGAGAAACTCAGGAGGAAGCAGGATACAAAAATTTGCGTAGATTAGACAGGTATAACGTGCGTCTTACTGAAGCCTCTCGCCAGGAGGAGCCGCTGAGTGACAGATTGTATGACGAAGTTGGAAGAGCTGAAGAGGGAGCTAAATCAGGCCACGCAGCTCTGGAGCTCATCCAGCACAGTGACGCAGTGCAAGAAGTTTGGAGCAGTAGATGGTCACAGACAGCAATCTACTACACAGACACAAGACCTGAGGGCACGAAGCCTTCAGAAGCGTACCCTTCTCGCATTGCCTAATCTCAGTCAAGCAAGCAAGCAGCTCAAGCACACTGGACAACCTGCCACAGTTACCCATCGTATGTCTCGCCAGCATCGTGGTCCTGGTACTGGTTATTGAGTGGTCAGGACAAAGTTGACCGTGCCTTCTTTGAAGTGATGAGTGAGGACGACAATCAGAAGGAGCTGCCTGCACTTTCAAGAGGAACCACCATCCCAAGTACAAAAACACATCGAACACCCGGGCTTCGGACACAAGCACCAGTTCTCTGAGGGCGGCTCGGATCTCAATATGTACAAAAACGCACGATGCGCTATCCAGAAGAGCTTGCTACGCAATGGCCCCAAGCGCAGCGCAATTAAGCAGCCATGCAAATCTTAATCTGAAAGCAGAATTGGAGGGGTACGTGGTAGGGTGGGGCAGGTAATGAGCGAAGGATAATTAAGGAGGCAAGGACTTTGTCTCTGCGATTTTTGACTCAGCATACGAGTTTGTTTGGCAATCTTAATGTATTGGACAGACTGTCTGGCAGGAACTGCTCTCGACAGAAAACGGAAATCTGCTCGCTTACTGAGGATGGCCGGAGCTCAACGTGCTGTGCCGATCAAAAATGACCTGTCACTAAAGACGGAGGAGGTTTGGACAATATTGGTTGGCGTACTTAGGTTTTTGCGTGAATTCCAAAGAGGAGGCCTGCCACTAGTTCGGCACCGAGCATAATTCGTGTCAGATCCATCTCTATTCCCCATGATTGTGAGAGATTCACCGTCTTCTGCCCATCCGGCAGAAGACGGTATGACCATAAATTACGCATTAACACATGGCCGCTCCGATGGCCGCAGGTGGCCGGCGAACACCACAATGAAAACTGCTGCAAATCAGATTGAACGGCGCTCCTCACTCATATGTTCCACCGTTGCATAGGCTAAAGAGTCACTTGTTGACACACTCGTTGGCCTGACACCTTCATGGATGCGACTGAAGGTATCTCAAAAAGAATCGAAGCAGAGTGACATGTATGCATAGAGCAGGCAGCACAAGCTTAGCCGCAACAAGGATGGTGGTTGTAAGGGGTGAAGGCTACAGGCTTGGCAAGTGAGGCTGCAATATGGGGGCTCTAAGTTGCCCCTTGGGCATGATATAGCAATGATTGCATGTTGGTGACAAGGTGGCACGCGCAGCAACTAGCAGGCCGTGACTTCCCGGCAGGCTGGCAAGAGGCGGGCTGGTGCAGACAGTGCAGCGTGCCAGTGATGCCTCCGCAGGGTGAAGCGAGACAGGCAGCACTTGCCAATGGGCTGCCATGGCTGCAGCGCCTCCGAGCCCCTGGAGCTGTCCACCTGTGCCAGTCCAACGAGGGCAAGTGCTCAGGAACTGGCAAGTGGGTGCTCGACGGCAGACAGGCATCGTTACAGGGAGGACGAAGATGGGGTCAGAGAGCCCCTCGTGCGCACCGGGAGGAGCTCGTAGGAGTTGGCGTCCAGGCCGAGCAGCGGCAGCCGGTCGCCGCGCCGGTGCTCGGCCAGGGCGAGCGCGATGACGCGCTGCACCGGGGTGCTGCGGGGCACAGCGAGCGCCAGCGGCTGGCCGTTGCCGGCCACGCCGACCGCCACCCGCACCAGCTCCTCGTCCCCCTGCTCCACACGAGTCTCCACCAAGCTGCCATGAGCATTGCCGGCCCGTCGCCAGTTGTGCCAACGCAGACGACAGAGCCGCAGCCATGGTAGTGCAGCGCTGGAGTGAGGCGCGACCCCTCACCCGCTGCTCGGCTGGCTCGTGGTTCTTTAGCAGCGTGGACAGCTGCGACTTGACCGCCCGGCGGTCGGCGACGGCTCGGGAGGCGAAGCCGCCATCGAGCGCGGCGGTCACGGCGGCGACGGGCTCCGCGGGCCGGAAGCGCACGACGTGGCGGGGCAGGTGCAGCGGCGGCGGCGGCGGCGGCGCGCTGGCCGCCCTGTGCCACAGAGCCGGCAACGGGGCCTC
>WELB01000011.1:745725-767784 GCA_009602725.1 Spirogloea muscicola
GGGCGGGTGGGGGAGGGAGGAGGGAGGGCGGGGGGTGCCGCCCAGGCGAGGCGGGCCCACGGGCGCCCGAGCGGCTGTCGGGGAGGGAAGGAGCGCCCCCCCTGATCCACCCCTCTCCACCACGTGGCACGAGCACCTTGCGGCGCGCCGTCAGCACGACACGTGGGGCGGGGCGTGCCCGGCAGCGGCCCTGGTGGTATGCAAAGATGCTGGCGCCGCCGGCGTGGCCGCGCGCGCCGCCACCACGGCAGCGGGGCCGGCGGGGCCACCTTCGCCGCCGCTGAATCTTCCGCCCCCCTCGCTCCTTCCGTTCTGCCACCCCGCCCCTCTGGGCAGCCTCTGGCGTGCGCAGCGAATTGCTCTTCCCCCCCTCAGCTCATCTGGCTTCCTACTGCTGACACGGGAGTTCTATGCTTCGCTTCCCCTGGCCCACTTCTCGTACTCTGTTCATTCTTTTTTGGGCTGGCTTTCCCGGCCCCTATCCTCAATGGGCGAGCCCTCCTCTGAGCGCCCTGTCTGCCTAGCCTGTCGCTTCACTAAACACAGTCATGAACCCACGTCTGTGTGCGGGCGGGCTCTCTCCCCTATCCTCAATGGGCGAGCATTTTCTCTCTTTTAGAGCCGCCGTTTCTTGCGCTTGCAGTCGAGGTCCACAGGGGGCGTTGGGACTAGCTGGCTCGACACACTCCAGTTACTTGCGCGGAGGGCTGTGTCCCGCCCCACCGCGGGGTTGGCTTTGCCAGCCCCTCTTCTCTATGGGCGAGCTCTTCTCTTCTTCAGGCCCATTCGTAGCTGGTAACCGGTATTGGCCCCTTCGAACCTTCGTCAGTTCTTTTCGGGCTGGCTTTTCACAGCCCTTGCCCCCATTGGGAGTGCCACTTGACAAGTCGCATGCTGTGCTGTTGAGCAAGCGACCCGACGGCTTTGAAGCCGGGCTGCTCGCTCTGCTGCCCTCAGAAGTGGCACTCCCAATGGGGCAAGGGCTGTGAAAAGCCAGCCCGAAAAGAATTGACAAAGGTTCGCAGGGGCCAAGACCGCTTAGCAGCTACGAAGGGGCCTGGAGAAGAGTAGAGCTCGCCCATAGAGAAGAGGGGCTGGCAAAGCCAACCCGGCGGTGGGGCGGGACACAGCCCTCCGCGCAAGTAGCTGGAGTGTGTCGAGCCAGCTAGTCTCAAACGCCCCTGTGGACCTCGACTGCAAGCGCAAGAAACGGCGGCTGTAAAGAATGCGGCTGCTGATATTGAAAAATCGGCTGTAAACTGCCAGCCAGATGCATACAGGTGTTCATGACGGAGCCAAAGGCTAGGCAGACAGGGCGTCCTCAATACCCCGTGTCAGCAGTAGGAAGTCAGATGAGCTGAGGGGAGAAAGAGCAACCCCGCTGCGCAAACCAGAGGCTGCTGCAAGGGCGCGACCAGCCCGGCGATGCAAAGCAATCGCCTAGGACCGCTGTAGGCACATGGATAGACGCATTCGGTAGTAGGAAACAAGACCCAAAGGAACCGAGCCACCGGGAAGAGCTGCAACTTCTTCCCGGCGCCGCTGGTCATCTTGAGAGGCCAGCAGCGGAAGTAATGAGGACCACCGACCCCCGTAACACCCATGGATGTAAAAGAGAGAGTGATCGCCCATTGAGGATAGGGGCTGGGAAAGCCAGCCCAGAAAAGAATGAACAAAGTACGAGAATGCTACACGCAGAACATCGATTTGTTTTCCATAGAAGTTCCTCATTAGAGGGGGCATCCCTCCAGCTGCTTCTGTAGAAGATCCTCACCAGAGGATCCCTCCAGCTATGTAGCAGGCAGGGCCTGGAGAACGAGTAAGTTGGCCTTGCAGCAGCTGTGGTGCCTATTTTGCAGCTTACTCCGAGGCTGAATAGGCGGTCACAGAAATACAAGCTCGAGCAAACATCCCTGCTTAAGGGCAGCTGTGACAATCTAAGCCATGGCTGTGAGAGGCCAGCCCAAAAGGAGTGTCCAAGGTCTGAAAGGCCGAAAGGTGCAGAAGGCATGAAATTACTCTTCATGACTCCTGCGAGTGGGCGCTCAACTACCTCTTGTCAGCAAATGCAGATTAAGCTAACTAGAGGGCGAAAATGCGTCGCCCTGTCGGAACCCAGAGGCAGCAGCCAAGTCGCGGCCTGCCCGAAAGTGGACGACAAATGCTAAAACCCGGCTGGAGGGAGATGACGAGTCGCATGCTGTGCTGTTGAGCAAGCGACCCAACGGCTTTGAAGCCGGGCTGCTCGCTCTGCTGCCCTTGACATCTCCCTGCAGCCGGGTTTTAGCATTTGTCGTCCACTTTCGGGCAGGCCGCTACTTGGCTGCTGCCTCTGGGTTTCGACAGGGCGACGCATTTTCGCCCTCTAGTTAGCTTAATCTGCAGTTGCTGACAAGAGGTAGTTGAGCGCCCACTCAGCAGGAGTCATGAAGAGTAATTTCATGCCTTCTGCACCTTTCGGCCTTTCAGACCTTGGACACTCCTTTTGGGCTGGCCTCTCATAGCCATGGCTTAGATTGTCACAGCTGCCCGTAAGCAGGGATGTTTGCTCGAGCTTGTATTTCTGTGACCGCCTATCCAGCCTCGGAGTAAGCTGCAAAAAAGGCACTACAGCTGCTGCAAGGCCATCTTACTCGTTCTCCAGGCCCTGCCTGCTACAGAGCTGGAGGGATCCCCCCTCTGGTGAGGATCTTCTACAGAGGCAGCTGGAGGGATGCCCCCTCTAGTGAGGAACTTCTATAGAAGACAGATTGCTGTACTGCATGTAACATGCTGCAAGCACTTGTGCTTATTGTCTACATCATTTGGAAGTGAAGTCGAATTGGTGCCCGCTGCTTCTGCTCCTCAAAACAGAGTATGCTTGGAACGGGCAAAGAATTCATTGTGGTGTCAAAGAAAGTCCTAAGATACTCTTGCCACAATGAGCAGCAACCTCGTATCTTGCTACAATAATCTGCAAGTGATGCTGCACAGCTTTTCTAGTCTACTTGTTGATCCCACTGAAGGCTGGATCCCACTGTAAAGGAGGAGCATTTCCAGTAGGCTGATGGGTTTCCTGCTTAGATGCAGAACCTGTGTACCTGAGATGATAAATTAGTGTGCAAGGCCTTGAGAAACTCCTTTACCTCTGTATGTGCAGAGGTGATTGCAACGACACTGAAGCAGAGCAGCTTTGCTTACATGCTCACAAGGCATGAACTCTGGTGTTGGGGAGACTTCAAAGCAGCGTGATTAATTCATGGCATGGCATATCACGGCCTAAGTGACATACTTGAAGTTTGCGTCCTTCGCTCATGATGGCTAGGAATTGGCAACACTAACCTTTAACCCTCAATGACCTGGCCATCAGCAACATTGATCCGGTCACCCTTGGGTGCCTCAATGGCGACCTTGCCCTGAAAAGTTCGAGAGTGGATCCAAAAACTTAGAAACCCCCGCAGATTCAGCCAGGATCATTACTCCCAATGGACTGCTCAACGCAATCTCCAAGTCCAGCTTAAAGAACCTAATTTTGTACACAACATGCTCAAGGCAGCTGCCATGCTTGCCTTGAGCTTGACGCCCTTGCCAAATGTAACATCTCCAGAAACCTTAAGACTTTCCAAATCAATGATGCTGGGAATCTCCTTAAATCTCCGCATGTAGTCAGCAACCTGAACCGAGCATTTGATAAGCTCTTCAAAGCAAACCACCATAGCATGTACAGACAGTATGCTGACGGTACAATGCACCAACAGATACAAATGGTTGATGAACGGAGGACAACCACAAGGTCTCAGTAATGTGCTTCTGTGTGGGACTGAAAGCTGACCTTCTTGAATTTAGGCCCAAGCTCAATTGCTGGATTACTAGGGATCTGGCGGGCCGGGTTCCGCACTAATGTTCCACCTTCCAACTTGTAAAGATCAGACTGCATAGTCACACTCGATGATCAGCATGTTTGTACTACAACATAAGTAGACATGCGTTAAGCAAGGTCCAACATAGACACAGAAGCCTTGATAAGCACAAGGCAGTATTGGGGATGCATTGAAATGCTGTACCTGAACAAGTAGAAGATCTGAACAAGCCTTTACAGGCAAAAATCTTGAGCGTGGAACATTCACACCAAGGGCTCTGTCAAAGAACTGTACAAGTACCACAACATGGAGGGATATTTCAGTACTTGAGACAAAGCATAATGACATCTGCAATATTCACAACAGCATGCACAGCATGCACCAACCAACAATGCATAACCCTAGAATGTCTGTTCCTGTGCTGGACTACAAGGAAACGAAGGGGATGCCAACTCGAATTGCGGCCCCTGCTGCAGTCTCGAGCTGAAGAACCTTAATGCCATCCACCTCCTGGAAGAAGTAAACAGGAGCACGTCATCAGTGCACATTCAGTATGTGCAGACTCACGGCACGGTTGCCTTTCTGATGCCATCAAGCAAGATCCTCTCTCAGCCGCCAATAAGCAGTTGGCATAGGGAGAAAAGCAGCAAGAGCCAGGAAAGAGCGAAGCTCTGACCTTAGGATTGGGAATGATCTCGGTCTTCAATGCATCTGCTTCAACAAGACGCTTAATGGCACTCATCTTCACCCACCTGCAACGTTGAAGTGAACAGTATCAGACGTGTCCAATCTCTTGCAATGGGCCACTGGTGAACATGTCAGCTGGCATATGCTTCATACATGTTGTTTGTGTTGAAGATCTTAAATTTGTCAATGGACTTGAAATCCTTCACCTGCACAGCAGAGTCATCTCTGAGAACAAGCTCTCCTCATTCTCAGTTGCACAGTGTAACTGCTAGATTGCATAATTGAAGAGATCAAGCCCAATCTATCTACTAGTTGCATGATGGTACTTGTGGTCTATCAAGAAACACCTACTCTTAAGCATGCTTTGGCATCTTACGTGATCCTCAGGCACTTGTGCAATTTCCAAGAGCTGCCAACCAAGATTTGTCACCACAGTCAATGACAATTGTCAGGCCCTGTCCTGAGTTACATTAGCAGTGCATAGGTGCCAACATTCGAATGTTTGCGATCATGTATTATGAGCCTTGAGCTGGGCAAGCGACATCAACCACACACTGAGTCACAGTAACAGCAGCTTGAGGCCTGCATACATTGAGAGACCTCAGTGTAATCAAGTGTACAAAGGTGTGGGCTATACCTGCAAGCGGCCTTCATATCTGATCAGTGTGCCTCCCTTGACATCTGCCAGTGTTTTTGGTGTGACCTGCAGGCACCAGGAGGGTAAGGGCCCACTGAAAAGAAGTACCTCTGACAGAAAAATAACAACTATATTTACTACTGGACCCCAAACGCGACAGAGAACCGAGCATTGGTATTGAGCACATAAGACGCTAGGCTTGGCATGTGCCTCTGCTGCCAACAGTGAGACTTACTTCTGAACAGTACTCGTTGTCATTTTTCACAATCTGCTTCAGAATCTCTGCAACAGCAGAGATTACACAAATGATTTTCACAGATGATCGCACTTCTAGAGTGATACTAGAAGTTTGCCTGCACTACGTGCCATGAACATGCCAAATAATTTTCAAGAGCTTTTAGTCCACCTACACCTCCATCATGGAGATGGGTTACTCGCCAGAATACACAGGAAATGCTATGCAATGTGGCGAACCAAATCTTCTGTCCTACATATGATTGCTGATCAAGCTGCTTGAACTTGTAAGACATCGAACTTACTCAAGTCAACTGTAGCTCCAAGGTTGTCTGAGTTGGATATGAAGACAAACTCCTTGCCCTAGAACCAACAGTGCGATAATGGTCAGCCTCCACAATGTGGTGTGTATCTGTAGCATGATTCGGAAAGTCCGCTCCTTGGCTATCAGGCTTTGACCACGTTATTACTGACCATTGCCACAAGTTCATCAAGAAGCCCGCTGTTGACAAATGCGGGGAACACATCACCATGTCCAGGTGGGTACCTGCCAAAATATTGTGCCCAGCATGAGCAATTCTGCTTCTCAGTAATAACAACAGGGGAGGCTGGTTTGCGGTGTGAATACTCGGCTTAAGCAACTGCTACTAGTACTAGTATGTAGGCAGTCTTAGCACGCCATGTACTTCAGCAAAATTGTCTGGCAATCCTGCTGGATTTAGTATGCATTAAAAGGGTCGACATGTATCTATTTGTTTAGTTTTTCTACTAAGGTGTAATTCATTGAAGGACTTGAGTACTGCGCTCCTGAAGGAGAAGCATTGAAGAATAGATACTATGCAGACCTCAGCTACTAAGCAACCTTTGGACTTGACACACTGAAGCCTTGCTAAGCGTAGGATCATACAATCTAAAGACTTAATAGGCATGCTTTGCAGTACCAAGCCTCCTTGTCATTTCTGCCCTTGGCTGGCAGTGGCACATTGTCCTCCACAACTATCCTTGGGTACTGACTCTGAAAATGTACAGCAGCACACCAAAAATATCATTTTAAACTACAGGAGTGAGCCGAGATTGACAGTGAAGCTGGGAAAGAAGTACAGCCTTGCTGCTGCCTGCTGATACCGCTGCCTGGCAACACTGATATAAGCAAGATGCTTCAGTGTTGGTGTCACTCCCTTGCAGTTTCAATCAGCTTCTACTTTGACACAACAAAGTCGAACCTGATTGAAAGTCTTTATGGTCAGCTTTGCATCCTTGTACTTCTCCAGAATCTGTCAGATCAATCGCTGTCAGTGATCAATCAAGGCACCTTCGCGTGGCATGCTTCCATGAGACAGGCAGGGGGGGTCCAACCCACCACCCTTATTGTGAATGTAAGTGCCATGCTTCTTCTAGATCAGAGCAGTCAGGGAGAGTGGTGTAGCAAATATTGTCGTCAAACAAAGGCAGATCAGTCATGCTTGAAACTGGTGCATTTAGTTTAAAACATTTGCCACAGGCCTCATAACTGGTCAAGAGGCCAAGAGCCTGCAGTCCCCTTACATTTCCAGCTTACCTTACCAGTGTCGTCGTGCGTGTTGAAGGAATTCATGAGGACCAAAGGAACGTCAACCTTGTATTGCTCATTGAAGATCTGCAGACATCGACAGTATTGAGCATCAGAAATGTACACAGCCTGACCACAAACCGCATCTTACGGGTTACTGCAATAAAGTCATACTTCCACAAGCGCCTGCCCAGACTGACCTCGATCTGCTTGACGATGAGGTCAAGGAAGGTCAAGCCATCACAGACCTCGATCACAGACCTGCACATACGGTCAGTATGTCATCATCCGTCTGTCATGAGACAGGCCGAGCACGCTAAAGAGGTGTCTGTACTGGTACACAACTAAGCATCAGAGCATCTAGTTCAAGCAGTACAGTACTTTTGAGCCGAGCTCGGACGAAAGGCATGAGGCTTGAGGGTATGCGTGACAACAACCGCTGTATTACGGTTGCTCACTTTGGGCCAGTGCATCCCATGCTTGTCCCAAGCCCGCCATTGAGTTTCAAGACGACCAACTTATTCAGCAAGTTTGTGACCTCCATTGAATCTGCTCAGAGAAGCTGTCAAATTTATGAGAATAGCTGCTGGAGACGAATGCTAAAGTAGCACAGTCATGATGGGCCACAGTATGTGACAAATCATTATGGGAGGGGAGCCAGCTCCAGCTTCAACAGCACGCAGTTCCCATCACCCAGCACCAAGCTAAGGGAGCCTCTCAATACCAAGAGGCAGCCAATTTGACCTGATGCTCTTTCGTGTGCTCACAAATCAATCTTACTGGTACAGGAAAGACCAGAGGCGTGGGTGCCAGCTCTAGCAGGTGCAGACCTGAAGAGACATCCTCCAGACTCTCATATGGCAGAACTATCTCATCTGTTGGTGGCTGAATCTTTCCCCACTGGATAACATCTCCCTTGCCACTGCAATCCAACATGTCGTGAGGGCCGCTTGAAGCATAGTAAGTGGTCGTGCAAGCCTCGCCTTCTAGATCTGCATTGAGCACGCAATCAGCATGTTGTATGCTGTGCACTGCCTGCAGCAGTGGCCTGCAGGCGTGCTGATGGCTCGGTAATGCAGCGAATCTACCGTCGTGTCTTACGCACTTGGACTGAGCGCATAGTGCTACGAACAAGGTGTTAGTAGAGGGACATGGGCCGGCCTATCACAGGCTCAGACCTGAGGTAGCGCTCGTACAGCTTGATGAAGCCCGACCGCTCGGACTCGCTGCGCATTCCCATGCCAGCGAGTTAGCGGGCGAAGGGCCGGCGGCTGCAGCAGTTCAAGCTGCAGGCATTCGGGCAGGGCCTCGCCTGATCTCCGTCAGGTTAGCGACCTCGAGCTTCATGCGGTCGAGCACGTCGGTCGGCGTGGCGGTGGCGGTGTCCATGGCGGCGGCAGGCGGCGGGCCGTCGCGCGAGGAGGAGGAGGAGCCGAATGGCAGGCAGCGGGCGAGTGCGTCGGACAGGGCGGCGAGCCAGCTGCTCATGGAGCGGCTCCCGTGGGCGGGGGGCGGACAAGAGACTGGGGATCGGGAGAAGCAGCTCTGCGAATGTTACGCCGTGGCTGTGGGAGGCCAGCCCAACAAAGTGTATGAGGGGCTGGGGATCCGTCGGGCTCCAGTCGCCACTCCGGCTGGCCGAGCGAGGAAGTGCCACTCACCTCTCCAGCGTGACGCGTGGCGTGGTCCGCGAAGGAAACAGCTCTTCAGCAACGACAGCGGTGGCTGTGGGAGAAGTGGCTCTCCCAATGGAAGAAAGCGCGGCCAGATTGACTGGTGGCTGGGAAAGGCCAGCCCAATGGGGGCAAGGGCTGTGGCTGTGAGATGAATGAAGGGCTGTGAGAATGAAGTGCTTCTCCCAATGGGGGCAAGGGCTGTGAAAAGCCAGCGGTTCGAAGGGGCCAAATGACAGGGGCTCTGTGAGAGAGGCTCTTTTCTTCTGAGAGGAGCTCGCCCACAGAAAAGAGGAGCTGGCAGAAGCCAGCCAAGAAAGTATGGACAAACACCAAAGAGCCACAACAGGTGCCGGAAAGAAGGGAAATACACAGCTTAGCATCTACACAACTAGACACGACGGAACCACAGGAAGCTTAATACTCGCGGGTGAGCAACATCAGGTCAGAGTAGCTCGAAGCTGGAAAAGATGCAGGCAGACGAGACCCGGAAGCAGCAACGATAGCACGGCCCAAAGGCTAGCCCAAAGGAATGGAGAAGGTCTGAAAGGGCCGGATGGTGCAAAAAGCAGGATACCAATCTCCAAGACGTCAGCAGCATGAAGACAACAGCAGCTTCTCCAATGTAAGGCAGGGGCTGTAGATAAGAACGTGGCTCTCCCAAAGGAGATTTTCCGTGTATTTGAAACAAACGAAGCTTTGGACTTGGCCAAATGGCCAAGTACAAAGGCAAGCACATCTGAAGACCAAAGTAATCTACAGCAGATTGACCCGCTCAGTAACCACGGGTCAAAGGGGGCAAGGGATATAACAGTCAGCCCGAAATAGTCGACAAAGTCTGAAGGAACCAAAAGTGCTGGCTCAGAGCTTGGCCGGTGGGATGAATCACGTAGTAACCACGAGATAGCCAGCCCAGAAAGAGAGGACAAGGTCCGAAGGGCCAAACGAGAGAAGTGCGCGCCCAGAGAGAAGAGGGCTGGCAAAGCCAGCCCAAAAAGAATGGATAATGTCCAAAGCCAAAGAAAGAGGTGCCGAGAAGGACTACACCAAACACGACAACCACGACTACTAAAGGCGCCTTAAACCACACAGCTATGCAAGAGACTACAGCGGATGGGAGCTTAGTAACCCCGAGTTGGCAAGAAAGAGAAGGAACACCCCAATAATCAGAGGGCGATGATGTGAAAGCTTTTCCAAAATGGCCCGAGCCTGAACAAAAGAAGCCCGCTTCATCTGCAGGTGCAACTGGCGACGGGTGTGAATATGGTGCTCCAGAAGTTCTTCATTAGGAGGGCACTAACTGTGAACAATTGATTCTTCCAGTAGAGGACGATGGCTGTGATCGGCCGCCAGCCCAGGAAAATGAATGAACGAAGTTCGAAGTGGCCAGAAAAGTGCTGAAGCACACGGCGACCTAAGTGTCTACTGAATGCTCAATGCCCCCTGTTTAGCAGCCGCAGGTTGGCGAAAGTAGTCTTCACTCCAGGTAGCGGGTCCCCTGTCTATAGCCAGAGGCTGCAGCCAAAGCACGACCAGCACGCAGATGAAGCGCGTGTGCCATTGACCGCTGCAGGGATATTGACAGGCGCATGATACACCTGAGCGTGCCACGATGAGATCGGCCTGCCCATCTTGAGAACGTGGGGAGACTGCGTTTCGCGCGAGCCGATGCAGGAGCTCGAGCCACCAAGCACAGTGAAAGGAACGAAACAAGCTCATTTGTCGATTTCATCCTTCCTTCTAGTGAGCTAGCTGCTGTTATTCCCAATTATGTGGCTGCGTAAGTAAGGGTTACTGACCGGCCAGACTTAGCGTTTCCTTGGTTTCTTGTGTGCTATTTGCTTTCAGTTTCTTCTGGACCTTGTCATCAATTGTGGGCTGGCCCCTTCGGTGGAGTGCCGCCTTCCCTGCAACGAGCTACTCCGGCCTGATGTTGCTCAGTCGAGGGTACTGAGCTTCCCTAGTGCGTTGTCGTGTTTGGTAGTGTAGTCCTTTTTCGGCACCTCTTTCTTTGGCTTTGGACATTGTCCAGTCTTTTTGCTGGCTTTGCCAGCCCTCTTCTCTATGGGCGAGCACTTCTTTTGCAACCCTTGCCTACTCTGGATGAGCTGCTTGTTCTTTCTGTACTGGCTCGCATTCCAGACCAGTGGCCACTTGAGTTGCTGAGGGCTTTAGCGCTTCTCTGGCCCCTTCAATCCTTTTTCGTATGGGCTGGCCAAGCACAGCCATCGCCTCCACCGGATCCATCTGCTTTCATACCATCGCTCCTTTGGGAAAAGCGCTCAAATAAGATCGGGCTGGCTTTCCACAAACCCTCGGCACCTTTGCAAGAGCTACTGCTTCTTCTAAGAAAACATCTTTGCTTTTCCGCCAGTATGGACCAGTTTACTTCCCCCAATTTCCACCAGCTCCTGAAGGTGCCATGTGGCAGCCACCACGGCTTCCCCAGACTCCTTGGCCACCTTGGCCTACTGGGGGAGGGATACTCCAGATTTGCTAATCAGCGTGCTTGCATTCCCGAAGTCAGGCTACCCGCTTACATGGCCGTGCTCCAGCTCCCCAAATGAGTCTGTCCAACTCGTGTATGCTCATTGCTGTGAGCTCTCCTCCAGCCTTGCTTTTGGCCTGTATCCTTTGAAAAGGCCTGTGGTTTTGGTGTAGACCCATCGCTTTCAATCCTCTGCGTTTCGTTTGCATAGACAGAGATTTAGCTCGGCTTGGCCCCCTTTTTAACACAGGCGCATTGCACATCTTTGCTTTCCAAAATCCAGCGCCACCTCCACCACACTCCCGCTACTCTGTCCTGGCATCTTATTCAGTCCACTTTATCCTGAGTTCTCCGGCTGCCGCCGCCACATCAGGAGGGGCCTCCAAGCTGCTGCAAGACCTCCAAAGGGGGCTGTCCACTAGCCCTCACGCCCAGCGCTGGCGCTCTCCTAATGCACAGCTCTCCTAGTCTCATGAATGCAGTATTTAAAACGATGTCAATTGGACACTACGCACCTTGTGTATCAAATGCCAGCTGCAGCATTGAGAGCAGTCAAAAGCAAGTTGCTTGTACCAACATGAGATGAGGCACTCCTCCAGGCATAACATGCATACATGCATACATGCAGTCTAACTGTGGACAAGCAGTCACGATGACAACAAGCTCACTACTTCTCCCAAGTAACACCTCAAGAATTGGACAGGCGAAGGCATAAAGCACACGCTATGGGGCCAAGAATTGTGTCGGTATGCACACTTTCAGCTGTTGCAGCAACATCTATCTAATGCCGCATC
This sequence comes from Spirogloea muscicola, assembly GCA_009602725.1. Lineage (NCBI taxonomy): Eukaryota > Viridiplantae > Streptophyta > Zygnematophyceae > Spirogloeales > Spirogloeaceae > Spirogloea > Spirogloea muscicola. The sequence goes on from WELB01000011.1 coordinate 757,627, forward strand.
CCAAGTCTGAAGGAGACAATTAAATCTGCAAATACCGAATGTTCGAACGAGATGCAAGAGTTAGAAAGCTGCACTGATGAAAGCCAAGCTACGAAGCAGAAAGAGTGCGACCAGTCAAGATTAGATCCAGTCACAGTGCTATATGCACGGAATGGCCACCATTGACGGATTGGGGCGCAAGGTTATAAGAATGCCTGCTCTGCACACTCATACCTGCGGAACCTGAATGGCCATGCCTTTGAGAGCAGATCGACCGTGCGCAGGCTGTCTAGCGCAGATTGTTAAACACCTCGATGTTTATGTGCTAACACAGTGTCAAGCATAAATACTTTCCATTCAGCCTCCTTGATCTTCCGCAGAGGGGCTCATTCTGAAGCAGCTCAAACTCTAAGTTGTGTATGGCAATGCACCACAATGTCTAACAATCTGTGCTAGACCACACGGTGTCAAGCATAAATAGTCTCCCTTCGGCCTCCTTAGTCTTCCTCAGAAGGGCTCATTCTGAAGTAGCTACACCTCTAGATTGCGTGTGCCACACGTCCTTGAACAAGTATCTCTTGCCCTCCTTGATAGCGGATCCTGCCCACGTCAACACCTCCCAATAAGGAGCCCAAGTTGGAGGTCTCATGAATCATAGGAACCTCATGGCTTCTTACACACTAGCCACACAAGAGCACGCCAAGCTCCATGTAGAGTAGTCCTTTCAATCGGTAGAATTGACAAGCTACCTCTTCATTCCCTTTCCTTGCTTCATATGCATCCAACAAGATGCCGCCTCAAACTTTGAACCACGACTTCAGGCGAGCTTAGCTGTGGGAGGTGACCCTGGGTCTGGAGTATCTCCACCACGCTTCTTCCCCCAAGTGTCATGTGCAAATACTCGGCAACAACAACCGGCACAGCCATGTCATTGTTGCTCTGCAAAATGTGGCAGGGCACCGTGACCAGAGGTAGTAATCTCTTCAAATCGCTCTGTTGCAGAAGAGAGCAGCAATTGCGCAGCATTAGACAAGTGCGCAAACATGCAGCACTCTGCATCATGAATGTCCCCAACCGGACTCCAGCTTTGAACGCTGATGGATCCAGAATGACAACGTCCAGTGGTGGATATAGACGTCTCTCATCAGGCTGCTGCAGTTCTTTTTCTCTTGCCAAAGGATGTGGTGGGGTGGTCAGCAGGCCAAAAGTCAGGAATGACAAGCGAATCAACTTGAAAGGCTGTCCATGATGCCTGCTGATGACAGCAGGCCACGTCATGTGCACCTGGAAGATGGTCTTAGCCACACTTAAAGCAATGTCAGGTCTGATGCTGAAGACAGTGCGACTGAATTCTTGCACGGCATTGGACTCAATATCGGCTCCAACTGCCAGCGGTGCAAACCCTGATACCCAAGCCTTGAAATTCTGCTGCATAGCCTCGAAGAGCCCATTCAAGTCCTCCTGCTCAAAGCCCCCAAAGTAGTCCTTGTCATTCAGGTATCTGTTGCACAGGCGAATGCAACACATTAGCGCAGGCAAATTACATAAGAACGCTGATGACTCGTGCAGGCAATTGGTGAGGGGTCAAGCGAGATCATTAAAGACTTTCTTGCGCCTGTGAAATTTCTGTTAAAAGAAAGCACAGCGGGCGCTCAAAGGTCCTTCATTACTGTGACCACAGCTTTGTCAGCACATTACCTTTGTGCAAGGTGGACTCGTACGAGAAATTGCAAGATCAATACATGCTAGACCTCTCTGAGCAACTTGATAATTGCAAATATACTGTACGGAGAGTCCACCTTGGAGATGCAGAGATCATGATAATCTTCTCGAAGACCTCGGGACGCTCGATAGAGGCCAGACAGCCGATCATGCCGGACACGGAGTGACCAACATAGATGCAGCTCTCCACGTCGAGCTCGTCGAGGATGGCGAGCAGGTCGTCGGCATAGGCATGCAGCGTGGCGTAGCGCCTGAACGAGAAGTTCTCGGGATTGGTGGAGCCAGCCCCCATGAGGTCGAAGAGGATGAGGCGGTAGTCATCGACGAGGTGCGGGATGATGTGCTGCCAGGAGGAGGAGTCGCTGCCGAAGCCATGCGAGAGGACGACGAGCTTCTCCCCGGAGCCGACCACCCGCAGATTGTGCTGGTCCAGGACGGACATGGAGGCGGCGCCGCCGTCGCCGCCGCCGCCGCCNCCGCGGTCGCCGCCGCGGTCGCCGCCGCGGTCGCCGCCGCGATCGCCGCCGCGGCGGCAGAGGCTGACAACGACGGCGGCAAAGACGGCGGCGGCGGCGCACAGGATCGCGGGGGGGGTCGGGCGTGCCGGTGAGGGCGTCAGATGTCGGCCGGCCAGTGCACACGGCGCCCGGGCGAAAAAGAAGTAAGTGCGGCCAGATTGACTGGTGGCTGGGAAAGGCCAACCCAAATGAAACAATGTCTGAAGGAGCCGGAGTGCGAAGGACTAGAACTAAGACATCAGCCAGGAGATGGAAGTTCTTGATAGAAGAAGCGCGGCCAGATTTGACTGGTAGCTGGGAAAGGCCAGCCCAAAGGAATGGACAAGGTCTGAGGGAGCCTGAGTGCGAACACTTGAGTAGATAGCCGGCGGAAAGACGTCGCCCTGACGGAAGCCGGAGGCCGCCGCCAAAGCTCGGCCTGCGCGCAAGTGAACCGCGGGCGAAAGGAATGGAAGTGTGTTTCGAGTGGTGGAGTACCTGAGCGGTCAAGTACAAAGAAGGCGCGCGGGGCGCATGAAAGCAAAGGCCAATTTTAGCCAATACGTTGTTCAGGCAGAGCCTAGTGCACACTAAACAAGGCTACAGAAGAGAGAAGGCTCGCGGGGCGCATATGGTGACTAAGGTGACATTAGTACCCACGGGTGAGCGGTACAAAGGCAAGGGGGCCAGGGCAGCCAGCCTGGGCGCAGCTGGCCCCCTCTCCTTGCTCACCCAGCTCGCCCGCCACGCCATCGCCCGTCGCTTCCATGGGGAGCCGGTGGACTTTCCTGCAGCCGGGTCGCTAGCGCAGGTGTACCGGATGCGCTTGGCCGTCTCGCTGCAGCGGGCGATGGCCCGCGCGCTGCACCTGCGGGCCGGCAGAATAGAAGGTGCTCGCCCATTGAGAAGAGGGGCTGGCAAAGCCAACCCAAAAAGAATGGACAATGTTCAAAGCCAAAGAAAGAGGTGCTGAAAAAGGACTACACTACAAAGTGCAAGATGGTGCAGAGGGAGATGCAGATGGCTGCTCAGTATCCACGTGTGAGCAACAGCAGATCAGAGTAACTCGGAGCAGGAGAAGCGGCACTTTGCCGAGACCCGGAAGCAGCAGCCATAGCACGGCCAGCCCGCGCGTGGACCGCATGAGCCAAAGAGCGCTGCAGCGAGACCGCCAGCCTCATCCGAAAGACCTGCGAGAGGGAGCCAGCAGCATTGAAGCCTGGCGAACCCTGCCGCCGCTCGATGGCCTCCCGTGCAAGCCGCTGGAGGAGATCCAACCAGCCACTGCCAAATGCCCCGTGTACGTCAATGGCCAGTGCCGCGAAGGCATCGCCTGGAGGGTGGTCAGAGTACTTGCGCTCCTTACTCCGAGGCAGAGCCCTCGCTGCTGCCTCTGGCTCTGGCCAGGGGACCCACTTCCAGGAGCCTAGCGTATCTGACCTTAGGCTGCTTAGCAGGGGTTACTGAGTGATCTGTAGCTGCCTTCTTTCTGTGTGCTTGTTTTTCTTAGCGCTTCCCCTGGCCCCCTTCTCGTCCTTTGTCGATTCTTTTTTGGGCTGGCTTTTCCAGCCCGTATTCTCAATGGGCGAGCACTTTCTCCGCCCCGCCTGGCCTTCACGCGCGGGGAGCCATGCGCGTGAGTCCGCGGCGGCGCAGGCCACATGGCCAGGAGAGGCGCCCCGTCGCAGTGGCGGCCCATCGACCGGGAAGCTCATTCCTGGACTTCCGTCTCAGTGGCGGCCCATTGACACAATAGAATCAAGACGCTCTTCCAAGCTTTTCTTTTCGGGCTGGCTTTTCACAGCCCTTGCCCCCATTGGAAGTGCCACTTCCCTCTTGTGGGTTCTGATGTCACCTTAGGCACCTTAGTGTAGGTGTCCGTACTATGTAGCCATGTTTCGTTTGCCCTAGATTCTGCCTGAACAATGTATTGGCTTGAACTGGCCTCCATTTCATTTCATGCGCCCCGCGCGCCTCTCTCTCTTCCTAAGGGCTGTGAGTGGGACCCACTTCCAGGACCCTAGCCTCTCTGATTTGCGGCTGCTTAGCAGGGGTTACGGAGTAATTTGTAGCTGCTTTCTTTCTTTGTGTGCTTTGGTTTCTTAGCGCTTCCTCTGGCTTCCTCTGGCCCCCTTCTCGTTCTTTGTTCATTCTTTTTTGGGCTGGCTTGTCCAGCCCCTATCCTCAATGGGCGAGCCCTTTCTTCTGTGAGTGGCTTTCACAGCCGTTGCCTCCTGTTATTTCCGTCGTGGGGCAGTGCGATTGCTTGCTAGACGAGAGAAGGCGTGCGCCCTCAGCTGCCAGTCGCCGGCCGCTGGCGCCGCTGCCGCCGACACGAGCGAATTGCCGGTGAAGGGCTGGGCCCAGTACCTACATTGCTATACCGTCAAATCAGGGCCCCCCGCATCGCCTTCAAATATCAGCAGCCGCGTTCTTCTCCTGCATTCGAGAGCGGGCGACTGGCGCCCCCGTAAGCAAGCATGGCTGCCGAGCTGCTCGCCGAGGTGGCCTTCTCAGCGGAGGAGAAGGCGGTAGCTGCGCCGCCAGCGCCGCCGCCGTCGCTGCATCGCTCAGAGGACCGCATAGCCTCGTTTCGAGCCGAGGTAAGGGCTCCAAGAATCTCCGCCAAGATGTATTCCACATGATAGCTTCACTGCTAGCTGAATGAGGCGGTCATGTGGAGTATCGAGCACGAAGACCTCCTTCACGTATGCTGTGTACATTATATCCGCTTCCTCTCAGTCACTTTGCAACGTGTCTTACCGGCAGGCACGAGTTGGGATGGGGCAGCTGATAAATGAGGGTCTATCTTGGAACTATGTCCAATGCTGCCTGCTCGTAAGAGGATGTCCTACCTGCAGCTGACGCTAGCACGCCTGCAATGCAGCTGTCCAGGGACAGAATTCAGCTGGCGGCGCTGCAGGCCCTCGCATGGGATGGCATCCCAGAGGATGGCAGCCTCCGATCCACTGTATGGAAGGCAAGTGTCGAACAACCTCACACTGCAGCAGCTATCTGTCCTCGCTTGTACGCACAATAGTTCCGTTAAAGAGCTTGACAATGGCTCCTGTATGTGGCAACAGCTCTCTGGGTCTTGACTACATGGACTGAGTGTGCGCGTTTTGTACTAATGTCAAGCAATGGCTTAAGTAACAGCATGGATAGGTGCAGGCTCGGCCCTGCCGGGCCGGCCAGCTTCTCTTGCACTGCTTGCTTCTGACGTGGCAGCTTCTGCGGCAGTAGTTGCTGCTGCGCTACCTGCCTGTGCAAAGGGAGGCCTGGACTGCCGAGCTGAGGAAGAAGCGGGCCGAGTATGCCCAGTTTCAGGCAGAGCTGATGATGAACCCTGTGAGAAGCTGAACTCGGCCTTCTAAGCTGCAGCAAAGCACTTCTCTGTAGCAAAGGAGGAGGTCAGCTATTGCACAGAAGTGGTGGCAGTAGCTAATAGCAGCTTTCAGGTTGTGACATGTGCAAGTTTGTTGAGGTCTTGTTGCTGTGCTCCGTGGTCCTGTCAATCTCAATCTTGGGAGGTAGTACTAATCTCAAGACCGACATATATTAGCTGTGCCCACAGTCAGAAATCTCTCGGAGGAGAGCTGAGGAAGGTGGAGCAGAGCGGGACAGTGGAACAGAGGAGGTGGAAGGAGCGCTCCGGAGGCTAGATGTTTCTAACGATGATCACCCGCTCAGCACGGGGACAACGTCCGTCTGGCACAAGTTCTTTCAGGCATGCCCTGGAAGCTAAATTCCTAATAGCCGCTTGATTGGCTAGTTAAACGCTTTGCGGCAGCCTGCACAAGCTGATTGTATCCATGCTTATGCAAGCACTAGATGTAGCCAGCAAGATGTGCCTCCCTTTGTAAGTCAGCCAAGCAGCACTTGAGACTAGTGATTCTATAGTGTGTGGTTCTGCAGGGCTGGTGAGAAGCTTTAGCTTAGGTTTGCCAAGCCTGATACTAGCCGAGTCGTGCCTGCGTGCAGGACAATGAGCTTGTGGAGCAAATCGAGAGGGATGTATTGCGGACACATCCTGACATGCACTTCTTTAACAGCGGCGACAGTAATGCTGAGGCCAACAAGGCATCTTTGCGTCGGTCGCTCTTCATCTATGCAAAGCTCAACCCTGGCATCCAGTATGTTCAAGGCATGAATGAGGTGCTTGCACCACTGCTATATGTCTTCAGGACAGATCCAGACCCCTCCATCTCTGTGAGTGCTGGCCCGGAAGTCATTTTATTGAGAAAAACTATCCTCAACACTCCAACAGTAACAAATGTAGACATGTCCTATGTACACAATTTCATGAACACGTTGCTTGTATCCCCGGCCCGAAGTCCCCAATTTCTTGACCTACAGCTAGCTCTTACACAGGGCAGGCGCTAGGTCCGGTATTTTAGTGACATATAGTAGAGGTTCACCTATAGCGAGGTCAAAGTGGTGCTTGTCTTACTTCTGCAGCATTCTGGTCGTGATGGCATTTGTCTTCAGGAACATGCAGAAGCAGATTCTTTCTTCTGCTTTGTAGCTTTGTTGGCGGAGTTTCGGGACCACTTTGTGCAAAAGTTGGACAACAGTGTTGTTGGTATCAAAGCCACTCTCTCACGCCTTTCCTTGCTCCTGAGAAACAATGATGAGGAGCTCTGGCAACACCTTGAAGAACACAAGGTACAGCTCTCTGCGACAAGATATGGGGGACGTTTCAGGCACCATCCTCACATAGTCAGAATGGCTTTTACAGGCACAGAATGAGAGATGTTTGTGCTGAGCACGGTCTTGCAAAGTTGGCCCAAAGCTTGTTGTTGTTCAGTATCGGAGTTCTATTCACTCATCGTACTACTTTGTCTCCAGGTCGACCCGCACTTCTATGCATTTCGGTGGATCACCCTGCTCCTCACTCAAGAGTTCAGCTTTGAAGACAGCCTTCGCTTGTGGGACTCGCTTTTGAGCAGTGAAAAGGGGCCTATGGTGAGTAGCACAAAAGAGCAACACAAACAGTTAGTAACAGAGATGAGTTGTCGAAGCTGCCTGGAAGTAATCTTGCAAAGGTACAGTGAGTCTTGCCCTGCTCAAGATCACCTTGTATACTGGACAGGACACTCTTCTGCACATTTGCTGCGCGATGTTGCTGTGCATACGCTCAAGGCTGCTGGCAGGAGACTTCACCACCAACCTCAAGCTCCTACAACACTACCCTCGGATCAGCATCCAGACTATCATCGAAGCAGCACGACAGATCAGAACGTGACACAAGGCTCCTCACCCAGGCCCCACTCTACAAGTACGGCAGTACCGTGCTTGGCTGCAGAAGTCCAGCCTTTTCTTCAAGGATGCTACCTAACGAATTGCAGGCAACCAAGTGGTCACATTGTTTGCCCGCCCTTTGCTCGGATTCACCTAAATTTGGTGGCATAAGCAAGCATCACGCCTACGCATCTGCGGGGCACTGGATGACGAGGAAAGATGCTTGCTGCTTGATGAGTGTTGTTACAGTCCAGTCAGGCATTTAGCAGAGGGAAGAAATGTTGGCATTGCCGCAAAAGAAGCTGCACATACAGGGGCTCGCCGTGATGACCCTAAGGGTCAGCGAGCTACACAAGCCTTCACTACCCCATGAGAGGGAGGGGAGGATGGCAGCGTGCATAACAGGAGCATTAATGCCTCAGGGCTATCTAAGGACCTCCACTGCCGCTCCACTGTGCATGCATCATAGCTGGTACAGTAGGCAGCCGCTCCTCCGGAGGGGCATCAAACAGCCAAGGCTGCTGCTGCTGATTAAGAAGTCACAGAAAGTGACCCTTGTCCTGCCACTGGAGCTGCTTCAATCCAGGAAGGGGTCTCGAATGGAGCGGCCTAATGCCTCTTCTTCTTGAGGATACGGTGGGCCGCTGGCTTGCCTGAGGCAGGCTTCTGCATCACCATGACCAGGCCAGCAAAGGACGTCAACATGGGACGAAGGGCTTATGGATAAGAACATGACAGCTACTGCGGCTGCCCTCTTTTGTGCTTGAGGTATGCAGTAAGAAAGGCAATAAGAAGCAGGGCAGCTTAAGGTGGAGGACACCACCTTGACCAAGTGTTGCACAGCTGCACAGAGGCCAGCAAACGCTAACCCTCCGAGCACAAGCCAAGCGCAAGCTTGCTCAGCCCCTTGCTTTCTTGTCTGAGACTGAAGCACCTTCAGGCGCCTGCATAGGGTGAGAGCGAAGGCTTAAGGGCAAGCCCAACAACATACTTCAGAGAGACAAGATGTGCAGCTACCCCCCTTTTAAATCTGAGGTCGCTTGCATACAGCTCTAGAATGTGAGGGAGATGCCATCTGATACTATATCTATATCTATATTCATACCATATCTATCTACCTACTATGTTTACCATATTGACTGATGACCAAACAATACAGCTGTCTGTAGGATGCTGACTTTGTGCCTCTGCTACACGCGACCACCAAGCGCTGCGTTCTGGCGACTTGTACCCGAAGGCCTCATTGAAGTCCCCCTTGAGTACTGTGCTCTCCTGTACGTGGAACACAGCGTCCTTCTGCACAAGAAGCAAACAGACCTTGCCGACCTTGAGCAAGTCATCTGCTGAATAGGCTCCGGCCAGATAGCCCGCATGCCACAAAGTCCTACCAGGAATTTAGGGCTCAATTGTGAAACTCGAGATAAGTACAGCCTTCCATTACAAAATGATAACTACGGCAGCAAGCAATCTCATGGCTGTCGTTGACGGCAAGGGAAGTGCAAAGGGAGCTCGGGACATGCCCTGAAGCCGAGGACAAAGAGCGTGTTGCCGAGGCAGTAGTGCAGCAGCGCATGCCATACGTCAAGCTGCAGGCCTTCGCAAAAGGCGTCCGCCTGGGCAGACCAACAAGCCAGTGGGCACCCAAGCACTCAGGCTTCAACAAGACAAATAGTGCACCTTGAGTGGCATGGCCTCTCCAGCACAGTGCCGGCGCTGTGCACTGGGTAGCTTGGTGAGTCCCACCAGAGAGCTCGCAACCGCGGAAGTTGCCAGTCTGGGTGACACTTACAGCGTCATCGTAGTTGCCAAGGAGATAGTGCACCGATCCAAAATTCATCCAAAGGTCAGCATGCGTCTGCGTGTAGGATGCGGCGCGGCACAGTCAACGCTCTGATCAGCTTGGGGACTATACGAAGCCACATCCACAGCCATGCTTTGTATCAGGAAATGCCAATGGCATTGAGAACGTGGAGCTGACCTCCAGCTCCAGTGACCGCTTCATGCTGAGCAGCGCCCTGTCGAGATCGTTCGACGCGCGGTGGGCTAGCGAGAGGTCATTCCAGATGATGGCATCCTGCAAGATGGCATCAGAAGCGGAGCCTTCTCAACTGGTCATAGACGGGAGCTGAGGCGTCACAACGTGGATGCAAATGATCCGCTCAAGCCGGGCAAGCGCATCTGAATCTGATGGGTTCGGCCGCTCCTTTAACACGACAAAGCTGTGCTTCCGCCGCCGTCCAGCAACATCAGGTGACCGATCGGTGTCCTCGGCCTGCCGCTTACCTCGCCTGCCAGCTCCATGGAGCGCGTCAGGTGATTCACCACTGCCTCTGCGCCGCCGTGGGTACTGCTCCCAAGGTCGCACGATTGCAGCACCCATCACAGCGTCAGTGGTGGCCTTGGAGCCAACGACTGGTGACACGCGGCCGAATCCCGAAGCGGTGGTCTAAGGCCCCACCGCTTCTGCGCTCGCTTGCCGCATGGCACTGTGCGCACGCTGTGGTCGAGCCCGCTCTCCCACTGCTCCCCAAGCGCCTCAATTGCGTGCGTAGCCGGCTCAGAGGCCATCATCTCTGACTCTCTGACTGTAGACCGCAGCAAGGCAGTCACCTCTTGAAGATGTCCTTGATGGCGCGCTCCGCGCCGCGGCCGTGGTGCAGGGCCTGCGCGCCGCCGCGGCCGCCGCCGCTCCCATCCTCGCTGGCGGCAGCGGCGGCGG
>WELB01000011.1:778736-791853 GCA_009602725.1 Spirogloea muscicola
CGCCGCCGCCGCCGCCGCCGCCGCCGCCGCCGCCGCCGCCCGCATAGCGCGGCGCGGGCGGAATCCGAGCTCCAGCACAAGCAGGCCCTGCCGCGCGTGGCGGCGCGAGCGGCCGGAGCGCTCGTTGGCCGCTGCCCGTTGCCGCTCTAGCGCCGCTTTTGCGGCAGGCAGCGCAAGCCGTCGCTGGGAACCCGCGCTCTTGCCTTTGCTCTCACGCCGCGGGCGCCAAGGCGAGCGCCCTCCAAACCTGGCTGCGGCGACGCAGAGCCCGGATAAGGCGGCGCGGCACGGCTGAGGTGCCTGTCCAGCGCAAGCGTTCCCGTTGCAGTCCGCAAAGGAGCTGGCGATGGGCCGCCGGCTGAAGCCGACCAGTCCCACCACCGCAGTCGAGTGATCGTCGTCCTCCGTCAGCCTCCATGGCCGCCAACCTCCAGCAGCTTCTGGCGGAGCTGGAGAGGCTGGTCCATGACGAGCTCAGAGTGGTAAGCCCGTCCGGCTTGCCGCCAGTCGACCCAGTCTGCTAGCCTCCAATCGGCAGGACTGCACCTGGCAAGGAGCCGCATTGTGGCCTGGCCTGACGGCAGCTGGCACCCTGCTTGTGCTGCGGGCACATGCACCGCCGCAGGTGTCGTACAAGTGGCTCAGCCGGGCATTCTCGCTGCCCTCCGACGTCGCCAAGCAGTAAGCGGGGTCCTGCAGCAGCCTGCCTAACAGACACTTAAGCCGAAAAGTGCGCTGCAGGCTACCGCATTGAGCACGTCTCGCAGTCCGCAGGTCAGGCATGTCATTGAGTTTCTGGTCCAGTTCATCGGCACAGACCCTGAAAGTTTCGTCTGGCTGCGACGACTGGGCCAGGGTGCTGTACAAATTTGCTGAGAGTCACAAGGGGCGTGTGGAGGCTACGTACCTCGCCGCGGGCTGGACTAAGGAGGAGCCCAGAAGCCATGCGCTGCAGTTGACCTCCTCGGGGAAGCTGGAAGGTCAGCAGCTGCTGGTACACTGCGCGGGCTGAGGTTGTCAGCAGGAGACGTGCATGCCTGCCTGCGCCCTGGCTGCAGGAGCAAGGTGGAGGTGATCCTTGCCGGATTTGCAGTGATGGGACTTGAGGTAACCTCCATGTATGGCTGCGCAGAGTGCAAGGCTGCCATGGCGGAGGTTACATCCGTCCATGTGTACAGCGTTCAGCAGGCACTCCCCAAGGACGCGGCAGCACTGTGGAGTGCCGAGTTCATACAAGCAGAGGAGCTCTTCAACAAGGCCCGGCGCGTCGACAACTGCCTGTGGGACAACAGGTGCCCGTGGGCCTGATTGTGCTTGCACAAGTAAATAAGATGCTCAATTTCCAACTGTCAACAGGGTCAATTGTCTCAATTCTTGAAATGATAATGGTGGGGCATCAATGTGATGCTGGCGCACTGGTGGTGGTCGCTGCTGCAGGTTCAGCGGCGTGGCCTCCTCAGAAGCACGGCCGGCTCACGCTGCTGGTACAGCAGCTGCTGGAAGCGCACAGGCCAATCCTGCATCAGACGTGACCAAGCCGGCCCCTGCAATGCAAGCCGAGCTGGGGGAGAAGCAGGTGCCTGTGGCGCTGCAGCAGCCAACAGATGTAAACCCAGAGGCCAATGGTTCGAAGGACGGGGCTGAGCACAATGCAGCGCGCCCATCTGCGAAGCCGGCTGCACCACAAGGGAGGAAGAGGCCCCAGGGGACCACAAATGGTGGTGGTGCTTCACTCGCCAGCCTCTGGGGAAAGCAGTTGCCGTCAAGGGCGGCGGCTGCAGCCAATGCTGACACCGCGGCTGGGCAGCCAGGAGAGGCGCAGGAACATGACCACCCACGCCGTGCGCTTCAGCCTGTGAACTCTGATCGAGCATTTGACACTGATGTGGCCGTCCTCAGTGGGAAGCCGCCTGTCAGCGCCAAGGTGCTCATCAGCTCGCCAAGTTCGGGCCCTGCGGTTGACGAGGGGGAGCACATGGCCGAGCCTGCTGTGAGTAGCCAGGACAACGTCAGCCCTCCAGATGTTCTCCAGGAGGTGAATGTGCAGGCCTCTGGTCAGAGTGAGGCTAAGGTGGCAGATGCAACTGGGGCGTTCAAGCGCAGAAAGGTCCTTCAGACGGTCATGGACGAGCGAGGCAGAGAAGGTGACGCTAACCAGCCCTGACTCTGGCTTAACTTTAACAGCTGGCACAGGAGCCTGCATACAGCCTGCTCAAAGTTAAAGGTCGACTGCCTTGCCTTCATTGATGACCGTACTTATCTTGGGCCGTAATGTCTAAGCTCTTATATGGGAGCCGGCTCACAATTCTTGCTTGGTGCAGTTACGCGCATAGTTTGGGAGGGCGAGGATGGCGAGGAATGCCACACATCGCCCAAGTCGTCTCCCCCTGAGCCACTGCGTGGGCCACCATCCCTCAAGTATGACAAGCTTATACCCTGCCTGCATTTGAGAGGACTTATTTTGGTGCTCATTCCTGCCGATCACCAAGACAGCGGCATGCTAATGTCATACTTAGTCACCAAATGCTCCGGTGCACAACATCACCTCAGTCAATCTAACCACGAATTGCCCATTCTGGCGTATGCAGGCCCAGTCAAGATGCGTCAGCAGCGAAACCCTTGGCAAAGCCCGCGGTGGCAGGCAAAGTCATGCCAAAGGGAGCCACCAAGAGCGGCAAGGCTGCTCAGAAAGGCAACATCATGAACTTCTTCAAGAAGGGCTAGCACGTGCAGCTCCCTTAAAGGCAGGCTGAGCCAGCAGGCGTGGCCCTACAGCTACATGTGCCTCTGCATGCTGGAAGTCATGGGCCATCCTCCTCAGCCCTAGCCCTCGTGCTCTTGAGATAGCTAAACAAGTTACAAGGCCAAGAGGACTAGGCACTTACAGCGAAATCAAGGTGTTTATCCGGCAAATTTTGATGGCGAAGTCAAAGGGCTGCAAGCAGATGCTTTGTCATGCACAGGTGCTGACTGTGACGCCAACAGCTCTGCTATGACTGCTGCGGCTGTCCAGACAGCGCAGCATCAAGGCAATCAAAGGGTTGGCAACACTTGGCGGAATGCCAGCATGCAAATCTGGCCCTTCAGGAGCACCCACGCACGACTGGGCGTGATGATGGCCTCCATGGAGCCCACGCAAGAACAAGAGCCTGCTATTAGAAGCATGCGATGATGACTACGGAAGACCAGCACAAGGATATCAGACGAGCCGGGCAAGACGACATTCAGCAAGGGGCAAAGTACAAGCCACCCAGCAAAGTGAGCAGCTATGTTCAGGTAGGACTCGACACCCTCAAATGCTGTTGTTTGGAAGTGCAGGCAATGAAGGTGAGATTTGCAGGTGCTTCAACTTGCACAACAGCAGCTAGTGCAAGTTGACAGGCCAGCATTGGCTGCTCTTATATGTCTCTGGGTGCTGTCTGCTTGGTCATGACTGTGTCTCTCGATTGACCTCATGCAGAGCTGACCACCTGGCAGAGCCTGAATACTAGGCAGCTAAGAGCTTCAGGAGTCGAATGACTTGTAGCCCCCCACAAGAAAAGGTTCGTGTCGATGCTACTGGATGTCAAGCTGGAAGCAATGGCCAGCACAGAATTGCTTCGAAGTCAAGTATTAGCGAGCAGTGCTACAAAGGACGCTGAGGGACTCCTTAACAGCCCAGTCTAGCAAGGCTCCTGCCATCCTTGCGATGCAGCTATCCCAGACCTTTGCCATACAATCTGCACCAAATGTTGGGAGTCTGCTCCATACTCCCAGGCGCTCCTGCAATGGCATTTGTCGGTGTGACATCCTGTCAATAAGGGGTCTTGTATTTCCAGCAGAATTTTTCACTTCTCCTTAGCCAGCATCGCTCAAGCCTGCCGACACTGAGCTGAATCTCTGAACCTCTGAACCTATGTAATCTAAGAACCTATGAACCTTAGAATCATATGTAGGATCCTAGCTGGCCTTTACAAGTATAGATACATTACTTAGCAGCCGCTTCTCACGAAGGGAATTGCTTGAGTCCGGCTGAAGGCTTTCCCGTTATCAGCAGCAGTGGGTACTAATGTCCCCTTCAGTTGTGTCTTCCCGCTTCCTTACCTTAGCAGCCCCTCATCAAACATCCCTCGTTCTTTTGACAATCGGTGCATGGGGTTTGCGAAAGTCCCTCTCACTTTTACCTTCGTTTCATGCGCACCGCGCACCCCTCTCCCATCAGTTGCAGTGCGAGTCGAGCCCTGGCAGCGGACCTGGCTGCTCCGCCGGAGGCACCGCCCGCGGCGGCGGCGGCGGCGGCGGCGGCGGCGGCGGCGGCGCTGGAGTGATCCTGCTACGGGCTTGTCGGGGTGTGCAGTCGGATCTGCGCTAGGTGAAGGGAAGCGCTGCGTCGATGGGCGTGGCCCGCCGCTGAGTGGACCGGGGAGGCCGCTGCCGGCCTCGGCGCGGCGCGGGCGCCATGGCCGCCGCGCTGGGCGGCGCGGGCGCCGCGGAGGAGCAGGAGCGGTGGCTGGCGGACGCGCTCAGCGTGGTCAAGCAGCAGGCCTTCCACATGAAGCGCGCCCTGGTGCGTCTTGTCAACCCCTCGGCAGCGCTCCTTGGCCTCCTGCCCGCCGCTCGCTCAGACGGCCGCGAGCTTCCCGAGCTGGTCTCACGGTGTAGCTCGCTACCTCGCCGCAGCTTGCCGGCTGATCAGTGCCTGCCAGTGTATGCATGGCGGCCTTGTGACCTTGCTCGCAGGACGCCAACAACATTAGGGAGGCCCTCAAATTCTCCGCCCTCATGCTCTCGGAGCTCCGCACGTCCAAGCTCTCCCCCCAGAAGTACTACGAGCTTTGTATCCTCCCCCCGCATTCGCCTGCAGCCGGCAAGGCCCAGGCCTGCTGTGCAGCCAGTCTAGCAGCGGTTTGTCTCCCTCCCTTGGCAGTTGCTATGGTGAGGCCTCCTCCTGCAAAAGGGCAGTGCATCGCGCGCAGAATTCATGTGACACTGTCGAATTTGGCACACCACTCGATTTTGTACCCGAGGCCCTCCTTGACAGAAACCTAGACATGAGGATATTCGACGACTTGCGGCACCTAGAGTCTTTCTTCGGAGAGGCGAATAGGAACGGGCGCAGCTGCGCCGACCTGTACGAGCTCGTGCAGCATGCCGGCAACGTCGTCCCGCGCCTGTGAGCATCGTGCAAAAACGCTTTGCTCACACTTCCTTGCAGAGATTGCTGATATCATGCAAGATGGACATCTGAAGGTCCCAACTCAATTTGGATAGGTCTGGCACTTTGACACAGTCGACACAGTCAACAGTAGGACCTACTTCTGACGCAGTGTCACCCTGTATGCTCGCTGCCTTGTTATCAACAAGGTACCTTCTGTGTACGGTGGGGTCCGTGTACATAAAGTCAAAAGAGGCCCCAGCCAAAGACGTCCTCAAGGACTTGGTGGAGATGACACGGGGCGTGCAGCATCCTGTGCGCGGCCTTTTTTTAAGGAGCTACTTGTCACAGATCAGCCGGGACAAGCTTCCAGATGTTGGCTCTGAATATGCAGGGTACGAGGTCCGCCTGAGCAACTTGGCGCTTATTGTTGTGGAGAATGTACTTTGCAGCACCTGACAGCCAGCTCAGCCAGCCTTCTTGACACCCTACTGTAGTTGGACATCAGGGAAGGAGGGGCAATTGAGGATGCTGTGGAGTTTGTTCTACAGAATTTTACGGAAATGAACAAGCTCTGGGTTAGAATGCAACATCAGGTGCGCTTTTCTGTACTAAGCTTCATGACCTTCAAATTCGCTCAAAGCAAGCGCAGTCTAGATGGGTGTTAACACGCTTTGAGCACAGCCAGGCAGACCGCCTTAGCAGATATTGCCTCCATGGACAGGGAGGATCAAAGGAGAAGGAGAGACGAGAGAAGGAACGGAGCGAACTCAGAGACTTGGTAGGTGATCCTGCATGTCCTGAAAGAACCTCAGTAGTCCTTCGTGGAATACTGTGCTTGCAGCTTGAGATTATCTGAGCATGAGCCGCGTATACTTCTTACAGGTAGGGAAGAATCTGCACGTCCTGAGTCAGCTGGAAGGTGTCCACCTGGAGATGTACGAGAGCACTGTGTTGCCGAGGATATTTGAGCAGGTATTTGCATGAGCATGCTAGGACTATAACAAGAACAGCGTCTGGTTAAGTGAATATGAAGATATTTACTGGATATACCAGTTGCCTTTTGTTACTGAAGGAAGTACAACAAGAAGGAATATTGAGATATGGTCACCACGTAGGCATACTCACCTTACATCGCCATGTCAAAGTGATTCTGATTGAAGAAGCATGTAAGATCATGTTGAGAAAGGAAAGTGACACTGATCAGGTGCATATCTAGACGTTTTAAACAATCGATCCTCCACTTGTAGGTGGTCAATTGCAAGGACGAAATAGCGCAATTTTACCTAATGGACTGCGTTATCCAAGTCTTCCCGGATGACTTTCACCTACGGACATTGCAGACATTGCTGGGAGCTTGCCCGCAACTTCAGGTGAGCTTATGTATGACAATTTGCGCATGTTGATTGCTTGCATGTGGTACATGAGGTCCTTGTCGCAGAGGTCTGCATACCTAGGTGCAAAGCAGCTGCACTGTTGCCCTGTATCATTTACTTGCCTCTAAGATCTGCCCTTGGCAGCCAGGTGTGGATATCAAAACAGTCATGTCACAATTGATGGACCGACTCTCCAAGTACGCAGCCATGTCACCAGAGGTCTGATCCCTTGCACCTTGCTTGTGTCTGAAGATGTCGACCTATGTCAGCATCTGCTTTCCAAGTATTAGCACTTGACCTGTTCAGTGTTTCAAAGAAGGAGCACTTATCTAAGAATGCTAGCACCGAGGATGAGCTCGCTGAATAATAGAAGGGCATTCCGAGAAATTTCTCTACATCGACTTATGGAAGTCATTGTTGTTCCATTGCAGGTACTCCCAGAGTTTCTTGAGGTGGATGCCTTTTCCAAGTTCTCGGAGGCCGTCGCAAAGGTTGGTCTCAAAGCTGGGCAACAAAACAGTTCCATGTTTGCGGTTCCTTGCTTGTATGATCAGATACATAGTGCAACTGAAAGAATACGATGGTGCAAGGTGGTGTCACTGAGCTTTGCATTGCATCTGACCTCCAGGTGATAGAGGCCCAACCGGACATGGCCTTGGATGGGGCTGTCAGTCTTCATGTGTCGCTCTTGACATTCGTTCTCCAAGTGCACAGTGATCGGCTTGACTATGTCGATCATGTCCTGGTAAGATGGACAAGCCTCAAGCCTCCAAGTTGTGACAGGAATGCTTGCAAATCCGATGAGGAGCCCACTGAGGCTTGCCTTTGTTGCATGACTGTGTAGCCTGCATTTCTGAATATCTATCATGCTTCTTTTCTCCTTGGCAATAAGGACAAAGCACAAAAGGCAGCAATAGGTAAGCAATTTTTTGGGCTTCGGTTGGCTTCTCCTTGTCATTCTCTTCCCTCTTCGCTCGTGGCTGAACTAGACATTTCTGCTCTCTATGGCTTGGTGACTGCAGGGGGCTATGGTACGAGTTTTGGAAGGGAGGGGGAAAGTCAAGGACGTCAAGGCTACCAAGCAGCTCATGTTGCTGCTTACCTCGCCACTGGAAAAGTTCAGTGACATTGTGACTGTCCTTCTCCTTGAACATTTTCCTCGCCTAATGGACCACCTCGACACAGGGACAAACAAAATCATGGCCTCTGTCATTGTTCAGAGCATCCTGAAAAATGGAACAATCATACAGGAGTCTGCCACGGTAAGGGCCATCCATGCCTTATTGAGCCATCAGGTGCCTTGAGTGAGGAGTTCACCTTGTCCTTTTGAACATAAGCATGCAAACACGAACTAAAGTTGGTGGCCTTGCCGTACTTTTGAGTGGCTTATTGATATTGACTCCTGCTTTACTGAAAGTAGCTTGCCGAAATTCTGTCCTCTTCTCAAGGTGGAAGCTTTGCTCGACCTTCTGAAGGAGCTCATCCAGGAGACAGATGATGCAGTCCCACTTGACGAGGTCGGTGGGGAGCCCTTGCCTCTGCTCACCTTCGTAAGCTAGACAATAGGTACTTTCAATAATTCTACCTGTCTGTGTCTTCTGACTGAGCGTCTGTGCCTAGTCTGCTATGAGTTTCAGTAGCATCACATGATTGTTTTATTGTGGCCTTGCCCTCTCTGCATATTCAGTCGGACCATGAAGATTTCCTGGACGAGCAAGGACTTGTTGCCAAACTTGTGCACGTCTTGTACGCTGAGGATCCTGAGGAGATGTTCAAGGTGACAATATATCTGCTGTCCTTGTGCATCAACGACTATATAGTTAGTCGTGCGCTGAGCAGAATGGACAATGGCCTGCCATCTCGCTGCAAAATAGCTGGCATAGCTGGCTCAGTCTCCAGTCTTGCCCTTCTCAGAGCAAAAGTTAGACACTTGGGGCTCAAGTCCGAGGGCAACTAGTTTGTCTACTGCTCTGATCAGGTAGCAAGTTTGAGAATTCAGGCCTCAGCTACACCGCGGAGTGTCGAAGAAGGCTTGCATGATTTGTCACACCACTTTGCGGATAAATCTTGCTTAGGTTGTGATGGCGCGGGCTGCTGCTTGAGAATGTCTTGCAGATACTCTCCACAACAAGGAGGCACTTGGCTTCCGGAGGTTCCAAACGGCTTCCCTACACCTATCCATCCCTTGTTTTCTGCACTCTAAAGGTAAGCAGGACAACTGTGCTTGCAGCTGTTCTGATGCAGCTGTAGCTGATCCATGAGCACTGTTGTGAACTCTCTGCACGAGTAGCAATCTGTTCAAAGCCAGTACAGAGCTGTACTAGTAGAGCAGAGGAAGCTTGGCTTCTGTTGCACACCGCTTGACAGACAGCTGTGCTGAAGAGTCGATTGACATTTTCCCTTGGTTGTTACTTTGCGACAGCTTGTTCGATGTCTGCAGAATGTTGAAGAGTCTGAGGAGGCTGAAGGAGTCAGCAGAAGTAAATTGTTCAGATATCTTCATCAAGTTCGTTCCTAGTCACTCCTTAATCAAGTTGAATAAGTTGAAGAGATCTGTCCAGCCTCAGAAGCAGCACATGAGTATTCTTATCTCAGGGAGCTGCCAAATTAATATGATATTGGGTCTTCGACATAGAAAGCAACCTGGTCATAATGTATCAGTGGTGCAACCCGCTTACATACCGGCGTCTTATAGTATGTTCTTGCTAGGCATGGCTGATGAATATCTGAAGTCATGGTATCATTTGGCTTAATGTCCCCCTTAACAGACACTTGAAGAGCTGGCCATGGTTCCCGCTTCAGAGTTGGCTTTACAACTTTACTTACAGTGTGCAGAGGCAAGTATCTTACAGACTGGCCTTTGAGAGACCAGATATCTGGTGATGGCATTACAGCTTGTTGGCTGATCGCCTCAATTTGTTACCAAACTTCTGAACAGATTCACTGTAGTCTGCTCAACCTGCACATATAATGCGTGCACAAAGTCTTAAATCCGTATGGCTGGCTCTCATGCTGGAGTACTGCCGGCATGTAGTAGTGCTTCTGCCTGCTTCATGACATTCGTCATTGTGAATGCAGGCTGCCAGTGAATGTCAGATGGAGGACCTTGCATACGAATTTTTTACACAGGCATTTGTCTTGTACGAGGAGGACATATCTGTAAGTACGGTCCACCCTTGTGTCTTGCGTGCCTGTTGATTTCAAGATGTACAGTATACTAGAATTGCCATCTTAGCCATCAGGTGTGGCCCAAGCCTCCTTTTCCATGTTGAGCAAAGCAGCAGCAGAGGTTTGCTAACTATTACGAGGGTCTTTTATGATGCAGGACTCCAAAGCTCAAATTACGGCAATTTACCTCATCATTGGGACACTCCAGAGGACGCTAGTCTTTGGGCCTGAGAATCGAGACACCCTCACTCACAAGGCCACAGGGGTCAGTGTTATCATATTGATGCTATACCTTTTGCCCACTGCCAAACGTCGCCCAACGTCATACATTGCTTTTTTGGCCATAAGCCCCAGTATCCTCGCCTTCACTGTTCCATTGGCTTTGCCGAAGAGCATGTGCTGCGTACCTCAAAGGCACTAGCAACAGCTTTTGCTGCTGGTTTGTGACAAATGCTCGTTGTGTTGGGCTTACAGTCGTGGCTCTGTAGACGTCGAGGCATGTACAATTTGACACGAGTTGCCGCCTCCTAGTGCTTTTTGTATGCTGCAGCCCTGCAGCTCCTTATCTTTATGAGCAAGGGTGCAACCTTGCAATATCCATCAACAGTTGCTGCCATTTAGCAACAACATCATCTTGCGATCTTTTACTTATGTGGGCAATATTGTTGTGCTGGCAGTACTCAGCAAAGTTGCTCAAAAGGCCGGACCAATGCCGCGCAGTGTACACCTGTTCCCACCTCTTCTGGAATGACGATGAACGTGGAGTCCGAGACGGAGAGAGGTGTGTCTGCCACCTTATCTCCCCCCCCCCCNACCCCCCCCCCCCCCCCCCCCCCCCTGCTCGTCATGCAGGAGCTTCTTGACTACTGCCTGACGTGCTCCTTGTCGCGCCCTTACCTTCCACCTACTTGCTATGCTTCATGCAACGCAGTTGCTGTTGCTTGTCAGTATCCATTGGGCGCTACTTGCCACGCTGCTTCGACGTGACAGCATTCTCGCCCTTGATTTGATATGGGCTTGCAGGGTGGTCCTCTGCCTTAAGCGGGCGTTAAAGATTGCGAATGCCGCTCAGAGGATGTCCAACGCTGCGCGCGGCAGCTCGGGGCCAGTAACACTCTTTGTGGAACTTCTGAACAAGTGAGCAAACATCAAGCCTGCAGGCTCAGACGCACGAGATACAAGTTGATGTCCACATTTTGAGCAAGTTTATCTTAAGAAACGAGCACAAGCTTCTAGTCTGACCACTCATTTCCAGCTGAAGCCCAGCCATACTGTCGATTGTCACCAGGTACTTGTACTTTTTCGACAAGGGCACCCCGCAGGTGACGAGCAATGTCATCCAGGGTCTGCTGCAGCTGATTGCGGCAGAGATGGCCAGCGAGAGTGCAGCACAGGATGACGCCACTGACACGTTGTACCGGAACACAGTTGCCCACATTGCATACATGAAGCAGAAGGGTGGCGAGCAGGGTGCGCAGTACGATTTGGTACAGGTCAACTGAGCATGCGGGTTGTACTTATGCACTAGTGGCTCATAAATGCATGAGCTGACCGCTATGCAGCACTTGGCAGAAGTCCCTCTGCCACCTTTGCCAAGCCAAGCTTCTGCTCATAAATCAATTTGCTCAGAAGCAGCCATTGGCTCAAGATGTTACAAGGCATGGCCACAAATTCTGTTGCTGCTTCTCATGAAACACGTCCTTGCCACAACTTGACCCATATGCTGCTCGTAAGGCCCCCAAGCGTGCTTAGGTGCAAGTCTGCAATGCTTTATTGGACGTGGACGTGAGGCGTCGATCTTTGGTACAATGTCACTTCTTTGCAGCAGCAATCATACCAGTCTGGCGCGCATAGTTGAAGATGCCACCTGCGTCTATGACTGGCCCGGCCTCGCCGATGGGTCGCAGGCTGTGCTGCTCGCCTGATGTGTGATGTATCAACACATCGTTCTCAAGGTCCACCGTGACCTCGTCACCCGTCTGACCACCGGCCCAATCAGGTGTATAGATGCGGAGTCAGTAGTGCCAGATTAGACACTTGTTAAGTTGCGGCGTAAAGAGTGCAGGTTAGGCAGTAAGATTGAATTTCAGAGTGGCCTGAACAACATGGCTGAATTTGACATTGTTGACAGCAAAAGCCAATGTGTTCCGCTGTAATGAGGACATAAGTGGTGAGAGGCACCTTGACCATGTCACAGAGGCGGGCATCAATCTCGACTGGGTAGAGCTCGCCCGTTGCAACGCAATTGCGAAAGAAGATGCGAGCGAAGGACTGGGCAACGACTGTGCGGCAGCCTGCTGCTCCCATGGCCACTGGCGCGTGCTCCCGCGATGACCCACAGCCAAAGTTGGTGCCACCCACCATGATGGCATACTCTGTCTTGGTCTTGCCCTCCTACTCCGAGACGAAAATTGGGCGCAGCATCATCAGTCTCGAGCAATGCAGCATCAAGATTTCTGAAATCATGGTGAGCAGCACAACCTCCACATATGTGAATAAGATGAGGGTGGCTGAGTGAATGAGTTCACAAATGGAGAAGGTGAGAAAAGGCAAGCGCGAGGAAGAGAAAGAAGGGGAAGGACGCACGGGAGATGAAGGCTACTGGGAGGTGGGGGAAAGGAATGAGAGTAAAGCGGTGGGGGGGTTGAGATGGAAAAAGAGTAGGAGAGGTGAAATGTAAGAGTTGGAGGGAGGCAAAAAGAAATCAAGGAGGGATAACACTATGAAAAAACAGAATTGGAGGGAGGCAAAAGAAAGTAAGGAGGGATAACATCATGAAAACAGAAGGATATCTTGGGAATGAGAGCAGGTTTATCAAGGGGGAGTCCCAGCGATTACGAAGAGATAGGGAAGGGGGTACCGGTGGTGAGGAGTGAGTGTGCAAGGGGGAAACAGCATGCCTTGAGAGACGGGTGGGCTAAATCAAAAGGTAGGCACGTCTACAAATGCAGGCCGCCGGCTGCTAAGCCGACTTGGTAAGGTCCCGCAGGTCAGTACGTAGAGGTCGCTCACCGAAGCCCCAACCAAGGCCACTGCCGGCTGCAAGCGCCCCTGCCAGCAACCAGAGCTTGTCTAGAGGGAGGAGGGCTTCACCTGGATGTACGGGCCGAGGTGGGCGGGCAGGCCGCACATGGCGTAGGAGCCAAGCTTCTGGTACTCGTCGGGGCGGCTGGGCACGAGCGTGAGGTACTCGGCGGGGATGATCTGGTCCGTGTCCACGTTGTCGCCCACCACGAAGCAGCGCCCGCGGATCACCCGCCCCGCGGCCTGCGGCTGAGGGTTTTGCGTCAGGTTTAGGGTGTACGAATCAGGATATAGGGGATCGCCCGGACCGCGCAGGCAGGCGGGCGGCGGACGAGGCGGTCGTCTGATCGGCTCGCGCTCGCACCTGCTGCTCGCTGGCGGCGGCGGCGGCGGCGGCGGCGGCGCAGCACCGGGC
>WELB01000011.1:794747-861378 GCA_009602725.1 Spirogloea muscicola
CGCCACCGCGGCGGCCGCCGGCTGCCTGCGCCCGGCGCTGCTGCGCCTCGTCGAGCGCGTCGTCGGCGACGCCCGCCTCACCGGCAGCGATGCAGCGCACGAGCGCACCGCCGTGGCCCTCGGCGTCCTGCTGCAGCTCTTCCCGCACCTCCTGCCGTGAGCAGCCACCAGCGCTCCACCACCAAGCCGTCTCCTCTCCTCGTTGTTTAGCCCGCTCCCTGGCTTTGGTGGCACGAAGGGTTTGACAATTGCCGTTCGGTATCCGGGCATCAGTTAGCGCCCTCTTTGTGCTGGCTGACTCGTGCTTACCTGAGCGGGTCAGCTTTGCAGCAGGTGATGTACACCTGTCAATGATGCTTGCCCTCCCTACTTGGCCACTCAGGCCCTCCATCAGTCGATACACACTCCAATCCTTGCTCCACCGTGGCAGCCCACCATCGTGGCCGGTGACCTCGCGAAAGCCGCCAATGAACCCCGAGCTTGCAATTCGGGTCTGTCTCCCTGATGTTGCGCTGCGACGACGCTGCCGTGGCGCCCAGGCTTGTGCAGGAGTACTTCTCCTTCGCCCCGCCGCCTTTTGCCCGCCTGCTGCCACGCCCGGCCGGCGCTCTGCCATTCAGCGCTGCACCGGTGAGCTCCCATGCGTCTCGCTGGGACACTGCAATTGCCATTATCAAGAGCTGGGGTTAGGGTTCACCTTGAACTCTAAATCCTAAACCCTAAACGCTAAATATAAGCTTCTAACGTGCCCTTGGTGTAATGGCAGGAGCTCTCGGTAGTGGACATCCTCGCGGCCTCGTACCGGCTGCTCACGGCGGAGGCAGCCATCTTTGGGCCGCTGTGGGACTGGTCGGCGCTGGCCAGCCTCCTCCTCCCGCAGTCAGCGGCGGCAGCAGCGCCGACATCGGAGAACTCAGTGGCTGCCCTGGGGATATGGGAGGTCGACGACGAAGGGGCCGGCGGGAGCAAGGTCCGGTGGCTGGCGGGCCAGGCCCTGGCGTTGGTCCTCCGCTTGGGTGATGGCCCCCGGCGCCGCCTCTTCGGCCACACTGCAGGGCTGCCGCGCCGCAAGGAGCTCGCCTGCATCCTTTGGTGAGAGCTGCGTCGGCAGAACGAGTAGCAGCACGAAGGTGCCACTGTGATGAGATCGGCAGGTGCAGGCCGATCTTCTGATTCGCGCTAATGGATTATTGCCTGACTTACTTTGTAAGACATTTCCTCTTGTGGTGCAGGTGGCAGGAGCTGGAGAGGCAGCTGGCGGCGGAGCGGGCGCAGTTCTTCCTCGAGCCCCTCCTCGACCCGCTATCAAGGCGGGCAACGGAAGCCTCAACGTCAGGCCCGGCGCCAAGGAGGGGAGGCCTCTATGTGTCCGTGTGCGGCGTCCAGCTGCCGCGGCGCTCCATGACCAGGTCCAGCCTTGCGCATAGCCTGATGACTACCTTGGACGTGGGCATGTAAAAGCCTAGATGAAATAAATAAGAACAGCAGTAATTAAGCTTTCAAGTTAAGAACTTCGATTACATATACAAGTTGATACGAGTTCATGCCAGATCCTACATCTGGTACTACTCAATCATCCCATGTAGCCCTTGCTTTAAATTCTGATGAGAAGCTGTGGACGTTGGAGGCCTTCCCTAGCAGCGACAAGCCGAGAGCTGCACTGGCAGCCCTGGCCGCGGTGCCTCACGGTGATAGCATGGTGCTGACCACGACAACATCGAACAACCTGGAGGCGATCGCCATCGCGCTCTGCCGCCGGCGGCCAGTGCTGCTCGAGGGCCCCTCTGGTGTCGGCAAGTCGGCGCTGATCGACGAGGTCGCACGCCTCACAGACAACTTTGGTGCGCACCCCAATTGCCTGCTGTTAAGACACTTCAGCTCCTGAATTCTTAAGCTCTTGAAGTCCGTGAGGCTAGCTCGTATAAGATGTATCCCACATCTGGGAGGAGGTCCACTGGCACGCTGTCGGCAGGTCCAAGCCCGCCCTTGTGACTCGACGGCAGGTGGTGACATAGTCCGCTCGTTGTGCTACACACAGATGTGGTGAAGGTCCACCTGGACGACCAGATGGACAGCAAGACGCTCCTGGGCACGTACGTCTGCACTGACACCCCCGGCGAGTTCCGCTGGCAGCCTGGCGCCCTCACCCAGGTCCTCACCTGACCCCTTACATCCCCTGAATCTTGTAACTCACTGCTGCTTATAATGTCTACATGTTCAGCTCTGAGTACCGGTGTAAGGCTGTGTGCATCGGTGCTCGCTGCCATTCTTGTGCAGGCCGTTAACCAGGGCCTGTGGGTGGTCTTTGAAGACGTGGACATGGCGCCTTCTGAAGTGCTGTCAGCACTCATCCCCCTCCTAGAAGATCGCCGGCTGTACATCCCGGGCCGCGGAGAGGTGCTTGCGTGCCGTCAATCCCAAGCTGGTCGCATGTCTTGCCTCAGTGGCAACTCTGGTATCTAACAATGCTTTTGAGAAGAGATTGCTTAAAGTTTGCTGGAGCTAGCAAGCAGATCCACTTGCTTGACAAGCATTGAAAGGGGGACTTGAGCCTGCGGTGCTTGCTCTTATCCAACTTTGCATTGCAAGGGCCTGAGAGCAATTTAGTTCTGCACCGTAGTTTCGCAAGTTTTTCAAGAAACTGGGTGCAAGGTGTTCATATGTGTGCAGTATGCAAGTCTTTAATACCTGGCCCCAATTTCCAGTTCCCAGGTTGACGACCGATGCTGACCACGAACTGATGGCTGCAGGTTGTGGAAGCGCATCCTGCCTTCCAAATATTTGCAACAGTGACAACTGGAGCCAGTGGTCGAGTCCTGGCAGGTGCGGCAGTCGGGCACAGGCAGAGCATAAGGGGCTCAGCAAGCACTGTGGAGTCTAAGTAAAGATCCAGCTCCGATCCAACCTCACTAACACCTATTATTCCTTTCCAAGCAGGCAGCGAAATATTGAGGGGATTGTGGACCCAAGTGACCATCCATCCGGCTGCTGACAACGAGCTGCATCACATCGTTGCGAGCAAATTCCCGGCGCTTGGGCCCATCGCTAGCAAATTGATAGGTGAGCTGCGGGCTGTACATCGCGACCAAGGTCTGCCGCTCTCTGTGGCAAGTGATTGCCGCTCTCTGTGGCAAGTGATTACAGCAGGTTGAAGTCTCTGTGAGCCGGTCAGCCCAGCTTGCAACATGTATTGAGATGTAATTAGGAGCTTAGCGGAGTAGCCCATCCTCTCTATCACCATTGGATCCATCCATGTCTGTCTCATGGTTAGCAAGGACCTCCTTAAAAGCATCTTCTAATTTACTGAATGTTACTAGAGGGCATCCTGGTCCTCACTTGTTGAGCTGTGGGGTTTGCTCGGCAACAACGCAGAGACGTTGAGAGCGATGAAGAGGTTCACTGCTGAAGCCCGTCAAGCTGTCTCCACGGAGACTGTGGCATCAGGCACTGATGCAGTCTTAGTGACCCGCCAATTTT
This sequence comes from Spirogloea muscicola, assembly GCA_009602725.1. Lineage (NCBI taxonomy): Eukaryota > Viridiplantae > Streptophyta > Zygnematophyceae > Spirogloeales > Spirogloeaceae > Spirogloea > Spirogloea muscicola. The sequence goes on from WELB01000011.1 coordinate 798,225, forward strand.
CCACCAGGTCATATGCAGCCCTGAGCCCAGCAAAGCCTGTGTGAAAATGCTAGTCTATCGCAATGAAGTAGTGAGTCATGCCTTGCCAGACGGGCCAGAGCAAGGTCTCTCTGCGTTACTTATGTCCTCTAGCCCTGCAAGTGCAAGAAGCAAGAAGCTAGTGCCAAGGATGCAATGTGGTGTTGTGCCTGATCCTTAGATATCATGAGGTCACTAAGATAGACACCAAGTCTACGTCAAACCCACGAGCCTCTGTGGCTCAGCCAGTTGCATCGTCCAGCATCAGATTGTGAAGTCAAGCCAGGTCATTGTAGTGAATGTGCTGTCTGCTGACTCTCTCACTGCCTTGGCTGCCGCAGAGACCTGCTCAAGTTGTGCAAACGGTTGGCCGCACTTGGAGCCTCCCTTTTTACTGGCCCAGCGCTCTCCGACCACGCTCGCGAGCTTGTCTACTTAGAGGTGCACAGTCAGACACATACTTGATTAACCGGAGACTTTGCTCAGGTTGACAGGATGCTTTGCCTCTCATTATGGTGCAAGTAGGTGCTAGTTACTCACAATGGAATGCCACATGGACGGAACGCCGTTCCAAGGATATTATAGCTGGGATTTAATGCTCAGTACTGATGGTCACTATGTCAGCAGAATGGTACGGCTCTTGTGATCCTGATAGAGCGAGTAGATGTCGTTCTGCAGGCCCTGGATTGCTTCGTGGGCTCCGTTGCGCGCCCTGTGTACCGGCAGCACATGGCGGCCACCATTGGCAGCCTGTGGGAAGTGTCTGTCGACCGTGTCAGATACCTCCTGGCTCTTCACAAGCCCACTATACAAGTATTTACCTGGCCTGATGCTCTGAATGCAAGGCATGACCACACATTGTAAGCAGTGATATGCTGGAGGGTGGTTCCTGGCTTCTGCTTATACAGTGTGGAGATACTCTCACCACCTCTAGATATATCGGCATTGCTAAAGCAGCGGCATGCTTTGGTCACAGTGAGCTCAGTGCTCTGCTTTTTTTTGATGCAGATAAATACTCGGGAAGCGCACATTGGTCGTGCAACTCTTCCTGTCCGGCGTCTAGAGGTGTGACTGTCTGTTGCCGCATTCGTCATCGTTTCCTTGCTCTTCTGTGGCTGTTGCTCCATGAGTTCACCCCATGTGGGCTTATCCACTTCTGCGTGAAATTCCCTGAGCCAGGGCATGGGCACGCATCAAGGGGCTGGCAGGCCATTATTTGCTGCCACGGGCCATGTAGCCCGGCTGCTGGAGAAAATCACAGTGGCAACCAGGTCCCTTGAGCCTGTCCTGCTGGTCAGTGAAACGGGCACAGGGAAGACAGCAGCCGTGCAGTGGCTCGCTCGTCAGGCCAACGTTCCTCTCACCATTGTGGTGGGCAGGCCCAATTCCATAAGCCGAGACCCTCTAAGACAGCCTCTGTTCCTAGGACATCCAAGCGTTGTTTCCAGACACTGTTGTTGTGCCGCTCAGCGAGGGCTTGTAGACATGACTCTTCAACAGCTATGCAAATGCAATTCTCTCACCCGTTGGTCTCACTTGCTGCTGATTCCCGCTGGGTCTGGCTGTTTGAGCTGCAGAATATGAGCCAGCAGAGCGACAGCGCTGATCTCCTTGGCGGCTTCAAGCCAATCGAGAGCCAGGCCCTTTGCGGGCCCCTCCTAGATACCTTCAATAGATTGTTCCGACGCACTTTCTCCTACCAGGTACCTCCATTGCATGGGGCTGCCAGCTCGAGTTTCCAGCTCTAAGTCCATCCTGCTCTCAATATTTAGTGTGACTCACTGTCACGGCCAGCTCAGTCTATTCCTATGTCTTCAACTGCATCAAGTATCACTGACATGTACATAGATTACTCTAACATCCCCGTCTCTGAGTTGCTGCAGCACAATCATGACTTCCTTGCCCGACTGCAAAAGTTTGCCGAGAAGAGCAGATGGGCTCATCTGCTCAAGGCCTTTGATTTAGCTATGGAGAAAGCATCCGGTCTGCTCAAGGATAGCAAAGGCAGTCTTCTTCAGCAGGAGCAGGAGATGCAAGAAGGTCCCCGCAAGAGAAAGAAGACGAAGCAGCTTGACGACGCGGTATGCACTACTTAGGGGAGCCTGGTCATGCTTAAGCTACATCCTTGTCCTCGCACAGGACCATCTCTGTTAGTGATTCGACATTATTGTTCTGAGGCTCTCTTATTGTATACTTCTCCCCCCCATATATTGCAGACAGTAAAAGAATGGCGAGACTTCAGGAAGGACCTGGATAGAGTCAAGCGGCAAGTGGAAGCCTCAGAGAACGCATTTGCGTTTTCCTTTGTCGAGGGAGCTCTTGTGAAGGTGCACATGCATAGTCCAGCTTTTCCTTTATGTCTGCTTGCAAGCAGGACAGGGGCGTTCATCAGAACCCCTGGGCTGGCCCTGTGGCATTCTTTCTTGTTGACTTGCGGGAATTGTCCATGTTCTGACTTGCCAACTTCAGAAACCTGGAGGACCTGGGGTGGCATAATCATCTTCGTTCTGTCTGAAGGCTTTGGCGATGGGAAGATGGCTGCTGCTGGATGAAATCAATCTGGCTCCTGCGGATACACTGGAGAGGCTAACCGGAGTCTTGGAAGGCGAGGCTGGATCGCTTGCTCTTACTGAACGTGGCGATGTTGCGACTGTGAGTGTGTTGATGACTATGTCTTACTGGGTCTAAGAGGGCAAACTGCACTGTTTGGCTGAGATTGCCCCTCGAGTTTCTCAGTGGGCTTTCTGATGAGCTTCATAAAGAATTACAAAAGTATCAGCAAGGCTTCTACAAGTGCTATTTGAGGTCACCAGTAGCTCACCAGTTCTGCAAGCGGGACAGTGAGCACCAGAAAGTGTCCAGAGAGTGTCCACTCGTTTCGTCAAATTCTGGTTATGGGTTTGATGGACATAGTTTGATGGACATCTGGTGGTCTTGGTTTGAGATGCATCCTTGTCTCATGCTTCTCGCAGGTTGTAAGGCATGGAGGCTTCAGAATTTTTGCATGTATGAACCCTGCCACCGATGTGGGCAAGAAGGACTTGCCACCGGGGCTCCGGCAGAGGTTCACTGAGATTTTTGTAGACGAGCTCACAGAACCTGAAGACCTCTGTCCAATTGTATATCAGGTCAGGCAGCTGCGACGATCTATCAGTTACACTGCTTCTCAGAATCCTTGCAACTGGAGGCCTGCATGCTCATCGTGCACCACAGATGCCTCTGGATTTATATTGCAGTGAAGTTGACCAGCTGAGTCAGTATTGATTTGACTTGCCCTTGTTGCAGTATCTGGAAGGCACAAGCCCGTCTCCACCTGTGGATGATGTAGTAAATTTCTACTTGGCAGCACGGAGAGAAGCTGAGGTATTCCTTTCCCTCCACTGCAGTTTTCAATTTTCAGTACGTACAATAGAGGGCATCCATGCAGATCGTTGGGCTGCAATTTGGACATCTACTGTGGTGCAGGAAAAACTGCTAGATGGAGCTAACCAGAGGCCGCAGTATAGCCTACGGACATTGACAAGGGCTCTGGAGTACACAAAGTCTGCTGTGGCAACATATGGCTTCCAGAGAGCCCTCTTTGATGGCTTCAGCATGTCATTCCTCACGCTCCTTGAGGTATATGCTTACATTACAAGCCAGGAGTGTGACAAAACGGACTGGAGTCACAGCGGTGCATACAGATCTTCAGCAATGCCAGTTTCCATCAGTCACATGTTTAAGTAGAGGAGGCTAAGTGGATGAAAGCGTCTGTCTACCTGTGCTTGGGTTATGGTTAGTGAGGAGGCTGAGTGGATCAATGGCTGTCTGCCTGTTTTTTGTCTGCAGCGCCAGTGCAGGCCGATCATGGAGCACCTCATTGCCAAGCATCTGCTGAAGCAAGTGGGGGACTCCTCGCCCGCCTTCAAGACGCTCCTCCGCCCTCCTCCTCAGCCGAGCCCTCACCATGTCCTGTTTGAGCAATTTTGGGTTGAGGGCGGAGATGCGCTTGAGCTTGGTCCCAGTGAGACGCCGGCAGACAGCGCAGGAGGCTACGTACTTACCGAGAGTGTCCGGGAGCACCTGAAGAATCTGGCTCGAGCTGTGCTGGTCCGGAAGTACCCCATCTTGCTGCAGGTAAGCAATTTGATAGTGTGCATCTGCGATACAATGTCTTGAATATCAGGCTAGATAGCTTATAAACCAAGCTTAACATGCTCCTGTTGACTTTGTGTGTCTTCTGCATGACCTTCAAGACCTTGTTCAATTGACATGCAGGGGCCCACTTCCAGTGGAAAGACGAGTTTGATTGAGTACATGGCAGGACGCACTGGGCATCGAGCTGTGCGAATCAACAACCATGAACACACTGATCTACAGGTTGATGACGACAGAACCTGGTTCTTCTGCTGTCCTTTCTTGTGGTACTGTAGTTCAGATTATGCCAGCTCTTGCCACCAGCACAATGTGCCAATGGCGACTATTGGCTCATTACTGTTTGATTCATTACCCAGGAGTACCTGGGTTCTTACGTGACCGATGCTGCTGGTAAACTGAAGTTCCAGGTCAGTTGTATCAGTGTACCCATTCGCAGCCCCTGCTAGATGTAATCATGCTTATATTACAGTTTCCTATATGCAGTCACATGCACGTATTCCGATTTTACTTGGCACGTTTTTGACAGTGCAGTATGTGCCTGTCATCATAACAGGAGGGAATATTAGTGGAGGCCGTCAGGAAAGGCTACTGGATCATCCTGGATGAGTTGAATCTGGTAGAAACTTTGTGCAAGGTTTTGGGCTCATGGATGTGGATCTTATCTGGTTAATTCTGGTTTGATAAATCAGTCTGCAAGTGGAGCTGTGACAATGGCATGTTGTTGCGCACAGGCTCCGTCAGATGTCTTGGAAGCCCTCAACAGGCTCTTGGATGACAACCGCGAACTCTTCATCCCAGAGCTGCAGGCACGACAGTCGCTTAGCCTGCTTGATGTTCTGCTTCATTGTCGCTGAGAGAAGCCAAAGGAAACCCAGGTTTCAAAACAAGCTCAATGCTGACTTCGGCATGTTGTGGTGCTTCATGCTTCACAGATGACCATCAAGCCGCATCCTCACTTCCTGCTCTTTGCTACCCAGAATCCCCCTGGCATCTATGGGGGCCGAAAGGTGTGCGATTGTACCAGCTTGTGGGTTGCATGGAAGAGAGGATGTAGTTACTTGTGACTCAACACAAGGATGTTGAGTCAGCTCACTGACCTCTTAAGCATGCCTTGCTTCTTGAGGTCCTTGTGCATGCAAGCATTCATTGCTGGCCTGTAGCACTGCAGGTACTGTCAAGGGCGTTCAGGAATCGCTTCATGGAGCTCCACGTTGACGACATACCTGAATCTGAATTGAGCGTGATCCTAGAGAAGAAGAGCCTCATACCTGGGAGGTAGGCTTGCCCAGAAGCTTCAAGGCATTCACCTTTTCTTGGCAGGTTCTGAAGCGCACATTCTCTGCCATCAAGAAGGCAGGAGCACCAGATGACAGATGTGGCAATGTTGCTTTTACATGGCATCATCGTTAACACCAATAATTTGTTGTGTGTGTTCATCGTATCTCATGTAGCTATGCAACGAAAATGGTCGAGGTAATGAAGGAGCTGCAGCGCCACCGGCAGCAGAGTCGGATGTTTGCTGGCAAGCATGGCTTTATCACAGCCCGGGACCTCTTTCGCTGTGCTGACCGGCAAGCTGATGTAAGTAAATTTTACGGTCTTTTCTGAGATAATTTCTTTGTACTTATCCTGGACTGCCTGAGGAGTCACCTCATCGGTATGGACAGTATGGCACACAAATGCAAACATCTTCTGATTTAGCCAGCTGGGAGGAGCAGGGTTATGAAGAGCTGGCCACAAACGGGTACCTGCTCCTGGCGGAGCGGCTCAGGAGTGATACAGAAAAGGCAGTGGTGCAGTCTGCTCTGGAGCGGCAGCTCCGAGTGCAACTCAACCCAGCGGCATTTCATGAGGTCAGTGTGCACAATATTTTGTTCCCCTTCGTAAGTTCTTAAGTCTTCATGCTGTGCTGTAAGCAGGCACAATGTCTTGCTAAATAAGTACTCATGAAGAGTAAGAAAGTGATGGCTCACGGTGCTGTAGCCGGCAGAGTGTTTGACATAGTATGTGTCTTAAGGAAGGTTAAGAAACTTTGAGGGCTCGGAGACGTAAAGACCGACATCAACTAGGCATACGAGTAGTTGGTTGTGTTTGCATTGAACATTCTTAATGCTCTTTGTGCCATAGGAGAGTGCTATTGCACAATTTGACCTGCTGAGGGAGCAGGTTGCTGCATCTGACATGGCTGCCACTCTTGGAAGGTCCGTGTGTCCTACTTGTACTGTTTACTTGACCACGTCTTGATGCCGGCACCCTGTATGCTCTTTGTAAGATTCCATGTTCAGTTGCCGGGTCCTGCATCAGAACATGGGTTACCTGTATCTCAAGCATCTAAATTTCACCTATACCTCAAGCAATTGAGGACCTTTGGCCGTGCAGATTTTAGTGCAACCTGGAGATGTGCAAGCTGTGCAATCTTGCTTCCTGATTTCTGACAGCAGATGTTGCAATATCAGGATTGTTTGGACGCAGAGCTTCAAGCGTCTCTTCAACCTCGTAGAGCGGTGCTTGCGCCACAACGAGCCAGTGCTGCTGGTGGGTGACACCGGCACCGGAAAGACGACCGTCTGCCAATTGCTGGGGCTGCTCCGCCAGCAGCAGCTCCATGTTCTCAATTGTCACCAGCATACAGAGACATCGGACTTTCTTGGCGTAAGTTGACCTGCTCCTTGTGCTGAGCAGTGGGCTTCAGCATATCATCTTGTGCAACTTAGAACGTCGCTGTGATTGCTTGTGACTGGGACCTGAAGATCCATTAGACAGTTCTGAAGATGCAATGCACTCTGTCTGCCCTTGACTTTATACAGGGGTTTCGCCCAATTCGTGACAAGGATAGAATAAGCTCCCAGTTCTCTTCACTCTCTGCTGGCTTGATTGCTTCCGAGACATTTCAGTCTGTGAATACCACCAAGGTAGGGGATCAAACCTGCAGGGGACTTAATCATTAAATGTCCATCCTTGTGGTACTTGTCAAGCTAAGTGTCGTCTTTTGAGGGGTCAACATGAGTCTCATGCTGCGTATCTCTCTACATTGCTGCAGAGGAGCGCCATAAACGTAATTGCCGTTCATGCAGGTCCTGTCTGGTATTGAGAATGCTTCTGCCACTCTGGCAGCAGCAAGGGCCGCTGTTCTTACCTTTGAGGAGCAGATGAAGGTTGGTGAATCGGGGCCACGAAAGCCACAGCTTCCTGCAGGCTCAGTGCAGGCTGCACATGCGGGCTTGGTGGACTTGAGGCGGAGAGTGAGCGAGATGGAGCAGCTGCAGCAGAGCTGGCACTCGCTATTTGCGTGGCACGACGGCCCGCTAGTCACAGCCATGAAAGACGGCGACATGATCCTTCTCGATGAAATATCGTTGGCCGAAGACAGCATCTTGGAAAGACTCAACAGTGTGCTGGAGCCTAAGCGGCTATTGGTATGGCTGAAAGCCTTCATTGCAGCATCTCATATGGACCACAGCTAACCAACTTCTGCGTATCTATCACTTGCTTTGTTTCAAACCAGGGTCTATACCATGGTACTTTGACAATCTGCATGCTCTTTGAAAGTATTGCATACGACTATTCAGTACAACCGACTTGATCTGAAACGACCATGCTGCTGCTTTCAATAGGTCCTTGCCGAGAAAGGGGGCGAGGAGGTGGAGGAGTTAATTGCAGCTCCAAACTTTCGGTTGCTGGCAACAATGAACCCCGGAGGAGATTTTGGGAAGAAGGAACTCTCCCAGCTCTCAGGAACAGATTTACAGAGATTTGGGTTCCCGCACTTACAGACATAGCAGACCTTCATTCAATTGTGCAAGACAGGTATAGCATCACACATCGGCTGCAGCTCTTAATGGTATTAGCTTCTAAACAACAGACATTATGTTAAGCGAGTCAGAAGTATCTCAGACCTACCCAGGAACACTGATGAATCCAATAGCAACTTGCATGCTTTTCCAGGCTTGAGAATTCAGGACTGGAGGAGCTTTTGGAGCCCCTTCTTCAATTTTGGCAGGTGCTTGATTTGTGGTCATGGCAAGCGTTTACTGTAGGAATAGGGAGGCTGTAAAAACGAACGGTGTGATTATTGCATTTACATGTTTGTTGCCTCAAATGCTGCCCATCAAGTGATTCAGTAATTGCAAGAGCACATACTTCAAATCAGCACACGCGCAGGGAGACACCTTGAATATGTGCACATATCCATAAACCTTGATTGCTGTATGCTTATTTCATTACTGACGACCTGGCCAAGCACCAAACGTTGGCTGTCATTGTGTGCAGTGGTGTCAGATGCTACCACAGAGCAGCAGAGTCCTCTCTATCCGAGATCTGCTGTCTTGGGTTACCTTCATCAAGAGAGCTGAGCCGTCCATAGGAATGTGGTTGGCTTACTCTCATGGAGCGCACCTTGTTCTGCTGGACGGCCTTGGCCTTGGTATGAGCGCGTAAGAGCTCTAGAGAAGTAAAGCCTTTTGCATTTTGCTATCTCAAATCTGCCAGCGGCATTTTGCATACCGCTAGCCTGAAATCAAATCGTCAGAAGCAGGATGCATCTTCTATTGATCATCTGCCTGTGTGGTTAGCAAATTGTCACCCAGCTTGGGATTTGTGGCACTCACTATCACAGGGATGGGGTTAGGCGAAGGAATTGCATCGCAGCTCAGAGCCAAGTGTTTCCAGTTCCTTCTTGGGCAGATACCTCAGGTCTGTGCCACAATCAAGCTCAATTCTTTCACACTAGCAGTTGAGACGCTTTCATATTGCTTGAGCTGAGGATTGTGCTCAGCAACCTACAGATGAATGTCTGCAGGAAGCTAGTGATTCACAATCCGTATATGTTCTGCCATTTCAGGAGCACAGGGCAAGAGTTGTTGGGTCATGCCAGCCCTCCAGATTGCCTTCTACTGATGGAGAAAGCAGCAAAAAAGACATGGAGGGCCCTGACATGGACATGTTTGGAAAAGATCCGTTCTTCATTGCAAAAGGTCAGTCAACAGTTTTTTCCGTGGTTGGTTGACTCCACCACAGTGCACGAGTGTTGTTGGCTATGAAAACTGAGTGCAAGGGTGTCAGGTGATTCTTCGCTATGGTTGCCTTACTCGTCCATCCATATAGCAGTAACACTAGAACGTTGCTCACCTGTGCTCGTCTTTGATCACACCTTTCAACCAGGCTCACATGCCGTTAAGGGTGACATGTTCGACATGGCAGCACCGACAACAAGCCGTAATGCCATGCGCGTACTTCGTGCCATGCAGCTCTCCAAAGCTGGTGCTGAACGTGCTCGCAGATTGATGTCTTATGTTGACTTGACTGTGAGGGTACAAAAGCAATAGAAGGACGTTAAAATTACATGACTGTCATATGTCTTGCTTCCAGACCAGCAAAAGTATAATGATAAGCATCACCTCGGTGCCAAGCAAGCTTCATAACCATACCTGGTACAACCAGTGGTGAAAACAGTCTGGTCTGTGTCAGTTCTGCAAGGACCAGCTTGTGCTCCTGATCACTGCAGTTTTGGTGGAGGGCAGCCCAGGGATCGGCAAGACCAGTCTGGTGTCAGCCATTGCCGCCGCGTCCGGTCATCGACTTGTGCGCATTAATCTCTCAGAGCAGGTCCATTCGATTCGTCTCCTGGTTACTTCACAGCTAGCTAGTTTGCACTTAGAGGTGCTAACATGGTGCTTATTGACAATTCTTGAGGTCCAGAAATGCTGGTGCTAGCAAGTAAGAGGTCGAGGCGCTTACATCTGTTGCCTTCATGTGGAATTGCAGACAGACATGATGGATTTACTGGGGACTGATTGCCTGTGGACGGTGGTCAAGGCGGCGAGTTCGCATGGTCTGACGGCGTCTTCCTTCAGGTTTGCTTGGCTGGACTGAAGAAGCCCTATGGCCTTATGAGGCACTGACTGTTTTTGGTGCCGTAACATTTTTGTGTTGATGGGTGTCATGATTGCTACTTGCGGCTGCTGACTAGTCTCACGGAGCCGCCATCCGTAGTGGTCAAGTAATCTCTTGGGTGGATTACGCTTTTCCTTTGTGTTTTGTCCAAATTCAGTGAGCAGGCCTTCTTTACCCATCGCCCCCTTTGAAAAATCTTTACCTCACAAGATGCAACCAGTTTCAATCATTGCATGACAGGCTCTGAAGGCAGGTGACTGGGTGCTCCTCGACGAGCTCAACCTGGCCTCCCAGTCAATTTTGGAGGTTAAGTCTCGTGTCCTGAAATGAGCAGATAATACAATTTTGCCATATAGATGCCACACACTCATTGTTGAACCTAGCTTGTCTTGACTCCTCACAGCAGCAGCTTTTCCTTTTTGCCTCAAGTATTACAGTGCTCCTTTGGTATTTTCTTGCTTTCTTTGGCTGAGCTTCTGTACGAAGCTTGTGTAATGTAAGCCAGGCTGTACTGAAAAATAGCTGGAAAATTGCCAGGGCTTGAATGCTTGCCTGGATCATCGTGCGGAGGTGTTTATGCCAGAGCTTGGGAAGTCCGTCAAGTGCCCCCCTTCCTTCCGGATCTTTGCCTGCCAGAACCCGTTGCAGCAGGGAGGTGGACGGAAGGGACTTCCCAGATCGTTCCTCAATCGATTTACCAAGGTCATAATTTAGCACCTTGAATGCCGTCCGAATGACCATTTTTCACAAAAATCTCAAGGCTGTCATCACATGGTAGGACTTGCCGAGATGGTCGCTAAAAAAGGCAACCAAGTTATCAAGGTTGGGTAACGCTAACTGCCGTGGCCCTCCTTGTCATTGTCACAACTGTTGCAGGTCTATGTGGAGCTCTTGGAGAGCCAAGACCTACACTTTATTGCAGCAGCCCGTCACCCTGGACTCCCCGAGCAGCAGCTTCTTAAGATGATCGACTTCAACCAGCATCTGTACCAGGATACAATGGTCGCCAGGAAATATGGCCATGCCGGAGCCCCGTGGGAATTTAATCTGCGAGACGTGCTTTGGTGGTGCAGCCTCCTTGAGCAAGGTCAGTGAGACGCTCGACTTCACCCTGCTCTCTTCCAGCAACACGATTGGTGCAAAATCCTGCCTGTGCACTTACAGACGGTCATGGTCAAATGTGATGTGATGTATTGTAATGTAAATGTAATTGTAATATTTACAAATTTCTGTCTACATGCATTTGGATCCTCTCCCAGAAGGACCAAACGGGAGCCCAGCGCAATTTCTCGACCTCGTGTACCTCCAGCGCATGCGGACGGCCGAGGACCGCCGCCAGGTGCTCGCGCTCTTCCAGCAGATCTTCCAGGAGGACGTGCACATCGAGACTCATCCAAGACTTATCCTGACTTCCGAGGAGCTCCGAGTCGGCTCGGCAGTAGTCCAGCGCATGCAGGGGACCTGCGGGGCGTCTGAGCCGGCAGCTGCGTATCCACAGCTCCTGCCGGGTGCCATGAATGCACTGGAGAATCTGGCGCACGTTGTTTGTCAGGGCTGGATGTCCATCGTCGTTGGGACGGCAGCAAGTGGCAAGACATCCCTGGTGCGCCTGCTCGCCTGCCTCGCCGGCGCGCGCTGCCACGAGTACGCGCTCACGAGCGGCACGGACACCACGGAGCTCCTCGGCTGCTTCGAGCAGCGCGACACGTCGCAGGCCCTGCGCCACCTCGAGGGCAGGGTGGCGGAAGCGGTGGAGTCTGCCTGCGGCACCTTATTGTCGTCAACAGAAGATGCTCGGTCTAGTGGCAGTCTGCAGCAACAGCGTCTCCAGAGCTATCAGAGGCTGCAGGTGAGCATTGTATATCAAGGCAGCCTTCCAGCCCTCCTTCTTGTCCCAGTGTGAGGAGCCAAGGACCTGCTCTTGTGCCCATGAGCATGCATAATTTAGTCTTGACGACATGGCTGGCTTCTGTAGAACCACTGTGACCAATGGCTTGAGTCACGCTGTGTCACAGGGGCTGTGGGCCAGCTTCAAGCAGAAGGCGCGCTGTGCTGAGCAAGACACGGACTTGAGCAGCAAGTCAGAGGAGCAAGTCAAGGTGGGGAACATTTTGGCATTGGACAGCGTGATGGAGGAGCTTGAGTCTGTCGCCAAGTACAGCGGTTTGGAAGCAATTTCAGTTCCTGTTACAGAGCTGAGGGCGGAGCTATGTGCTCTGAGAGAGGCTGCCGGCGTGAGCAACGTGGGACGGTTTCAGTGGGTGGACGGCGTGCTTCTTAAGGCCCTCGAACGAGGCGACTGGGTTGTCCTCGACAATGCTAATTTCTGCAATCCAAGCGTAAGGACTAGGCCCCAATTTGCAGTATGATGCAAGTTTGCTACTTCAGAGTGCAGTAGCCTTGTTGTACAATCAGGCATGAGAATTCATGCAGTAAGTTTACTCAGCGTTTGCTTCTGCACTCCAGGTGCTGGACAGGCTCAACCCCCTTCTGGAGCCGGGCGGCTGCATCCTGGTGAACGAGCGCGGCATGGTAGGAGGCCGTGCCGTGGTTGCCACGGCGCACCCGCGCTTCCGCCTCTTCCTCCTCATGGACCCTGCGGCAGGCGAGGTGTCTCGCGCCATGCGCAATCGTGGCGTTGAGATATTCCTCCTCCCGCCCAACTGGCAGAAGGATGGCCCCGAGGAGCCCCTTGGTGCTGTCCTCGACGCCCACAGGAACACCAGCTGCCAGCTGCTGGTGGACCTTGGCTTGTACCGGCGCACCGAAGGGCCACTGTCACTGACACCCACAGACACCAGCTTCAGGGACAGCTTGCGCATCCTGGCACTGGCCGGCATCCCGGGTTGGCATCTTCCAGCGGCCATGAGCAGCGCGCACGAAGAGGCCCAGGCCTTGAGCAGGACTGTGACAACGCGTGAGCTCGCTCACTGGGCCTCCCTGACGTCCGCGCTCCTGGTGCAGGGCACACCCTCAGACTGCAGCTTGGCATCTGGGTGGCTCCACACATACCGGCGTCACTCCAGCGGCACACTTGATGGCTCGGCACTGCAACACGTCTTCGATCGCCACATGCATGATGGTCAGATTGGTGTGCCAGAAGCCCTTGGCGTGTCCTTGGCAGTACCGCTGCAGGCGTTGCTGCAGGATCCAGAGGCCACCAGAGTCTTGAGCGAGGGCCATCTCCTGGCGGTTACCGCGGTGACGAGCATTGTGCGATGTGCTTCAGCACTCTGGCGCGACCTGGTGCAGCAGCAGGGCCTCGAGAAGGCCGCCTCTCAATGGCAACAGCTGCAGATGTTTCTGACTCGCTTTGTCCCTGCCGACGTTCTCCAGTCCCGTCTCCTGGCAGCTCAGAAAGAGGTGACCTGTCAAGCTGCCGAGGTGGAGGACCTTCAGCTGCGATATGCTGGGCTATCTTTTGTAGAACTTGCAGACTCAGCTGATGCTCCAATAAGGCTGCAGATGCTGGAGGCATGGGCGACAGTCCTGCAGGGCTCAACAAGTGGCGCTGCCAGCATGCTCGGGCGGCTAGCTGCAGCATATGGCGCAGAGCTGGCGCACCCAATCTCAATGGAGGGCTTGAAGCAGCAGCCAGCTGAGAGCGCCAACCTCATGCGAGCTCTGGAGGCACTGCGAGCCGCCCTTTGGCAGGGCCTGAAGGAGGCCGACATCCTGAGAGCAGTGCCGCAGGGGTCAGGCGGTAGCCCCATTCAACAGTCCTTCCGGTACTGCACGCGGCTGGACGAAAGGCGGATGTTTCAGACCTCGCATGCCATGGTGGCGGTCCTGTACCCGCTCTTTTGCAGCCTCCGGCAGCTCGAGGAGGCCGCTCTTGTGGAGGCTGTGAACAACGCCTGGAGTCCCCAGCTGCATGTCTCATTTGTTGCGGTGCTCGAGTGGCATGCGGCGATGTGGTGCCTTGTCTGCGAGCTGGAGCTAGACAAAACAGCTTTCCTGCTCACATGGCGGAGCCTCAAGGCAGCCCTGATGGAGCTGCTCGACTATGTCAAGCAAATGGGATTCTCCGAGTCTGATAATCGGGTCCGCTCACACTTTACTCTCAGATGTTTCTTGCCCTGCTTTATTCAGCCAAGAAAGCCTGCAGATTGGCACGTCCATGCGAAACTAAAAGCTTGACATGAGAGAAATGCTCAGAAAGATGTGATCTGACATGCAGGTCCAGGGCGTGACACAAGTTGCACACATGTTGGACCGAGCTTGGGGCCTTGCTGGTGGCCCAGCTGGTCAGCCGCTGTTGTGGGAACACGGCGGTCACCCTCCTGTGGCACCCTCGCTGGAGCTCTTTCAGGAGGACGCCAGATTGCTGGCAGTCTGCGAGAGCCTCAGCACCCACCCTCTGCCAGGTCTCCAAGATGCCTGTCCAGATCAACCAGGATGGAGCACAGGAATTGCTCAACTTAAGCAATCTCAGCGATTGATGCGATTCTGTCTTTTGGGTCCTGTCCTGACATCGAGAAATATGGCTGGCAGATGGCGACAGAGCATGGGTTGCGAGCACCAGCACGCGCACGCGCTGGTTGGCCATGGAAGGCCTTTCCCTACTGCGCTGGTACAGCCAGCTCAGAGCAGACGCCAAGACGTGCTCCCTGGTTCCTGAGAGGACCTTCGAAGTTGGCGTCCTCCTCAGGTCATCGGAGGTACCTGACTCCTGCTTCTCTCATAAGGCCCCAGTCACTCACCAAAAAACCAGTCCTCATAGTCTGGTGGTACCTCGCTCAGCTTATTGCAGCTGCGTGCTAACAGCTTTGGAAGTATGCTGCAGCTTCTTGAGGAGCGAGTACAAGCGGAGAGGGCCAGTTACTCTGCACCTCATTGGTGTGACCTTGTCCCGACCACGGAGTCTGAAGCGGATGATCGGCGGGGAACAGGTAGGCCCGCTGCGATTCCCAGCCAGCCTGCTGAGGTGGCCCAGCTCGAGGACACTGTGGTACCAGTTGCTGCCGCTGCTGGACCAGACAACGCTGGTGAGAGACCTGGACTTGCTCGCGAGGCTTGCAAAGGCCGTGTATGTCTGCTCCAACAATGGCATGGACGCCCATCAGTGCATACACGATCAGGTACTTACTAGCTGCAGTCAGTGTTTCAATCCAGCTTTGCATGTTGTGATACTTCTTCATAGAAGTTGCTTGTGCATGTGTCATCATCATATTGGCCGCCCAAAGTACTGCTTGTTTGAGTTGGCAGGTTATCATTGAAGACTTGAAGCAGGCGCTGGATTATGGATTGGCAACGTCATCTCGATCGCCAGCGGACTTCGTGACCCACCAGCACCTCATCTGGCTCATGCAGGCTCGCCAAAGCCAGCAAGTCTCAGGTGCTTGGCTGCCCACCGATAGCCGTTGTGCTGCACCCAGCATCATGATGCATTCCAGCTGTCTAAGTTGACATCCAATATTCATAGTATTATACAATGGTCAGCTTTGACAAGTCACCATCTTTTCAAAGACTTGCTTGAGATAAGGAAGGAAGACCTTTCAAAATCTCAGGTCTGCACATCTACACATTCTTTGACGTGCAGACACAGTAGGCGATGCCCAGGTTATGCGAGTGATGTTGCAGGAGCTGTGGTACCGGTGGCATGCAGCTAATTGGCAGAACACATCAGCCAATGTGCCACCGTCACTCGTCAACGACCAGGATCCTGGCTTGGAGCAGGGCCTCCTGCTTGGAGCAGGGAGCAGGGTTGGTGCCGTCTCCTAGTTGCAACTGCCCGGATGATCACTGTCATGGTCACTTCATCTGAATCATGCTACCAGAAGAAGTATTCAGTAGTCACATATGTCTATTTGATCAATCTTAATTTCTGGATGCCTTAGCTGCTGCAGATTGTGGTCCTGGATGTCCAATGTGAGCATGTTGTGTCCTGGTGATGAGCTGCTCTGGTCGCAAACTTGTCGCCTGCCCCTGCTGGGTGGTGCTACTAAGACTTATGATGAAGCACTGCTAAAATGTCGTGTGTAATGGTCTGTTCTGCAGCAGCTTGCACAATTTGCAGCGACTGCAGGGCCTGCAAGGCTGTATCAGAGCTCACAGACCACCTTCACTGCTTCACTGCTGTGAGACATTTGTCCTGCTCTGATGCATGTGCACTGTCCTGCAATGTGTACTGTTTGTAGGTCTGACAATCGATTTACAAGCCTTGTACCTAATACTGCAGGATGACTGGAGCAACACCTATCAAGGATCACACTGCAAGGCGGCACCAACTTCAGCTGGCTGCTCAACACCTGTGGCAGCAAGCAAGTGAAGAAAAGTTGGACTCAGCAACATTGGACCTCAAGAATGCAAGCCATCTCTTCATGGAGGTCAGGGTGTAGTGCTCCTCCACTTTTGCAGGGCTTTCGGACTACAAGCTTATCAGTACATGCAGCATGTTGTATGTTTTGTCAATGTCCTCCACATGAAGCTATAGCAGACAATATTGGGGGTCGTTATAGTTGAGCTGGTGCAATGACAAATCATGGCTGCACTCACTGAGAGCCCTACTAAGGCTGAGTTGCAAACATCTTTCTCATATTTGACCACGTGCTGACAACCCTGTCACACAGACAATCTGGTCGCATAGGGCCTCATTTGCCTCCCAGGATGTGAACACCGTCGGCCTACTTATGGCAGAGCTTCATGCTGGCATTTTCCAGGTACTTGTGTAGTACTTGCTGGGGTGCAAGCTTTGCAAGTAATATGTAAAATATATCTTAGACATATATTATTCATGGAATTGAATAAGATATGTAACATGATTTGCTGTGCTGCCTGATTGAGAGGATTTTCCTTCTGTACTTGACTGCAGGCACTGAGAGAGCCCATGCCGCGAATTTCTGACCTGGCTGCAATATTGAGCAGATCTACGCATGCTAAACTCCGAGCAGTGTCGCAATCAAATATCCTACCTTGCGCCACAATTCTCTATGGCACAGCTTGGACAAGCACCATGCCTGAAGGTGTGGGATGCAAGCGCAGTGCATGCTCTAGTATTTCAGCATGTTACATGTGTGTCACTTTTGCAACCCCTGTACCATGTCATCATGTAGGCAAGTAAAGGGCAGCATAGTGACGACACCTACGGTTGCAATAATACAGGCTCTCAGGACTCAGCTGGAAGGCGAGGAAAAGTATGGACTCTTCTTGGTGCTGCACGACTCCACCTGCTATTGCCCGCCGATGGATGCGATCCAGCTGCAAGAATTGCTTTTGAGAAGGAGCATCTGGAGAGGAAGTTGTCTGCATTGCGCGTTGAGATTGTTGTAAGCGCAAATTTTCGTAATAAAGACTTGTATATGCTGCTTGTGTTGGCTGAGATGTTTCAAATTATGTCAGTGAAGAGCTTGTATTCTGAGACCTGGCAGATGATTATTGAGCGTGATGTATAAAGTGAGGCAACCCAATGCCTGTATTGTGCTGGGCTGCAGGTGCGAGAGGCATCCGAAGGCCTGAGAAGTGGGCAGCTGGGCTCCAGAAAAGTGAGGGCTCTCATCAGTCAGGCAGCTCGGCTCAAAAGAGAAATTGCTGAGCTGTCCAAGCAGGTATGCCTGTGAAGCTTTGCAGCATCACTCACAATGCAAGTGCCCAAGTGAAGCTTCTGCTGACACCTGATTCCTCCAGTCTCAAGCACACTCTGGCCCCTACAGCTAGACTGTCAGTTGTTGGAGAAACCAGACAGACACCTTCAGAGCATCTTCCTGACCACTACATTCACCACAACATCTAGACGTGGCTACCTATGCTGACTGAGCCTGTTACATTTTTGATACGCGAGCTGCAACAGGTATGCCTGAGACCCAGCCCTCCACGATTTCATGCCCTTTTTGAAGACGTTACCCGCTTCTTTGCCACCTCAGCCAGCAGCCACAAGGTCCAGAATGTCATCGATCGTCTGGAAGGGTACTCTGGTGCAACAGAGGCACAGATCTTTCAGGAGATGTCAACATGGCAGGTGGAATGCTTAGGCTATCTTAATGACCTCGTGTGGCAGTTTGAGTCTGACTGTCATTCTGCATACCGGCTTGCTCTTTATCTCCTTGTGATCATAATCACAAATCACTGACAGGAGTATTGATCATTGAGTAACACATTTTTGTGGTGGTTTTCAGGGCACAATCGCTCAGTTTATCAGTAACTTATCAACGCACTACCCAATGTACCGAGACATCTGTCAGCCCATCCAGCTGGCTCTGTACGAGCTCATGTACGGGTCCAGCATCATGCTTCTTCACGCCATTTCAAAAGGCCAGCATCAGAAATTGAACGTAAGTTCCACTTATTGGCATACGGTGACCTTGTGCTCCCACTGCCTGCATTGTAGGTGCTGCTCAGTGCAACTTTGAGCAGTGCCAATAGACAAGGTTTATTGATGATCTGGGCTGGAACACCCCTAGTAATTTGAGATATGAATCATCACTCTGTAATAGCTCGTTCACACCTGCTTGCCGTTGGTCAAACAGGACCTACTCATCAAGCTCATGGGATTCCCACATGTCATTATGGAGCCCAAAGTGGTCCAAGCAAGCCAAAGTACTTGCACATCACTAAAGCTGCCAGAAGATGCTTCGCCAGAGCTGCTGACTGAAGAGACAAAAGGAGCTCTCTGCCAGCTGTCGGCATCTACAGATAAGGTTTGAATTTCTCATCTTCTGCTGTTGTGGACAAGTGTATTACACTTGACCATCTCATCCATGTATCAAGGACGGTGGCAGTCTCTTACAGTTGGTTCTCCTTCACCCTTTGAAGCAGGGTGGGGATTAGGGTTCTGAGTACACCGTTAGATGAGTACACCGTTAGAAGTACAGTCATGAGTTGCAATCATGACTTGCACGGCTTGCGAGGGGGGTGTTAGCTGGCATCTCCATTTCACCAACTTGCTACACACGAGCAAATGAGTTCTTAGAAGGTGTGGCGTCCAGTTTGATGTCAACCAAGGCTTCAGCAAAGGAACAATCTTTCGTTTGGCTGATGATGAGAAACAAAGTTTCAAGCACTTCAGAGCTTGCCTGTGAAGAAACAACTCTCCACTTGTTGAAGCCATCACACAGTTTATAAGGGCAGAGTGTGGGTCGTAGCATGACGATGCCATTTTTTGACAATCGTCCACTGACTGACAACCAAGTAGAATTAGGAAAAGGCAGGATGTATAACTTAGCATTGGATTGACTGTCTGCAGGATGTTGTTCTTGAGCTGGAGCTGAGCCTGCTTCATGTCTCCCTCATTCAGATTGCCCATCATAGCGTCCATGCAGGGTTCAAGAGCTGCTCAGCCATCCAGGTACATTAGTCATTCATGAAGTTAATGAAGTGGCTCATTTACAAGGTTTGCTTTGCCTGAACAGCTACCTGATATTGTTGATTGCATGCGTGCTGGAGCTTCGCAGTACGGCCGCTGATCCGATTGCATCTGGGTTGCCCCAGATTGTTGGAAAGACAATGAAGCGCTTTGCAGACATTTGGAGCACCATGAAAGAAAGTAGGAGGGCAAAGGAGCTGGCGCAGGAGGAGGAATACAGATACAAGGTGCAGACAACCACTCTGGAGACTGAGGACGAGCTGGACGAAGCTGCTTACCAAGCGCAATTTGGCGATCATCGGAAGACCTATGCTGACCTGGTTCCATCAGAGATAGCCTCTGCTGAAGAGGATGATGTGAGCACCCGTCTGCTCCTTGACTCAACAGCAAGTTTCACAAGCTCAAATTCCAACTAATTACTCTCATGAAATATGTCAACTCAAAGATCTGACGAAGTCCATCAATGCAGTATTAAGTGGGCAGATGAGTACTCAGTGTAAGGTATTGCCTAAACCAACAAATTGCCTCTATACCTTGCTGCAGGAAAGGGCAGACAGACCAGACGGGATGA
Organism: Spirogloea muscicola; assembly: GCA_009602725.1. Taxonomy (NCBI): domain Eukaryota; kingdom Viridiplantae; phylum Streptophyta; class Zygnematophyceae; order Spirogloeales; family Spirogloeaceae; genus Spirogloea; species Spirogloea muscicola. Next base: position 818,144 of record WELB01000011.1, read on the forward strand.
AGGACTCAGATTCAAAGGACGATGAGAATCATGGAGACTGCACTTGGCTATTGCTGCATGAATACCTGCTTGCCCGCATAGTTGAGCTTCACGATTGGTTCTTCACCAGCAAGGTCAGTCCCAAACAGGGACATGGAATGAGATTACCTGTGATTGCTACTTAAGCTGTTGCAGCTGTCTACTGCTTGTGCTTGACCAACAGAATACAGCTTTGGCCTTACACAGCAGTTGTTCCTATGTTCAGGGAGATGTAGCGGTATCAAGCAACAAGAGGCTCAATTTTTTCACCACATCCTACAGCGTTGGTTTACTTCTTCTCAAAGGTATGAAAGATTGAACTTCAGTTGTACTAGTCCCACTGCTGCACCTATTTGGTGTCACTCAGTGCAACCTGCTCCACTAAGGAGCTGCAGGGTTTCAGGGATAAGCAGCTATGTTTCACATGTTGAGATGCTGAACTCCATGCTGCATGTTCGTAAAGGAAGAATAGTCACTCACATCGCTCCCATGCTACAGTTGCATTCTGTTGGGACACACTTCATGCAGCTTGCTCTTATCAGGGGCCTTCAGAGCTCCAGAACGACGGAGCTAGTCAACTTGTAAATTGCTGAAGCTCATGATACATGTTGGCAATGTGGCAGTACTTGGCATGGTGGGCCGGGCTGATATTGACAGTCAGGCACAACTGGGGCATCTCTTGCGTCTCTGTGTTGAGTACGAGCAAATCACAAAGGTAGCGCCAGCTTATGTGCGTCAGCACAGCTTCGAGTCATCCCAGGTAACCAACGTTTTTAAGTTTCCCTAGTCGTAGTTTTCCTATTCATTTAGTTGTGATATCTGTGTCCGAGTGAAGGCCTCCAGAAGTTTTCTTGATTTGAGTCATGAGAACATGGGCATCAAGCCTATTATTACAGCTTGAAAAGACAGCATGCCAGTATAATGTGCACTTGTATTCGTTGGCCTCCGTGCAGGACACAAATGCAGCGGAGCTCAGCTTAATACTGAAGCCCTTGGCAGCACTGTTGCAGCGAGTGGGTTCTCTTCTAGATGAGTGGCCAGAACACCCAATCTTGATGCAGCTGGTTGCCATCTCCGAGCGTGTCCTTGGCTTGCCATCAAATGCTCCTCTCATGAAGGTGGGCTGCAGTCTCTATAATACCTCTTTGTGCACCTTGTGAGCACATCTTGCTGAGCTTGAATGCATTGTGAGGTGAATCATGCTAAGCGTGTCGATTATTACTGACCAAGGAGATTAAGTCAAGCAGATTGCAACAGCAGGGTGCTTCACTGCGATGTTGATCTCTTTCATCCTCACTGTATCTTATTACATGGTTGCTCTGTTGCAGTTGAGCTGCCAGACTAGAACAATCAATGGTCCTTATGCTTGCGGTCTTGCGCCATTGCGCAGGCATTGGTGGGCCTGGAGCTCCTTGTGGAGAAGGCCCAGCTCTGGGAGGCAAATGCAGCCAATTTTGTCTCCCTTGCTGGTAAGCTGTAGTAATTTATTAAGTGGAGCGCATCAATAATGGAATCACTAGTCAAGTACGGAAGGTTAGAGGCAATGGACTTGCAAGAATCCCGGCCTTCACACATCTGCGGGAAGCAGAAGGTCCAAGGTCTAAGAGACGTGGGCAGCACTCCCACTGAGACATCCCTCGTGTAATAAGCAGCTTCAGCATCATGTGCATTACTTGCTGGCACAAGTTGAAAGTCCTCACATGGAAGTGCTGTGAACCCGACAGCCAAGCTCGACGAGGTGTCGTGTATCATAATGAGGTGGCGGAAGCTGGAGCTTGCATCCTGGCCGCTCATGTTGGAGAGCATGCGACGCAAGCATGCGGATGCAGCTGAAAAGGCACGTGCACTCAGATGGCGCCAAGCAATCATGTACAATTTGCCCTTCATGCTACCAAACACGACTTGCAGTAACACATTGGAACTTTATGCGCTTTGGCAGATGTGGTTCATGCTGTACGACCTCTTACACCGCCCACTTGGAGAAGATCTAGAGGACTATGTAATGGCCACCATGAGCAGGTCTGAATCTGTTATCTGTATCCTTTGCAAGGGTTTTGCATCAATCTGGCACATGAGGTCAGATATATCCACTGTAGTAAAGCTAGACTTGAGCTTCATGTCAACCTATGAAGAATGATAAGGGTTTCAAGCCATGCCCATGTCTGACTTTGCACACCCTGCCTTTCCTTTCAGCCTCGAGGAATTTTTGCAAACTGCAAGTTATGGGGATTTCCAGAAGCGTCTGAGGATGCTGCTTGCATTCCATCATCAGCTACTTCAGCAGCTGATGCTTGATAACTACACCCCGAGAGAGAGGTATCACAGGAGGTTTACTTGCCGTCATGACCTTGTCACCAAGGCTGCCATTTTTGCCCTGCAAATTCATACACATAGCAAGTGTATCATCGTATGACGGAATAAATTTTAGACTATATTTTGTGTCTCCGCAGAGTTAAGCAGAGTTAAGTGACACTATGGCAGTGCCCATGTTGCTCGCAGAAGGCTGCAACTACAGATTGCAGATGTTCTCTTCAACTTGCACAGCTACTACAGCCAATTTCTTCCAGAGTGAGTCGTGCTCTGTGTGGCAGCAACCTCCTCGTTGATCTGCCATGTGAAAGTGCTCGAAGAGTTTGCCATCGGCGGCTTCTGATGATTGATGTTTAAGCTGCATGCAGACTGGAAAAGACGTTGGCAGCTGGCACCGGACCGCTTGAGCGAGAACTTAAGGAGTTTGTCAGGCTGGCCAAGTGGGAGGACCGCAACTACTACTCCATGGCCGCTTCTGCAGAGAAGGCCCATCGGAAGCTCCACAAGATCCTCAGGAAATTTGATGTATGTGTCGCACCATGTTTTGCAGCATGTCCTGAGTGGTCATTCAACTTGAAGCCTCGTGAGAATGTTTTCATTGCTGTAGTCAACAAGCTCTGAGCAGACTCTGTACATGCAATTCTTGTGAATTCATCAAAGTGCCGTAAAAGGTAACACATATGCTGTGCAGTACTGTACTCAGCATAAACAACCTGTCTTGAGCAGGTGCTACTGAAACAACCCATGCTGCAGCTTTTGACAAAAGTGTCCCAGAAAGCCGGGCAGTTGGAGGTTCTGGATGCCAGCAAGGTCACTAATACATCAAGTGCTAAGAAGGTTTCAACAAGGAGAGGCTTGACACAATCAGCCAATAACTTGGAGGAAAGGTAACATTGTGTTTGTTATCGAGTGACTTCGGTCTATGCCAGAGCTCCTGCTTGAATGATCTACCTCCAAGTTGCAGTGTGGATGGATCTGCCAGGCTGGGTTGCTCAATATATTGTGTGTCCTGTCTTGAGCAGGAAAGAGCTTCAAGACATGTTGCGAAGCTTGACCGAGCAAGTCACAACACTGACATTGAGTAATTACAGTGCTCGTGCTGCTGACAGTATGGCAATTCTGAAAAATGGTAAGGTCTTCTATGAGCACACTGCTTCTAATGCTCATTTCTCCATGTTAAGAAGCAATATCAAGATGCTGTTTTGCATCAAGCTGTCAGACCTACATGCATCAATTCCTTTTTACTGGTTGTCTTGGCGATGCGCCCGTGTATTATCAAGTAGGTTTGCGTGTGTGTTCTGAAACTACAATTGCCTGGAAAACCTCTCCAGGTCCTTATTATCAGCAGCACCTGCCGTCCCTGGTAGCCAAGATGGCGATGCTGCTCAACGGCAGCGCTCTGAGTCAGGCTGCTGAGCAGCGGCGAGAGGAAGGATACGCGTCTTTGGAAGAGATAAGCGAGGCCATCATCGAGAGGTCCCAAGCCTTGAAGGAGAAAGAGACGAAGAAGAATGTGAAGAAGAAGGCACTGGTGGACCTGCTGCGGCTGCTGCGCCAAGTGGGCCTATCTCACCGCAAGACATCTGTTCCTCTGGTAAGTAAGCAGATTCTTTAGTCCCATTTTTGGGAGTACTTCAAGGGATGAGCTGTTGAAGTGGGCTTGATACTGTGCTCACTGGCTCATTTTGTCCTGGCCGTCTTTCTGACCTGCAATGAGCTTTTCGTTATGTCTCTTTAAATTGTAGGCCTGCCTTTGTTTATGGGTTTTATTTTCGTGTTGTTATCAGGAGGATAGAGACTCCAGGACGTGGTACCTGCAGCCGGCAGTGCACGTGGAAGAGGAGATGGCAAGCCTCACTAGTCCCGGGCTTGATAGGCAGCTGGACCTCGGCACCACCATCCCCACAATCTCAGCCACCTTCAGCACGGCGAATACATACTACTTGCAGAACATGTGCCTGATCCAGAGCTTGTGGCAAGGGGCTCTCAGCTTCAACAAAGACCTCAGCCTGCGTGAGGTATACTAACTCGCTACCTCTATTGTGCTCCTTGAGCTAGCAGGTGCATCCATGACCTGCCACGACCCAGAAGCTCAATCAATGTTCAGGGTTTAGGGTTTAGCTATGTTGTTTGACCTCCTGCATGTTGCATCTGTGCCTCACTGTCATCAATCTGCAGGTTGACCTCTCGGTGAAGTACACAGAGCACCTCCTGCACTGGCAGCAGACACAGAGACGGAGGATGCTCAAGTTCACCCATCAAATATCTCAACTTACAGGGCTTGCTGTTACTTTGAAAGACCTCGGTGAGCACAGAAGGTTTCTCAAGTCTGTCTGTGGCAATTGATAAGTGTGGGTGCGGTGCTTCTTCAGTCAGTGCTTTGTGTACATTGGTCTACTTCTTTATCACTTTTTCACAGAATGTCAAGCAGGTGGTGTTGAGAAATTGCCTTCGCAAGCTCCAACAATGATCTGGCTTAAACGCCAGAAGGTAATATCAGCAATCATTGCTCCGAAAAGTTGCAAAATCTATGTAGGACTGATTTTACAAAATTTTAGGAGCAGCGAGGGCTACTGTCAGCTATTTAGGATGACACTGATACGGCCAACGTTGTCTGCAGGCCTATTTGGACGCGTTAAGCACTATGCTGCTCGACATGCAGTTGTTGATATCAACAGTTATTAGAGCAGGTGTCACGGCTTGCTCTTATGGTCAAAGCTCAGCTCCCACCAACCTTGCAGTAACATCCGCAGAGAAACTTCTTTTGGACTCCGCTGACAAGATAAGCTCTTGCAAGGTACAGGTTTTGCAGGCAAAGCTGGTAGTCGTAGTAAGTTTCTCTTTAAGCTGATGGGTCTTTCATTGAATGTGAATGATAGTCTATGCAAGGGCAGATGCAGAGACAAAGTCCTTACAAGTGACTCTTACTGCGCAGGATCGTTTGGACGCCGTGTTTTTCAATGGAACGAGCCGCAAGCTGCCAATCATTGTGACGCTGGCCATGCGCGACCTGGTCGCTCAGAATTTCTACGCGGTGGGCGAGACCCGAGTCAATTGGGAGGCAGCCATGCATGTGGAGTATGGAAGGAGGAGAGTGATGCCTGGCTGGGAATCCCTCAAGCAAAAGTTGGACGAGGTACACAGCTAAAGGAGTCTGACTACCATGAGTGGCAGTGTTTGCATTTGCAGTGACTTCATGACCTCAAGTCGTCAATCACTTGACAAATATATTCGAATCAGCCATCTGAGCTGTCTTTGAGAATAAGCAAAGCCTGAGGTCTTGTACATCTGCTTCTTGTGTCATATTTGCCCATTTGCTGTCTGCAAATGGGCAGTGAAGTTTAACAGTAGATTAGAATCGTTTCCCTATGATTAGTTGCTTATACGCAAGCTTTGGTTTGCACATTGTGTTGAGTAATCAATTGAGGTAATGATTGAGCCCCGTGTTTGAGCTTCAGAAGGCCATCAGAGTGCAATTTGAGGCAGCGTAGCCTGTTGGCACTGTGTGTCGCAGGGGCATCGATTGGGGCAAGCCTTTGCGGCTGAGCAGCCTGCTACGCGCGTCCTTGATGGGCCAGCCGCAGAGAGCCTGTCTGCAGAATGTGAGCTGGCCATTCAGGAGGTACTCAAGGCCACGCAGGCCTTGGTGCGTCTCAACCGGGAGGTCAGCGCTGCGTCTCCGGTGCATTCGGAGACCACTGACAACCGGCCATGCGAGATGCTGGAGGAAAGAGGTGTTGTTGAAGACTTGGAGAGCAGAGGCAGCTACGGCATTATTCAAGAGCAGACTGACACAGATCAGGTGACGCTTGCTGTCGAAGGCACGATCATGAGCTGGTCCACCAGAATCTCAGAGCAGATGGAGGCGCTGCGGCTGCACAAGGTGGTCTCCGTTGTGGGCAGAACAATTGAGAACCTGGTGAGACCTGAGCTGCTATGGGGTGTTGGTCTGCATGTGCTGGAGATGGACGTGGGCAGTCATTCCCGTATTTCCACAAGAAGCACAACACTGGGCCTCCTTGCCTTTGTCAAGCTGGGCAACAAGCTGGGAACCTCTAAGCTGAGGGCTTGCAACATGTTGTTTGTCTGCCACAGAGGTTACTCGGTAGCAAGAGTCACGCCGTCGCTGCGCTGCTGGCCAGCATGCACCAGATGCACTACCTGCTCCAGCTCCTGAGAGTCGCCGCATTGGCCCTGCTGAGAAATTACGCCCGGCTTCACAAAGGCGTGCGTGCACAGTCACACCATGTTTGCCTCATTCTCTGCACGGTCTCTCAGTGTGTCATGCAAGTTGCAGCAGCAAAGTAGCACTTCTTGTCACAGTGGTTGTTGTATCACACTGCTTTGACTGCTATGTCTTATGCATAAGCTACTTACATGCCAATGGCTTCCTTCTATCTGCAGACTGCGAAGCTGGGATACGTCCTGGCGAGCCTCTTCTGCGCGCTCTTCAAGGACGGCTACTGCACAATGGTGGAGGAGAAGGCCGGCGACGAGGGTGGCCGGCAAATGGAAGATGCTGGCGGCACCGGCATGGGTGAGGGCCAGGGTAGGAAGGACGTCAGCGACGAGATTGAGGACGAGGAGCAGCTCGTTGGAACAGAGGAGAAGGTAGAATACAATTGCAGAGTGCTTGACATTCTTATGTCAATTTGTGGGCAGATGCCACGTCCTGCAATCCACATACATTTCTTCTGATTAAAAATTATGACCCCCTGACTTCCTGAGTTGCAGGAGAAGGAGAAGCAGGAGCATGAAGAACCCAAGTCCGATGCCAAAGACAAGAAGGGGATCGAGATGGAGCAGGACTTTGATGGAGAGCTCTTTGACATCAGCTCCGACGAGTATGAGGAAAATGAGGCAGAGGAGGAGGACGAGGACGAGCCGCAGCAGCTGGATCAAGAGATGGGCGACAAGGGTGGCGAGGACGAGGAGGTGGTCGATGAGAAGCTGTGGAGCGAGGGCGATGACGAGGGCAACGGGATGGAGGAGGGGAGGGAGGAGAAGTTCGAGAAGGACGCACCCGTGTCGGGCGTGGACGAGGACCAGGTGGAGTACCGCGCGAAGCAGGAGCCGGAGGAGGAGGAGGAGAGGGAGGGCGAAGAAGGCAAGAAGGGAGAGAGGGATCGGAGGGAGGAGCGGGAGGCTGAGGCGCAGGAGGAGGAGGGAGGGGCGGAGGAAGGAGGCGAGAGTAATCCTGATGAAAAGGACGAGGATGAGAGTGGGGACGCGGCTGGTCAGGAGACGGAGGAGTCTCACCGGATCCAGCCCAGGGTGGAGGAGGACCTCGAGCTGAAGGAGGACATGGACCTGGACGGCAGCGAAGAGGGGGAGGATGCTGAGGAACGCGGCGAGGAGGGCGCCGATCAGCAGCAGGAGCGGCCCAAGGACGCTGAAAACACCGAGAGAATGGCCGAGGAGGACAGCAGAAAGGAGGAGGGAGGTGAGGAAGGTGCGTCTGACGAGCCGCCGCAGGATGAGGTGGGGGACGAGGGCGCGGAGGTGGGCGAGAGGGAGAAGCAGCTGGGAGGAGAGGAGGAGCCGGAGGAGGGCGCAGGCGACGTCAAGGAGGCTGTGCGTGCGGACCTGGAGAAGGCCAGAGCACCGGGGCCGGCGCCCACCGGGGACGTGACGGTCGACGTTGCGCCCGTGCCGGCCTTCCAGCAGGCACTGCAGGACTCTCAGAAGGCCGGGGAGGCTGCCGCGGGCGTGAGCTCCGGGGCTCACGGCCAGCGGCAGGCGTCGCAGGCGCAGCCAGTGCCAGTCCAGCAGCAGGAGGTGGTCGGAGCTGCGCCTGGGGAGCCGGCCGCTGCCCAGGAGGAGCAGCGGCAGAGCCTGTCGAGGTCGGCACGCGGGGAGGAGACGGTGCAGCCGCAGTGTGAGGCGGAGGAGCGGAGGGCGGCGGGCCAGGCGGAGGAGCGGAAGCGCCTCGACGCAAATCCGACCCGCAGCCTCGGAGACATCCTGCGGCAATGGCAGGAGCAGGTGCAGCTTCTGGGTGGCGCAGAGGAGGAGAGAGAAGGGGATGGTGGAGCGGCGGAGGAGGAGGAGGAGCAGGACGGCGACCGCGACACCGACCACCTGCAGTCAAAGGAGTACGAGTATGTGGGCAAGCAAGAGGTGGGTGGGGATCAGGCGCTGGGCCCAGCCACGGAGGAGCAGCTGCTCCTCCAAGAGCGGCACCGGCGGAACGATGGCCTTGACAAGGAGATGGACGATGCACAGCGGCCTGCAGAAGTCCTTGCAGAGGAGGCCACGGAGGTGACAATGGAGGAGGCTGTGACCAAGCCCGAGCCGCAGAAGCGCAGCGGCAGACTGCTCGGCGAGTCCACTGTTGACCAGGACGATGAAGTCAGAGCAGACGGTCTCTCGCCTGACAAGGATGTCGATGAGCACGACTTCGACGTGGAGATGGAGGAGAAAGAGGCTGCAGATGATAGCCGCGAGGCGCCGGGCGTGTCGAGCTTCGTGGCTGTCCGCCAGATGAGTGCTCTGGAGGAAGTTGCGCCCAGGCTGTCGGAGCAGGACGCACAGGAAGTCCGCAGAGACGTGGAGCACAAGGTCTACCAATTGCAGAGTGGGGGCGAGGACCAGGGGCTGCGCATGGAGCGGGGGCGGGCAGCCTGGCAACACCTGGAGCAGCTGACAGGCCGGCTGGCCATGGAGCTCGCCGAGCAGCTGCGGCTCATCCTCGAGCCGACGCTGGCCACAAAGCTGGCCGGGGATTACCGCACGGGCAAGCGCATCAACATGAAGAAGGTGCGAGCCACCTCGTAGTGTAGCTAGTGCCCAATTTGAGTTGAAATTGAAATGACTTGAGAATAACTAAGGCTAAATTTCCAGCTCCTTGTATACTCCTGCAACAGACGGCAATTGCAATACTGGGTACTCGGAGCTGCTGCTTCAAGCTTTCAGCGAAGCTTCTTCTTGTTGTGGGATGTTGTCCCAAAGCAAGTACTTATTTGCATTTGTCAAGTCATCGCTGGATTCAGGTAATTCCCTACATAGCCAGCCAGTTCCGGAAGGACAAGATATGGCTACGGAGGACCAAGCCAAACAAGCGGGACTATCAGGTCCTCTTGGCCATCGACGACTCGAGGTCCATGGCGGAGACGCGGTGCGGCCACCTGGCTCTGGAGGCCATGGCCACGATCGCCAAGGCGCTGGGGCAGCTGGAGATTGCGCAGCTGGCGGTGGTGAGCTTCGGGCAGACCGGCCAGGTGCGCCTGGTGCACCCCTTCGAGCGGCCCTTCAGCTCCGAGGCAGGCGCTCAGGTGCGCACTTCATCTCCAACCTACTCAAGATCTTGTAGTACTGTACAGCTGTAAGTTGGTGGCCCAGATGCGAGTACCTCTTTTCTTAATAATGCCCATTGTTGTTCGTCAGGTTGTGTCGCAATTCTCCTTCAGGCAAGAGAACACCATAGTCGACGAGCCGGGCGTGGACCTGCTGCAGTTCCTGGGCGGGCTGCTGGAGACAGCTGCTCTGCGTGCCTCAGCCGCCAGCAGCAGGGGCACCTTGCAGCAGCTCGTGCTCATTATCGCCGACGGCCGCTTCCACGAGAAGGTGAGGACCCAAATCGGCTATGCCGTATGCAATAATGCTAGCATCTAAGGTTTGCAATCGTAATGATGTGCCGCTGCTTTTGGCCACTTTGCAGGAGAGCCTGAGAAGGAGAGTGCGCGAGGCCATGAGTCGGAGGCAGCTCTTGGCATTCATCGTCCTGGACAACCCCAAAGACTCCATCCTAGACATGCAGGTAGTCCACATTGACCTGTGGTCCATACACCTTGTGTCATTGCTTTGAACCGTCTTGGATTGATCTCGGCTCATTTGACTTAGCTACTGATTCTGTTTTACTGATAAAGTATTGGGACTACGCAGTCTGTATCATTTGCGGGCGGAGGGCCAACGTTTACAAAATATCTCGACACATTCCCATTCCCCTACTACATTCTGCTCAACGATATTGAAGCCCTGCCTCGGACACTTGCAGACCTCCTGCGACAGGTCTGTAGGGGGCTCCTTGATGCCAGTCCACCTAGTGCACAGGCGATGATTGGATTGCCTTGTATGAATACACAGGATGGAAGCAAGTCTTCGAGGTTGTGAGACTGTCTGACGTGCATGGGTTCTTTCTGGTCAGATGATATCGTACTTTGACTGGCAGATAATGTGAAGGTTACCGATTGCCTTGTCTCCGCTATTGTGCAGTACTTTGAATTGATGGAGCGTTCTGCGAGCTGAGCTGTTCATCGGGCATGGCAGCAGGATCATCGATATCTGATGCTCCATGATCCTCACAGGTCTACATTTAAGATGCTCACTGTGGCGCTTGAAGGCCATCACTGGATGACCACATTTGTTGGGCAACCTGCTTTAGTGGGCAGGTCTTGGTAAGAAGAGATGAATGAAACTGAGAATGCCTCATGAGATTGACAGTGAATCATGACTAAGAGAGGCAAGCTCGGGAAGAATGGGAAGATATTGAGCAGAAGCACCCGCAGAGCAAGAAGCTTTTGGGAGGTAAGAATCAAATACTGATTCTAAAAGAGGCTACAAATATTCCATTTTGATGCCCATCACATCAAGCTGCAGTATGTCTGCCTCGCATCCAAGCAGTGAGCCCAGGCTGTTACAACGAAGGACGTCCTGATTATCAGCATGTATATAGCACGTATACAACCTTGATCAAAGTCAGTCCTTGTTTACTACTCTGGACAGATAGCAAGCCGAGGAGCCCCCGGGACTGAGCTCAACTTCACAGCCAAGGGCAGCAAAGATGATAGAGAAGAGCTCTGTGGTAAGCAAGCAAGCAGCAACAACATGTGATATTTCGTGTAAGGAAGTCTGCAGAGCAGGCTTACTTAGGTTGGGTGCGACCAAGATCGCCATGGACGAATTCTTTGACATATGTGCCTGCCTGTTGACGGACATAGATAGACAGTTTCAGAGGCATATCAATTTGAGAATGAACAAAATCACTTCGGATAAGTTATACCTCCTAAAGAGCATGTCAATGTGCTCTATTAATCTAGGCTGCAACTTACATGGCATCCTTAGCATCTCTGCATTTAAGTCCTTCTGAATGAATGCGTCTGCTATTACCTGAGCAGAGAAAGAAAATATTGGAATGACTCCACACAGCACAAGTGCAGTGCAATGCCACTGGCATGCTCACCTGAGTGCACAGGTGAAGGACGATGAAATCTGAGGAACCCTGCACAAGCTGACAGCGCATGCTGCGCAGGGCAACCAATCATGAAGGACTTGTGTAAGAGCTCTAGATTGTCCAAAGCCCATCACGCATGAAGCTCAATGGCCACAAGAAGAGGCAGAGTGGGTTAAGGCGAAACGAGTTCCATGAGATGTAGTTGGGCTACTGAAGCAGGACAGGGCCTTGAGATGAAGCGACTATGCTCTAATTGCCTATGAAGTATGCCAAAGGATTCGCATGAACTTGGAACAAACATCTGCAGAAGGATTCTGGATTATCCTTTTTGTCAAGGAAGCACTTCCACTCTGACAAGAACGTACCCGTGTATGGTGCGCAGCCTGACCAAGGGGCTCCTCCTGTGCAGCACCCGAATGGGAGTTCGCTGCTCTATAACCTGAAATGAAGCGATGCATGTGCGTCTTATGATCATGACGAATTGAGGTGTGCATCAGTGACAACCATTAAGTGTGAGGTGCCACTTGCATTCCAAAGCAGCTGGCCAGCCAGGCCAAGGTACCTGAACGATTGTTATTTCCGGTAAGGACTGTCAATTAAGCTAGAGATAGCAACAACACGCTCAAAACCCTTGGCCAACAAGCTCTGCACAAAGCTAACTCTACAAGGAACTGGACACTGCTGCAAGTCACACAGCCTGGTAGTGGCTTATCACAGTCCAGACAAGGAAAAAGGTGCACAACATGGGAAAGTTGTATGCTCACGATGTTCTTCAGAGCCCCCAATCTGACTACGTCCGCTGGAGTGGCCGGTCGTGAGAGCCACACCACAGCTCGATACTCCTTCTGCACCCTCTTGCACGGCCTTGAGCATTCAGGGTCCGCGATCACACCGTCTTGTGATAATGTAATAATATGCCCACGACTTTGCACAGAGAATCTCACAGATATTTGTAACCGACTCGCACATGGATCACACTTCCTGGTCTGTCTACAAAGGTGTGACAAATACCAATGCCTTTTTCACAATAGGATTGAGAGGACACCACCATGAGGCGGAAGGTGTGAGTAAAACCTCAAACAGTGGCTGCCTGGACAGCCCAGAGCCAAGAGAAGTCAAGCAAAGCTACAAGTGACATGTTGAGGAAGAGGCCGCCTGGCGCACCTGCTTGCTGAGCTCCCCATCTCGCATGAGTCCAAGAGCCTCAGGACCCACCATCTGCAGTCTCCGTACTTTCACCTGCAGCAACCCAATGGTTGAGGAGGTCAGAGTCTGTGCTATGCGATTGTGCAAGGCATTGTTGGGCTGACGGGTTTCCTCACCCAGCCTTCCTTGCTGCCATTGATTGCAGCCTCCATCTCCTCAATCCTGATCTGACAGGGCAAGTCTCTGGCATTGAGAACCTCCAAGAGGAACGGTCGTCCGTTGCCCAGCATCAGCACCTGAAGAAAAATGCGCGATACATAGTAAGCAGATCTCAGAAAGGAATCCCACGCAAATCACTGACACTTTCCAAATAACTGCGCAATCCCCTTTCTGTAGCCCAGCAAATCCTTGTGATTTGTATGACAGACAATCTAGACGCAGCTCGTCTGCAAATGTTGCAGATGCTTGCAATTAATGAATTCATGACAGCTACTGTCACAGCAGGCTTATTGGCACAAGGCCTTACGTCCATATCTTCCCGCCCAGCGGCGTGGAATTTGTAATTGTCAGCACGGAAATGTGGCACAATTTGGTCTGCAATGAGTTCCTGCAAGGACAGAGTAACATCAGGGTTGCCCCAGCTGGCTAGATTGGGCTACTGTAAGGCCCTCACATGGAAAATGAACGTCCTCTCATCCCCTTCCTCTCAAGTGCAGAGTTAGATGAATCAAGGAAGAATGTGCTTATGTGCTCCTTCCTATCGTACTTTAGAGTGTGCAACAAAGAGGAGGATAAGATTCACAGCTGACGTGTCCATGAGCTGTAAGGAAGGTGCACTGATGCCATCAAAACAAGGCGTCAGTATCAACCTGGACAGAACCATCGCCCATGCGCTCCTCATCAATCAGCCACCTGCTCTGTGGAATGCTCCTTGAGAACTGGGCATCGCCGCCATGCAAATGTTTACGTGATTGGCTTTAGCCTCCAGCACGCACGCAATGGGGACGTAAGTGTCTTGCAGGCGTGGCACAGATGCAAAAGTCCAGGAGCCTTCTGACATCAGTGATGCATCACGGGAGCTGTGCTATAAGAATAGTAAGTTGTAGCAAGGAACTGACTGTATCAACTGGGTCAAGCATTTTAAGTTGCAAAAGTCCATCTGCCTCTCACAGCAATTCTTTCTGGATGCCATCCAACTAGATGTGGAGCCTACCTTCAGGTACCAACCGCCGACAAAGACAGGATTGCGCCAGCAGAAAACTGCCAGCTCGCAGGGCGTCTCCAGCTGTTTGCTACCTTACGGCAGCGTTAGGCTGGTCATTAAGTGGAGAACCACAAGTCGAGCTAGGATGTCCTCAATCATCTGCTTAAGAGGCAGCCTTGATAGCAAAAACAGCTACACCTACAATGTTCAGAAACTAATCAGACTTTCAGCAGTTCCTACTTGACGACAAGACTGGCATTGTCTGGGGAAAGGCCCGGGGACAGCAGTCTTGCCTGCCGTGGAGGGCTGGCGTAGTGCTGCACAAAGGCCTCGGTGTCCATCCCGACAAGCAGCTGAAGGGCGCAACCCCATGCATCGCCTTGGTCGCGGATGTGCGCCGCGGCCCTGGCAGCCACCTCCGGCGGGCCGCAATCTGCGGCCTCCCGTGGCATCCTGTTGCAGCCCCATCTCAAGCCTGATGCCAGGTTTGTCGGGTTTAGCAAGTGCATTTGCGAGTGCACCTGCTGAATCACAAATAACATCGAGCAGGTCGCAACATACTGCATTTGGCCAGACATTGATGGGGAGCACGGGACTGAGCAGACAGAGGTGCGCGGTTCTCAACCTGGCCTGCGGCGTTTTGCGGCGGCAGGAGCGCTGGACAGGAGGGGCTCCACGCCCTTGAGCTCTTCGCTCGTGCGCGTGTGCGAGAAGAGCAGCGCGATCCTGAAGTTGGCTTCTGGCGAGAATGGTGCATGCTGCGTAGAAGTTTGGCAAATGCCCATCTACTTTTGGTCATTGATTGTACAACCTGAGCTCTGACCATCAACCGAATTACCACACATGTTTCCTTTCGGTATTCATTAGCGCGTGGCTGACCTCATAGCTGGGCCAAGGCTCACGGCAGTGCTTCAGAGTGCTCAAATTGCCGCTAAGTGATCACCATGCAAGTCATTTACAGGTCACATGCCATTGTTGACGAGTTGCTAATGGCAGCTCGACCGTGAGAAGTGCAAGTACCAGGGCCGGCGAAAGGTGGGCAATGAAGCTCCACTTAAAAGCCTCTTTCAGATACACCGACGCTTCCTCTCGCAGTAGACCTGCATTGCTCTCAGCGGAAAACTGCTGCCGGAGGTGACACCTGCAATAAGCAGGGATGGCCACACTTGCGAGCTTGAGAAGCTGACGCCAACGACGATGGCAGATCAGAGGAGCCCACGCGATTGGTAGTGGGTGGGTGGACAGCTCAGCAGCGGCTGGCTCACCAAAAGGAGCGCTCGCGGAGGGCGAGCAGGCCGGGCAGCGTAACCTCCAAGCAGAAGCCATCAATGGAGACATGGCCCTCATTGCGCACCGCCTCTGCTACACAGTCGACCAGAGGCAGCGGCTGGAGCCCACTGGTGCATCCCCTCATTTCTGGCCTGCCGTCAAGCTCGGCAGAAAACTCGTCGACTCCATCCCCGGCAGCAGCGCCTTCCTTGGTCTGTGCTTCTTTCAAGGAGCCGCTAAATCCGCCGTGGTCAACGTCGGCGGCGGCTGTGGCGGCGGCGTCGTCGATGCCCTGGAGGACGCCCAGGCAGAGCAGGCACGGCCTGCTGGCGCTGGCCAAGGCGCCACCCTCAAGCACGCCGGGCGCCGCGGCGCCTCTCTCGGAAGCGGCGGCCACGAGGTCCGCCAGGAGGGAACGTGACGGTGGGAGTGGCGCCGCATAGTCCAGGCTCCGCACGCCAGCAATGCGCAGCATGCAGCGGGCGCACACCTGTCAGGCCACGCCGAGTTTTGCAGAGCGAAAGAAGAAAGCGACGGTTAATTTTCGCGGGGGTTAGGCAATTGGGTTTCGTCAGGCGGACGACGCGAAGCCTGGCACGTTCGAAGCAGCTGCGGCTGAGGCGGCAGCGGCGGCGGCACAGCTCGTGGGTGCTTGTTGTGTCAGCAAGCTGCACGTACCCCGAGCTGCCCAAAGCAGTATGCTGCAACGGCGAGGCCGGCGGCGCCGGCGGCGGCCGCAATGGCGCCCACGACCGCAGCGACCACCTCGCCCTCTTCAGCGGCGGGCGCAGCTGCCATCGGAGCCCCGCCACGGCCTGTGCACCGGCATTCGGAGAGTCGATGTTCCGGGCTAAGGGTTTAGAGTATGGGAATTAGGGGTTGAGGTGTTCAGCTTCAGGGGTTGAAAAGGTAGGGTTTCAGATAAGGGTTTAGGGGATCGCTTCTGTCGCCATCGCCACACCTCTGGCAGAGCGTTCGCCGCCACCACCGTCACCGCCACTCCGCCGGGGCGGCAGTCGGTGCACCATGTGGGCGGGAGCTCAAGGCCCCCGATCCGAGGCGCTTGAGATCATCAGCGGCTTGCTTCGCGCACACATGCTTGGGACTGAGACTGAGCACGGTACACGTGTGCGGGCCAGGCAACGATGTCGCCAGTCCCCTGCTTGTACTTGGCTTCTCCTCCAAGTACTTGGGGTCACCGATAAAGTGACCATCTTTCGTGGTACTCGAGTTCTCGTGTTGTTAGCGGAGCGGGAGGGCAGCTCGCGGGGCGAGCGGCTGACGGGAGGTCGGCGCGCCGCCAATCCGCAAGCCGCCGCTTAACCCCTGGCAGCTTCAACGAAGCTGCCGCGGCCGGCCGCGTGACGCGAGCTGGTAGCTTCCCGGCCACTCAGCGGCCGCGCGCCTCCATCAGGAGCCCCCGTCCCGACAACCGGCGCCTCCCCGCCACATGGCTGGCCGCATATCATTCTCATCCGTAGCTGCTTTGTTTCTGTTTCTTAGCGCCCCCCCTGGCCCCCTTCTCGTATTCTGTTCATTCTTTTTCGGGCTGGCTTTTCCAGCCCCTATTCTCAATGGGCGAGCACTTTCTTCTTTGTTTCTTTGTGTGCTTGTTTTTCTTAGCGCTTCCCCTGGCCCCATTCTCATCGCTTGTTGATTCTTTTTGGGCTGGCTTTTCCAGCCCCTATTCTCAATGGGCGAGCACTTTCTTCTCAACTCTCAAAGCTGGCAGAGCTGCAGCTCGCCCCGTCGGCGCCGCCGCCGCCGCCATGGCCGCCGCCGTTGCCGCCACGCCCGCCGCCGCCATGCGCGCCTGGCAGTACACGCGCTACAAGGGCGGTGCCGCCGCTCTCCGGGTGCGCCCCAAATGCCGCGAGCGTTGGGCTCTCTTCCCCACCCTCCGCCGCCTGCCCCTCGCAGCGCCCCAGCGCCACCGGGCGCCCGAGGCAGCGGCCTGACGCCGCGCCGCCGCCGCAGCTGGAGGAGGGCGTGGCGGTGCCGGCGGCGGGCAAAGGCCAGCTGCTGCTCGCGGTGGTGGCGGCGTCTGTGAACCCCTTGGACTGGAAGGTCCAGTCCGGCATGTTCTGGCCCCTCCTGCCCGCCAAGCTCCCCCACGTCCCCGGTGCGCCCGCCTGGCCTCACAGCCGCCACCACCGCCGCCGCCGCCGCCGCCGCTCACGGTCGCCGCAATTGCAGGCCCCTCCTTGACGTCCGTGGCGCAGTCTCGCAGGCGGCGACATTGCTGGCAAGGTCGTGGCTGTCGGCCCTGGCGTCCCAGAATTCGCAGTCGGCGATCACGTCGTCGCGTGGCTCAGCCCTCTGGTGAGCCAGCCGGCGCCGGCGCTGCTCGTCGCAAGCACGCCGCTTCCGAAGATGAGCGGCGGCCTGCACGCTGCCCCAGTCGTTCAAGTCCTCAACGGAAGGGGCGCATGCGGCCCCGTTGTTGCGCAGTATGGAGGCTCGCTAGCTGAGTACGCGGCTGTGGACGCCAAGGTGGCGGTCAAGCTGCCGGAGGCGGTGCCTGCGACAGATGCCTGCTGCTTCCCCGTGGCTGCATTGACGGCCGTCCAGTCGCTCCAGGACAAGGGCGGCATCGCCGACTTTGGCGGCGGTTACAAGGGCAACGTGCTCGTGGAGGCCGCATCTGGCGGCGTCGGTCACTACGCTGTTCAGGTCAGGCCACTGCCTCAGATAGGCTACCCATCGGCACGTCGGCCTTGGTCATGGCAGCTGATGCTCTCTACTTTGTTCATGGCAGCTGACGCTCTCCATCTTGCAGCAAAGTCAAGCTGCAAAGTCGGGCCCTCAAAGACTGCAGTTGCCACTGCACTGACACCGAAGTCTATGGACGCGCCTGCTGTGTGCCCCAGCTGGCAAAGCTGGCGGGCGCCCACGTGACGTCCACAGTGGGTGCTCGGAACTTCGACTACTCACGTACGTCAAGGGCTTGGGCGCTGACGAAGTGATCGATTACAAGAGCGAGGAAGGGCGTGCGCTCAAGAGCCCCAGCGGCAAGCTGTACGACATTGTGGTCGACAGCACTGGCCACGGGGAGCCCTGGAGCAAAGTCCGCCGTGTCCTCGCGCCTGGGGTGCAAGACCCCTCGCCTCTTGGCAGCCGCTGGCAGCGGCCTGCATGCAGCTTGTCATTTGTTAACGTCTTGCCTGCTTGCTTTGCAGTGTGTTGTTGCGATTGTCGCACAGAACTACGCCCTGCACAGTCAACTACGCCCTGCACAGTCATTGCCTCTCAGCCGAAATCCAGTGTATGGCAACCTGATGCCTGGCATGCACATGTCATGGCAGGGTCGGCATGTGGTGCTTGTCCCCTCAGGTTGGGTGTTCCTGAATCTGGTGGGACAGACGCTTGCCTTTGCGGGAAAGAGGCAGCTGCCTTGCATCGTATCAGTAAACAAGAAGGACCTGGGACTCGTTGTGGAGCTGGCAGCAGCTGGCAAGCTAAGGACCACCATAGACGCCAGCTTGCCGTTTGACAAGGCCCCCGAGGCCTGGGCGAAGAGCATCGACGGCCACGTCACAGGCAAAGTCATTGTCACAATGTGATGGTCTACTTCTCCCTAGAGACTGACAAGAACACCCAATTGGAACTCCTGACAAGAGGATCATGGTGTGGCAATTACTTAGTCTGTAACAACCTAGATCATTACTGTAAGTAAAGAAGGCAAGGTATCCTTCTGCAGGACATGTAAATATAGGACTACAAGGCAGATAAGTATACCTGATTCATAACAGTGCACATTGAAGCCCTGGATGCCAAGAAGACAGAACATAGGTGCAAAAAAGGTGCAGCCGAATCTCCTACTCATTGCAGCAGCTCACAGCGATTGGTGCATGCTGATGTTTCTCTTGCATGTGCAACACATACATTGATTTTGAGGATTTGTAAAATGCGTGAGCAATGGTTTTTTAGTTGCTTGAGGGCCATCGTCTGCCTCACCATAACGTCCATGACGTAAGGGCTCTGGGAGCCCTTGGTCTCCTTGCTTCTTCCTCGCACACGAGCGGCACAAGCAACCAGAAACCATTATTCTGACTGCTAGCATAGCTAATGTACTTCCTACTTGGACTCTGAAGACCAGCTACTCTTAACAAAGACTACTGTGCAGCCGCCTATGTGCAATTTCCGCAAATACGACGACTCCACGGAAGCTGCCATATTGTGATGTCAGCAAATGGTGACAATAACCTTGCCAGCAGGATGGCCGGCCCTGAGACACGTCCACGACATGGGGGCCGTCTCAAATGCGTGGCTAAAGTCGAGCATTGTCCGCAGTCGACCTGACTTGGCCCAATCCAGCAGTTACGACAGGTCCTCATGGTTGGTTTGCAGACAAAGAATACCTTCCTCTTCTGTGCGAGGTGCAGCGCCTGCTTGACTTCTTGCAGGACGATCGACTTGCTTGATGAAAGGCATATGAAGCGGCCCTGCCAGGGTGCACAAGCCATGTACCCTCTTTGGTGATCAGCTGAAGAGCATTGAATCGACAGAACTGGTCACACAGATCATTGCATGGCATGTTCTGCTCCGCATGTAACTCGTCAGTCATGGCCACAGAGTCAGATGATGGACACTATCTGTTAGCAGTGGAGTGTACGGTCGTAGAAGATATACAATAATCCTAATCAGAATGAGGTCATGCAGGTCAACATGACCTTGATGCATTGCCCTCACCTTGTCGTTCAGGAGAAAGCGGACCTTGCTGAACGAGATGCCAGATGTGGAGCAGTCCAAGACAATATCATAAAGGCCCTCACGTGTTTGGGAAAATTCTAGCGACTCTGTGTTCTGGTATGCAATGACGTCATCTGCCCCAAGCTGTCTAACAAACCCTGCATTAGCAGAGCTGGTGACTGCTGTAACCTGCGCACCACCTATTTTCGCAATCTGCATATGAGGCCAATTTGAGAAGACATGCATATTAGGTATCACTTGCCGGTGGACCTGCTTGAAGCATGCTGCTCCGGGTGTAAGGCTTTTGGTCGCATTTCACATCAAGCAATGCTGAGTGCACTTGTGTACAGTACTGTAAAACAAAGATTCCTGGCTTGTTGCACCCAGAAAATGCACTGACTTTTGCGTCTCACCTGAATTGCATAATGGCCAACACCTCCTGCTGCCCCCAAAATCATTACCCTGCGAGTCTTACAGAAGCTCCCATCGTACCTGAGACCACCCTTATCTTGGAGTGCCTGGAGGGCTGCGCAACCCGCGCTCACTAAGCAAGACGCATCGTGCATGGCTACTTCAGGAGGTATTCTGGCTGAGTGCTTCTCGTCAAGCACTGCATACTCCGCAAGTCCTCCTCCCCTCTGCACAGGATTATTACACAGTCAGCAACAAGCGCTGATACAAATACCTGAGAATTAGCCATTCCAGAAGTCTGCCGATGTGACACGGCTATAACCCCAGCCAACGGCCAAGCTTGGTGCCAAGGGGCGCACTTCTCTTACACAAGCTATTCATGCCATGCAAACCTGAAGCGTAGTCCAGCCCATGACAGGATCTGTCACTGCAGAATCGTACACACCAGTCTGTACAAATTCCGTTATCCCTGCCACGTCGGTGCCTATTAAACACAAGGAATAACCACCTTGTGACGAGCTATTAACTACCAAAGTCAGGTACACATATTTGTTGATTGCACACCTGCTAAAGACTATCAAGACTCATTCTCAGATTCAACAGAGCGGAGCTACTCTTGATGATTTAGTAGACCATGTGCATGGGCATCCATTTCTTCTGGGCCCCGTGGTCATCTCTGTTTCATGCATGACCTCATGCTTTTGATCCCGAGACGCCCACGTTCAGGAGACAATTGGGATGACTATTCATGTTCATGAACAGACAGCTTGGGGCAATTTGGATGCATTGCAAGTTACATGGGATGTAAGGTAACTTGGGCGGCAGGAAAGGCCTCATCTGGCCCTCTTGCAGTTTCCAGTCGATGGCATTGAGGCCGACTGCCCTGGTCTTCACCAGGAGCTGCCCGCGCTTGGCTTTTGGTAGTGGAAAGTGGTCAAACTGTCTTGATCGTTCTTGGCCAAGATGGAGATAACGCATGGTCAGTTGGGGCATGCTAAGATTACATCCCAGGAACAACAACCACTTACAGAAAGTGACCAACAAGCGGTTGGATTCCAAAGACCTCGACTGACCGCACATTACTGAGGAGCTACAAGCCTGAGTCTTCCAAGCCTTGACAGAACAACATCCCACGGCCTGTATCTGCCTACGTACAGACTGGCTACTGAAGACGTTGTCAGCCGGTCAAGAGAAACGATGTGGGACAATCTGGCCTCTGGACTATGTCAAATACGACATGCATGTGCATGTCTCTACACAGCTCAGGCACAGAGTCCTACCCGGAGAATATCGACTGTTGCTTGCTCATATCGACTCTCTAGGGTCACCCACCCAACTCATGTGCTCCACTACCCACCCAACTCATGTGCTCCACTACCAGTCCTTTATAATAGGCGAGACCTATGTGAACGTCCTCAGATGGAAATTAATATATCAGAGGAAGACAAAAGGAAAGCGGTGTACCTCGAGGGCTTCTGCACCACCTTGGTACGTTCTGTACGTCCACGCCTTCATGTGCCGCGGCAGACGCGTAGGGCGGTCGGCCATCTGTTGCTCTGGTGCTATTGCCGCCGTTGTCCTGTATGCGGTGATTCTGCGAGCGAGCGGCAATGTCACGGATGAGGGAGAGTCCTGGCAAGACCCTCTGCAAGCAGCTGCATGCTGCGCAGCTCGAGAGGCTGGATACCTGACCCGGGAGGCCGCGATGGCAGATGACAACTGCTGGACGGGGAGCACAAGCGGTGACACCGGTGAGCATGTGGCCTTGCCGCATGGCCAGCCAGGACCACGAGCACACAACACTGATAGTCTTTGGGGGCTCCGCGGACGTCCGTGATTCCTCCGTGGTTCCTCGCCCGTGGCGACGGCTCCCGACTGGCAGGTCGAGGAGGCGGCCGGAGGCGCGGCGCCTTCGGCTGCTCGCGCAGGGATGCGGGCGATGGAGGGCTTCCGCGACGGTGGCGGCGGCAACGGCGGNGACGGCGGCGGCGGCGGCGGCGGCGGCAGCGCGGCGGCGGCGCGGAGGCCTGAGAGGGAGCGAGTCGGGGCGGCGATCTTGGCCATGCCGGGGCCATGCATGCAGCAGGGCCCGCAAGAGCCCTAGGTGGCGCCACGCTAATAAGGCTGACATGGCTAAATAAACAAGGCTACTGTGGCTTCGTAGTATACTTATTACAACCTTCTGTATGCAACACGCTGGGCATTTTCAGCGCTCTTTTAATATCGCATTCTTTCTTGGCGGGCCGACTCGCCCAGGCGCCCGGCTACGTCCCAACCGCCGCTTCGTTTTGCAATAGCAATTGCCTGAACAGTGTATGGGCTTGAAATCGCCAACCTTTTGATTCATGCGCCCCGCTGCCCGTGAAAGTCGCCCGCTTTCGCTTCCGCTCTCCTTCGTACATTTGTCCAATGTGCTTGCCTTTGTACTTGGCCACACATGGCCTCCCCATCTCTTAATATACACGCATTTTCCTTTTTTTCTTCGGAGCCCACTGCTGGCCGGAGAAACGGGCTCTTCTAAAGTAAACGGCGGCCGAAAGGCCATCCCCGAGCAATGTACAACGTCTGAAAGGGCCGGAAGGCTCCAAAAATTCGATTGAAGCTCTCTGACTTTTGCGAGTGACCGCTCAATGACCTCTGCCGCTTCGTTCATGTAGCCCCCAGTTTTGCACTACTTCTGCCTGAACAATGTATCGGCTTGAACTGGCCACCCTTGCATTTCATGCACACTGCGCCCTTTCTAATGCCTTGCACCAGAAAGCTGGGCGAGCTCTAGTTGGTGGCAGAAGGGCTTCGTTTCTGGCATCTAGTATTCATAAATCAATTAGTGACCTTTATATTTTGACCCGTGGTAACTGAGCGGGTCAACCTGCTGTAGGTTATGTAGATCTTTAGATGTGCTTGCCTTTGTACTTGGCCATTTGGCCTACGTTTGTTTCAAATACACGAAGTTCTTCTTCTCTCCCTCTAGTCGGCGAGTGCAGATCGGAATAAGTGGATGGCGGAAAAGCATCGCCCTGTCAGACGGCTGGCAAGTCTGCACTTACGCCTCCTCAGGCCGTTTGTGTCACAGCGTATGGCCGTCAGTGTAGCGCCAGACGCTGGCCCAGTGTCTGCCCAAAGGGGACAGGACCTGCCACCGGAACAGAAGCTCTGCCGGATGGGAAGCCTATGATGAGGAAGCGGTGGCTGCGCAAGTCCAGCCCAGAAACGGACAAGTTCCAGGGAACATCCAACAGGATCCAGGGAACATTAAACAGGAAAAGGCAATGCACTCTGGAGAAACAAGTAGCAATCACCAAAGTTACGATGCCACCCGCAACTGGCACCCTGCGGCATATTAACCAATCCCCACATGAACCCTGGCCGCTGCCAGATGTCAGCGAGTCCCGTGGGCATTGGTCACAAAGGGCGGCAGCGCTGTGGCGGCAAAGTATCGCAGACGTTCAGCTGCAGCATCGAAAGTTAGTCTCTGCAGCCGGCGGCACAGCATGCTGATGGCACATGGTGGGCGAGCCCGACCTGTGCTGATTCGCCACCTGCAAGACGCTTTTACAAAATCTCCGTTGTAGCGGCTGGGACAGTTACCATGCTATTTGTGCAATACACACCATGTGCTCCTTGCTGCCGGTGTGGCAGGCGCTACGTCGAGGAGGGGACGTACATGTCTACCTGCAATACATGTACCAATTAGATAGAGGAGGAGAGGAGGGGATATGCACTGGTCCCTGCAGCACGTATCACTGTCGCCTCTTTCTGGAAGAAGATGCGGATTGGCTCCAGCATGCGCCTGGTCAGTCGTCTGGCCTTCACAGCCGCCTCCTCGAAAGAGCACTCATACTGATGACGACTCTCCTGGGAGAGGAGACATTCTACTGTGTCTTTACACCAAGTACTATGACGCACCTTCCAGTTGCAAGTATCCATCAACTCTCCAATTATTATAGCTGCTTGCGTTGATCATTTATGCAAGTTGCTCAAGCAGTTCCAGATGGGCGGGGTCCACCCTGACAGCTAGCTTGTTTGGCAGTCTTCGACCCCCGCTTCCGCTTGGGTGACTTCGACGGAGTACAGCAGATACAAGGAGGTTGACCCGACTTAACAATTATCGAGTAATGATTGGTATTTATAAGTGGCTACTGACAAGACACAGCAATGCAACTGCGTCAAGTCTTTAGTAGCACAGCACTCTACTCTGCAAGTAGCATATGCTATTGAGACCAACTGTTTGTAGGAGGTAGGTAGGAGTTGGCCCACATGCTAACTGTACCTTGCCAATGTGAGGTGGACAGTTCACAGCTGCTGTCTTGCAGTTAAAAGTTGTAACTGGCTGGATGACGCCCAACCTAGCTGAGATCTTTTGAAATTAGAAGCCTCAAAGAGAAGGTTTCACTTGGCAGCTTTTCTTATAGTCAGCATCAGAGAATGTTGAGCAGTTTGCCAAGGAATTAAAATGCTCCCAAGTGCACAACTCATTGCTTATTTTTGCATGCCAAGGACCCTGATCCAACCAGCTTGCACCTTCCGGCGGTGTGCATCTTGGCAAATCAACCTCCTCGCCATTGTACAGCATGCGTACGAAGTGTGCCTGGTTGTCCGGTGCTGACCAAAGCTCCAAACACATGTAGGATGAGTACGGTGGCCATGTTGGACAAGGTATTCCCAGGCTCGCTGTCACACAGACGAAACGTCCGCTCTTGAGCAAGCTGTGTTAGTCGTTTTAATTGCTGTGGACCTGTGGCACAGGTTGCGTAAGATACTGATGACCCAGCAAGACTGCAGGAAAGGATAACACAAGCACCAAAAGTGTAATGAGCCGAAGCAGTAGATGGGTTGATTCTTGCAGATGAAAGCAAATGGAAATAGCTGAATTAGTAAGGCATTCATGCTGTCCATGTGTATATGAGTTTGAAAGTTAAACACCTGCAAGTGGCATCAGCGTTGCATCATGGCCAGAATATAATATGTATCGGAGGTCTGATAGTCCCTTCACACAGCTTGCCATGGTTTGACATAGTTCATCAACAAGTCTGCCCATTGCAAGCTGGCAAACTTCTTGACTCTGCAGTTGGGCCCCAACAGGCAAATAAGTAATGATCACAACTGCAAGCAAGATGTTACGAGGTATGCAGAGGATCGTAAGGGTAGAACTCAACAAGCTTCAGACTCCTGGCTGCAAGCATTATAGTATGGATTTGGCTAGATCTTGAAGTCAAGGCAGGCTGTGTATACTGCAAGTATGGAGGTGACTACCTTCCTGTGACGCAGCTTGAATAAGGCACTCACTGAAAAGGTTGTGGCATGGTCTACTGAAAGCAGGTGACGGAGCTCATCGATGTCTTTCTTTGTCACACCAGTTGGAAGTGCATCTCCATGTTGTTGACGGCAGTCAAGGTTGTCAACTGCCTGCAGGACATTACCCAGCACCATTAAGTGGTCCGGCACTCTGCTGATGAATAACCCAAATTCAAGACTGCCATTATACTGAGTGTGTCAGCTTGAATCTTCTCCATAGTCAGTGGTCAGGTGATTCTAGGTCAATGATAAATACTACTTCATGCAAATGCCCAACTGCTTTGCTTCAAGGACAGCCTACCGTGACCCAAGGGAAGCGACCATCATCATCGAGGTGATAGAAGTTTTGCACTGCTTCTGCAAACAGCTGCACACACTGGTGGTGAGCCGGTCTGGTTGATAACGTCAACCAGTGAAGGATAGGCCCTGTAAACCACACTCAACGCACTCAAACTCTTCCTTACATTGCACAACCCTTTCGTGATCTTGATACGGGCAGGCACAAAGGTCCTGACTGACTGAGAAAGATGTGTGCTCGATAAGAGGCCTACCCGATAATCAGCTCGCCAACCGACAAAATGCCGGCTCCCATCAGCTGCTTGAATTGGGCTAGTCATTGCCTTCCATGCTTTGCCCCACAGCAGGGAACCTCTGACGCAAACAAGCCACCCGTCCTTAGAGGCACAGCATCTGAGGAGGACTCTCAAGTTTTGATGCAATGGAGGCAGAAGAAAGCGTCAGTCTGTGTCCCCCTCAGTCCTGAGCATTCTGGGGAGCCCTTACCTCTTGCAATTGTCATTGTTGTACAAGTTCTCATCTTCATCGTTCCATATGACAATGGGGACCTTGGCTGCTGCCTCCTTGGAGCCAAGCAAGCCAGCGAGCACAAAGAAGCCTGCCCACAGCTGTTCAACGGTTACGTGGAAGTGAAGTAGTGACGTTCTCTTGCCTTATCAAGCTGACCAGGTTAGACAGGACGACATGCTTCAGAATACACCTACGATGTCTGCACTTACCACTAAGGTGAGTGCGAGGGAAGTCAGTTGATCGGATACTGGTCCGCATGAGGGAATTGTCTCCAGGAGGACCTAGCAGCTCTGCATAGCGCTCCCGCAGAGATATCCCCAACTGTTGAGCTTCTTGAGCTCCTGATTCACAAAACTGGCTCAAGTGGCTCAAGCTCGATGAGAGCGCGTACACCATCACAATGAGGCTCAGTGTTTACAACAGAACTAACCGTCAGACAAGGGAGAAGAGTTGGAAGGAGGTGTCAGTAGCAAGCCCTGACACTAAGATCCAATAAGTAACTGTCTATACATCGAGGAGGTCACCTTTGATAGTGAGTTGGCCATAAGGATACTCATTGTCACGCTTGTAGATCCTGTCCTCAAGCTCCACAGGACGTCGCTGCAGGCGTCTCTCCCAGACCTCGCCATCGCTCTGGCCGGTCAGAGGAACAGGCGATCTGTCCCCGTGCCGGAAGAGCACATGCACCTGTCTCATGGCAAGGCCTGACAGTCAGCTACTAATTTGTCTAGCTTGATCCTAATCGTCATGCTTACAACGTGAGTATATCGACTCAACGCGCTACTGATGAACAATCTCGTCAGCCGCGGGCATCTCCTGCCACTGACAAGCCGCTTCCAAGTTCCTGCATGGATGGCATGAAGGGCCGCGAATGTCGCTCATTGCCACTGGAGTTGGATCGAGCTGCAGAATCCGGCCGTCCCGTCGTGCTTGCAAGGACTGGCCTGCGACAGGCAGCTGCGGATGAGCTGATGTGCTCGCCTGCAGGAGCTTAAGGGGCAGCTCAGAAGGCGGCCTGCGCGGCGCAGCGGCCCGCGAGATCGGCTCTGCTGCGGCGGCTGTTGCACCGCCGGGGTCGCCGCCGGCGGCCGCGGCGGTGGAGGCCGCCGCGACGATCCCGCCCAGCGCTCCGAGCGCGGGCGGCAGCCGGGCGCGCCATGGCCACGCCATGAAGCTCCGAGCGGCGCGGCAGGGGCGATCGATGTCACGGCGAGATGCCAGTGCCGGACCTCGCCGACGTGGCAGACCACGTCGGCAGGCCGTCTTACAAGGACGCCACGTGGGTGAGCACGTCGGCAATCGGCTTCGTGCGGGCCGCCCTCGTGGCTAACTGCAAGATGACTGGCCACGTAAGTGGGGCGAAGGCGCAGTGAGCAAGTTCTGAAAGCGAGGCCAAGCCGAGCCGATAATCTGGTCATTTGAACGGCAAGTTGATTGCAGACATTGTGTCTTCGGCAGAGCCACTCCATCTCCGCCCGGACGCCCCGTTAGGACAGGAAGTTCAGTGCAATGCGGCCACCCCCGCTGGCACCGTCCCGCCAGTCCCTAACGTACATTCCTTTGGGCTGGCCTTTCCCAGCCACCAGTCAATCTGGCCGAGCTTCTTCTAACGTACGGTACCACTGCTTGTCGTTCGGCACTTCTCGAGCTAGCAGTCGTTTATCGACCTGCCGCCTCCTTGGTGGGGCTCATTCCACTCAGCGGCTACTTCCCCTTCGTTATCAGCGTCTCAACCCGCCGCTTCCCTCGTCATTGCCATATGCCGGAGGGGCAGCAGCGGACGCCGCCCGACTGCGGCGACGGCGGCGCCCGCGGCTCCTCCATCGTCAGCTCGGACGTGCCCGCGGCTCGATCCGCCTCACACTGGGGCGTTGCGCCGTCTCAGCCGGGCCTTCAAGGCATCCTGTGCTTGGAACGGCCGCCGTGGCTTAGCATCCTTTCCTCGTTCCGGCCAGTGTGGGCCTTGACGCAGCACCTGGCCGGACCAAGAAGTGGCAATCCTTTTGTGACGAGCCATCGAGGTCTCAAGGGCCCGCGCGGCTGGGCTAAGGCAAGCGGCACTTAGTGGGAGGCCCTAATGAATTGAGACCGGGGCACCTCTTGCAGTATTGAGGGAGCGCTCTGCGACCATGGCTTCGACTCAGAAGAACATGTATGGCTTCGAGGCGATGAGCTTCAACATCAACGACGGCTTCTTGGAGGCTGTCCTCCGAGGTCACCGGGCGGGCCTGTTGACCGCTGCAGACTACAACAATCTGTGCCAGTGCGAGACGCTCGACGACATCAAGCTCCACCTCACCGGCACAGACTACGGGCCTTACCTGCAGAATGGTGACTCTCGCAAGGACCTTCAGGCCCGTTTGCTTTCGCTGACTACTGACACCTGCGTCCTGCTCTTAGAGCAATGAGCACTCACTGAAACTGCTCCTGACGAGTACAACCGTGCATGCCTTTACAGAGCCCTCGCCATTGCACACAAGCACAATCGTGGAGAAATGCACGCAGAAGCTAGTGGAGGACTACATGTACATGCGCAATCAGGCCACTGAGCCCCTCTCCACCTTCCTAGACTACATCACGTAAGCAGTCACTGGCCTTTGACCTAATTGGCTTGCCAATCTTGGAATGGCAAGCTTGGCAGCAGGTCAATAAGTTGGTGGGACCTTCAAGGTCTTCTGCTATTGATCTGCACAAGGTGTTGATGATCTTCTTACTGGTGGTGATTTGTGGGGGTGCTGCAGATATGGCCACATGATAGATAATGTTGTGCTCATCGTGACTGGCACCCTGCATGAACGGGATGTTCACGAGCTTCTAGACAAGTGCCACCCTCTTGGAACGTTTGACAGGTAGGCTAAGTGCACTGCATGATTGTCTCGGACTTAGTGGTTGCCAACCATTCAATTACGGGGTTCTTGGCAACACAAGTAACACTCAGAGTTCCCCTTTGAAAAAGTGTACTATCACGCCAATATATTTAATGGTGCACTATCAAAGATCATAGTAACATGCACCGTTGTTTCTTGACCTGCAGCATTGCAACCTTGGCAGTTGCACAGAATATGCGTGAACTATATCGGCTAGTACTCGTGGACACACCATTGGCTCCATACTTTTCTGAATGCATCACCTCGGAGGTGACTTTGTCATTCTGGGAACCTCTGTTTCTGATTTCCTCAGAACCACTTGTTCTATGTCTTGGTTGAGTTGACGGGGGCATGAAGGCTTTGCTGCAAAGCTCAGGAGCTGTTGTTGTGTCGTTTACATTTGGCAGGATCTTGACGATATGAATATTGAGATCATGAGGAACATATTGTACAAAGCCTACTTAGAGGATTTCCACAAGTTCTGTCAAGTGAGTTGTTTCCAGACACTATTGTTGAAGACAGCCTTGAGATATCAATAAGTTCCAAGAGCATGAGCTTGAGAAGTAAAGGAGTTCAGCTTGATAAGCAGAGGAGTGTCTGTCACTCTTCTTCAGAAACTTGGAGGGGCAACTGCAGACATTATGAGTGACCTGCTATTTTTTGAGGCGGATAGAAGGGCAGTCAACATTACCATCAACAGGTGACTGCAGATTTATGAAGTACATGTTGTTACACACTAAGCTGGTATGTCATGGATTGTTGGGCAGCCAGCTCATGTGTTGCGTAGACATAACGTGACGCGCATCAATCATGATTGGTTTGACAATGAAGCAATTGCAAGAGTCTAGTATTGAGGTGCAATTTGTCTCATTGCTGGCAGCATTGGTACTGAGTTGACGCGAGATGATCGCCGTAAATTGTACTCCAACTTCGGGCTTCTGTAAGTACTTTCCATTTGTCTTTGTTGCCACAGCATCTTATAGGATGCAGATGCTATATCGAGACATGCGGAATTTGCTGCAATTGGTCACTGCCTGATAAGGGTCTGCTTCAATAGGTCACCTTTGGCTTTTCTTGTCATGACATGTAGAGCTCTTCATTAAAGCAGTGCCATAGTGAGCTATAAGTGCCCTAGTGAGCTATAAATGACCATCACATTGCCACCAATAGCATAAGGAGCTCAGCTGCTTATGCTTCTTGTTTTCATGTGGTGCTCTGTCACAATGCATGATTAGTTTCCTTGAGGCTCACATGGATCTTTCCTCTGGGCAGGTTTCCATATGGGCATGAGGAGCTTGCCATTTGTGAAGACTTTGACAGCGTAAGCTCTATCAGGCCTGCCTAGGATCCTGATCCTGGTGCTAGGTAGCAGGTACATCTGAAATTTACAGAACAGCTCCTGACCTGTGTCTAGATTGCTTATGTGCAGGTTCGTGCTGCAATGGAGAAGTACCCCATGTATGCTGCCACTTTTGCGAAGTTGTCATATGGTGAGAGCCAAATGTTGGACAAGGCATTCTATGAGGAGGAGGTCAAGCGACTCACACTTGCATTTGAGCAGCAGGTAGGTGCTACCGTTTGGCCCAATGCAAATGACAGGGGATTTCATACTGCTGTCTCATTGTTGTTTCACTATGCAACAATTGATGCGGCTTCTTGTCTTCACGTCTGACATGTTCATCTATGTGCGCTCTACTCCGAAGGCATGTTAAAAGATCCTCCATAAAATTTGTATTGTGCTGATAAGAGGGCGTATGTGTTGTATGCCTTGCAGTTCCACTATGGAGTTTTCTTTGCATATGTCCGATTGAGGGAGCAAGAAATCCGCAACCTTATGTGGATATCAGAGTGTGTTGCGCAAAGGCAGAAGGCCCGCATTCATGACGGCATTGTGATCATATTCTGAATATAGTGTGTCATGAGAACTGCCACCTGCTGATACCGAGATCCATGAAGTACTTCAGACAACTTGTTTGACCTGCATCTGATTCATGCGATGTTCATCGTTGAGAACCCTGTTGGCACAACGGGCCAGCTTGACTGCTTGATATAGCACTTGCAGGGAGGTATTTACATGTCCAAGCTGTCTGACTGACAGACATGCTCTCATCTAGATGTGGTGCACTTGCTCATCCACCACCGGCGGTCGTCATCGATCGCCTGTGGTGGATAGACAGATGCGCCTCGCAGATATTGTGGGCGGCTCTGAAAGCAATGCACCTCAGGAGCCTACTACTTGCACCGGAAGCCCACGTGGAGCTCGGCTAGAGCTAGTGTCTCAAACAGCGCTATCAGGCCCTGGCCTTGGCAGGCATGGCGGCTTAACTCTCAACCCTGGGGGATGGGAAGGGACTCTGAGCACCTACGAGTGAGCACATTCCTGGACGATTCTGCAACAGCCCAAATCCACTAGAAACGGGTCATACATTGCCACGTAAAATTTGCAGGTATAAAAGAAAGGACCACAGCTACTGCGGTTTACAGTGGAAGGGCATGCAGTCACTTCTAGAGCGCACTTGTTCAGCAGCTGCCGGGTGTCTTTGATGCGCTCTTGGATCTCCGAGCAGCCCTTGTGCCGCTTAGCCTCTCCCTCAGCTCGGTCCAGCTCACTCTCAATCCTGAAAGGAGCAGAAGCAATTGACCACAGATCAAGTCAACCTGTGCTGCATATGCCGAAGGACACGTGCTCTAGCAGGCACTCAGCAACAGCCCCCTGGCAGCTGCTCACACACATCAACACCCACATGATCAGGCTTGACACAATAAGCTGCCTACAAGTGTATGCACATCAGATTCAGTTGCAAGCATGATGGAATGATCACAACAACTAGGCTGCTCTACCTACTAATAAACTTTGAAGGTGTTTCAACACCTCTGCTTGTGGGCAGGTGCTCTTGGCCACGTGCACCGCATAGTAACATTCAACACCGCCAGGGACTGTGGAAGTGCATGCTTCACATATCATCAGTCTGCAATAGTTGCCATCTCACTATGATCCATACTTCTTGCCAACCCAAAAAGTACACAAGGTTCTGCAGAAATTTGCACAAAGCTGTTCCACAACCTGAGAACTGAGAGAACTGTGTGGCGCTTGGCAGACCTCTGCAACGCCACAGCGAAGGAGGACCTAAAGTTAAGGATGGGAAGCATGCTATGTTGTGTGCGATGCTGCACCTTAAGCACCGTAGCTTCGTCAAGACTGTGGATCCAGTGCAGAAGCAGAGGCAGGAGCCGTTTGAAGTGGGCCAGCAGGACAAGCCCCAGAGCTTGCACAAGCGGCAAGACAGAGTCGAGCCACACCAGGCGCCAGGCAGCGGCCTCACTGTGCCGCTCCACCTCTCCCAGCAGCGTCTCGAAGACTTGGCCGTAGCTGCACATAAGCGAGCGCCGCATGTGAAGCGTCTCAACAAGGAGGTTAGGAAGTGTGCCTCCCTGCAGGCCTTGTGATGTCGCTTGAGAGACTGTACTGTGTACAACTATAGAGTCCAGTACTGGGGCCGCCTCGGCAGTAGCTTACAGCAGGCTCCTCGGGTTGGCGCCCTCCAGCCGGGTGGCGAGCCCCACCGCCAGCGGCACCGCAAGCGGCCACAGCTCCTCGTGGCAGGCAACGAGGTTGTGGCAGAGCGCGTCTGACGTGACTGGCCCAAACCACGCCAGGTCCTCCACGCCGGCTGCTCGGACGAAACGGTCCAAGGCGACCAGGCTGGCCCGCTGCCACACCCCACCGCAGCCTCCCTAGCCACCCTCAGCTAGCGAGCACTGTCCGAAGGCTTGGGAACGTCCGCAAGCATTTGGGCGACGGCATCATGCGACGTAGTGGCCACGAAAAGGCCGTGCAGAAAGCTCAGAGCGGTCGAGGATTCAAGCCACGATGGCACCAGAGGGTGCCGGGCTGGCAATGTAGCCAGCATGGCGTCTCTGCCGCTGATCACCTTCACGGCTGGCGAGAAATGGTCGAGGGCGGTGAGCACGCAAGGCAGAGCCGCCCGCACGAGCGCCTGCAGCTCGCTCTCGTCCGCCTGCTGCAATGGACACGCGGATTACCATCATCTTTCGGTGGGCCGGGCCAGGCCTGAACAGCTGCAGCACACGCTAATGGAGAAGCCAATTCTGAAGCACGGATTCTTAACCTTGTCTTGTAACCTTTCTGCATTGCAACAAATTATGAGCTCTGAAGAAGCTCCATCATCTAAAGTGATTGCTCAACACCACTTGTGAAGAAAAAGCTCATGTACAATCACACATATATTAAGACAATCACGTCTATCTGTTGTTCAACATTATGGGCGGGGAGTGGTGCGGAACCTGCACGACCAGGGCCTCCAGGCGCGCCGCGGCCGCCGCAGCGTCCGCCGCCGCGTCCCGCAGGTCCCCACTGCCGGCCGGCGCCTGGCGCATGCGCCGCCGCAGGTCCCGCAGCTCGAGCTCCGCCGCCGCCGCGCCCATCAAGTGCTACGCGGGCTCCGCCGCGGCGCCCATGGCCGAGGGCCTACGCCAGGCGGCTCGGGCAGCGCTGGTGTCCGCCGCCGCGGCGAGCTTGGTGAGTTTAGGGCGCACTTTAGGTTAGGGCTAGGAAGGAGAACAGGGGCCGCCGCTACCGGGATTGCATCTCGCGATATGTTGTAGGTAAGTCTGATGCAATCAACTTTCTCTGAGTACCACACGAGTTGTCACGCGCGGATATAAGCATACTCACGCCAGTCGGCGCCGCACCGCGCTAACCCGTCGGTAAGTCCCACACGAAGACGTGCGCGACCCAGAAACGGCACCGTCACCGCCACTCACAAGGTGCTCGGGCAAGTAGTTATCCACCGTGAGTGAGACCGTGAGTCAATGTCTCAGCTCATCTGACGTCCTATTGCTGGCACGGGGGTACTGCCAAAATAATACCTTTGTGCTGAGCGGGTCAATCTGCTGTGGTGATGTACGTCATTATATGTGCTGGCCTTTGTACTAGGCCATTCTGGGCTTCGTTGCTTTCGAGTACACGAAAATCTTCTTTGTATTACCACCCTGTGGCTGGCTCTGACAGCCGCCATTTCAACATCAGCAGCCGCCACCATTAAGGAAAAGGAATAGTGGATGTGGCCGCTGAGCCCCCGCGTTCCCCGCCGCATTTCGCGGCGCCTGCCAAGGCCACCCGCCGGCCTTGCCGCCCCGCCGGCAGCTCTGGCGGCGGCGACGGCGGCGGGCAGTCGCGCAACCCGTCATTGGGGTCTAGCCGGCGCCACTTCAAGAGCCGTCCAGACGTCCTAGGCGGCCACTTACGCCGTATGGCGTAAGTGGTGGCAGCCTATTGTGGGCCTCTGTGGACGGCCGTCCCCTGCCGCCAACACCACAGGCGGCGGCCCGGCACCCTAGAGATGTTTAAGAAGTGAGCCCTCGTGCGAATCCCACCGCCGCTACCCATCGTAACACCACATATCTAAGCTCGGCCGCTGCAGCTGAGGCTGCAGCCCTTGATGTCAGGCAGGTGCCTGTATAGCATGCCTGGAGCATTTGCTGCTGCTAATGAGCCGTGATCAACTCCTGCTGCGGCTGTGAGGGACCCCAGGTTCACTGCGGAGGAGGTTTCGGGCCAAAATCAAGTCAAGGCGTCAGTGCAGCGCCGCATTCGCCAGAGTATCGGCGAGGAGGTGAGGCCCCCGCTGCCATGCCAGGCTTGCTGATGGTGACGATGATGATATCTTCCTCTGCCCGCCAACATGGAGGCTAGACGGCAGCGCAAAACCTCTGCAGGCGGCAAGCGACCTCTCATTCGATGGAGTAGGGCTTGACTGGTTGCGGATAAAGCCATGGGGTCTGGAGTCAAGCTCTGTGGGTTTTCAGCCTTTGAGTTTTAGGGTTTTGCGATGTATTGCTTGGACGTCAGCAATTTTGGGTGGGGTTTAGAGTTTAGGGTTCGGGGTTTAAGGGGTTCAGGCTTTCAAGCTGCCTGCGTCAGGCCTGACGTGTCTGCGGGCCCTCGCCACGCTCTCTTTCTGCGTACCTGGGCGGCGGCTGCGGCGGCTGCAGTATCCACTGCTGGAGCCGGTCGTGGATGACCTCCTCCCAAAGAAGGCCCCACTTACCGTTGCTAAATGGTGAGAGCCATTCAAAATCCGAGGTCGCTAACAGGCATTTGGCTCTTAGTCACTTTGACTTGTGACTTCATCACCTATTGCCACACTTTCCTATGACAATTATCCTGCAAATAGCAGCTGCTGCTGCTATGTGCAGCAGCTGCCGGCTGTCTTCCCTTATTGGATCTCTTGCCTTTTAGGAGCTTCACAGCCAGGGCAGTGTGCAAGCCTTCTGACTGTTGACAATAGCAACAAGCATGAGGAGTGGAACGGGACTGCCGGCAGTGCCGGCCTGAGCTTGAGCATCGTCATACCTTGGCTGAGCATGTGCGCAGCCAGAACCACCTGAACCTGGTGGTGGTGAACAACGTGCCACTCTTCTTCAACGTGCGCGACGGGCCATACATGCCGACACTGCGGCTGCTGCACCAGTGTGAGCACCTTCCCTGCCCCCCCCCGCCCCCCCCTGCGCTCAGTGATGGCATTGTCAAGCTTTGAGGACCTCAGAGATTTAGCTGCTGAACAGAGGTGGTGGTAGGGCTCAGCCTGTGGCCGCTTTGCAGCTTCTAGTGATGACATGGTCCACTGTGAGAGCTGGAGTTAAGCATCAGTCCTCTCCCTTTTACCTTCAACTCGGTGCTGCTCTGCTCCACCCTGTAGAGCTCTAACTTCTCCTTGGTCCTGTTTGTCCCCTTCCCCGTTCCCCACCAACTTCCTGTGAAGATCCCGATGTAATGAAGCGGGTGCAGGTCGACCGTGGCGCGATCAAGTTCGTGCTGGCAGGCGCCAACATCATGTGCCCGGGGCTCACATCCAAAGGCGGCGCGCTCGACCCCAACGTTGGCGCTGACTGCCCTGTGGTGAGTATTCCATTCATGGGTGTTGTACAACAAAGCCTCCTCTGCTCTGTGAAGTTCAGGCCCTTTGCTGGCTTGGCGTTGTGAGCACGTTTGGTGGCTGAAGCCTAGCTGGCAACAGCAAATGACATGCGCCAAGCTCATGATGCTGAAGCTGCCATCGGCCATTGCCTGTTCAGGCAGTGCATGCTGAGGGCAAGGAGCACGCGCTCGGAATTGGGTTCACCAAGATGTCGGCAGAGGACATGTACAATCTCCAGGCTGCTGCCCTTTGTGCGCATATTTGTCAAATGGTTGATAAATTCTGTCAACAGGCTTATTTCCACCATGTCATGGTGAGCTTTATACCTCCCACTGCACAGGCTGAAGATCAACAAGGGGATTGGAGTTGAGAACATGCACTCGCTCAATGACGGTCTTTGGAAGGTTGGCCATGCGATCCTCTTGTGCAGCTATAGGCCTTTTACTGGCACCAACAAGAATAGCCCACAGCAATCTA
This sequence comes from Spirogloea muscicola, assembly GCA_009602725.1. Taxonomy (NCBI): domain Eukaryota; kingdom Viridiplantae; phylum Streptophyta; class Zygnematophyceae; order Spirogloeales; family Spirogloeaceae; genus Spirogloea; species Spirogloea muscicola. The sequence continues at coordinate 854,753 of WELB01000011.1, forward strand.
TTGCATTTGGTTCGTCAGCGGAGGCACACACTTGCCTAAGTTGCTGCATAGCCCTGTGCTCTGGGCGTCTCCTCCCATAGTCCTATTGCAAACTCAAGTGGTAGCTATGTGTGTGAGATGAATGAGCAGACATTGCCGGCATGGCTTTCTAATGTTGGTCTGATGGGGTTCCACCAGATGACGCACTTGGAGTGAGTTGCGGTTGCAGCAGAAGGATTGTCCCATTTCTTTCCTGCACCTTCTGTGGATCTTCTATGGACCTGGACAGTTGCAGTGCGCTTGAGAAGTTGAGGCTTCAACGGCTGCTCCACGCGACCTTTGTGTAACACTCGGCCAATCAGGAACTGCACTGGGTGAGGTATTAAGGGCATCCACTTGTGTGCTACTTCCTGTGCATCAAGCTGCACTTGCTGCAGGACAGGCGATATTGCCAGGAAGTACTGGGCTTGTGTACTTCTTGAGCAGCAGTTTGGAAGTGAAATAATTGACAAGCAAGGTTGGGAGGATGCAGTTGCTTGCCTCGGGTGCACGACTCCCATGTAAAGCAGCAGATAGCACAGTCACATGATACATTCTCGACGCACTGCTCATCTATCAATGACTGTACTACGAGGGGCGGCATTGTGGGACCACGCATTGCACCACACACACCTTGGCAGATTTGCCAGCTCCACCTCAACCCTAGGCAGGCCCCCCGTGTGAGCTCTCTTGCTCTGGAAGTAAGAGAGAAGGGCTCGCCCATTGAGGACAGGGGCTGGAAAAGGCCAGCCCATAAATGAAAGAACGAAGTGCGAAAAGGGGCTGGGGTAAGCACTAGGAAAAACAAGCACAGAAAGGAACTGAGCAGCTAAGGAACTCTCAGTAAGCCCTGCTGAGCCGCCTCAAGTCGGAGAAGCAGACCTGGAAGCAAACCTGCCTGGCTGCTGTGCAGTCGCTGACCTTGATCACAGCAGCCAATTCTGGCGTCATCGCTTGGCCTTGTCGTCCTCGTCGGGCCAGCTGCCGCCGCTTCTGCCACAGTCTCGAGACTGGCTCGCGCGGGAGCCGCATTGCCGCTCGTCGGTCCCCATCTGCCACGCCTGCGCCTCCGTTGATTATAGCCACGTATATCCTCTGTGTACACTTGGCTGGCTTCCACAAGCCGCAATTTTAACAGTAGAAGCCACATTCACCTTCACTGGGCCAGCCCGACGCCGCCGCCGCCGCCGCCGCCGCCGCCGCCGCCGCCGCCGCCGTTNCGGCCCATGGGGGAGCCGGAGTCGTGGGAGGAGGACGTGGACGAGGCAGGGGGCCGGGCCGGCGATCCATCGCCAGAGGCGACGGCGGCGGCGGCGGCGGCGGCGGCGGCGGCGGCGCTGACGCCGGCGACGGGCGGCGCTGTGCAGCTGGAGGTCGTGGTCACCAAGTACGCGAGTCGCGCGCTGGTGTACACTGTCGAGGGCGGCCCCCCCATGTTCTTCGACGCCGACGGCCGCGGCCACGACCTCTTTCCCACTAGTGAGAGCCGCCACCACCGCCGGCTTTGCTTTTCTTCCTCGCCTGCCGGAGAGGCCTGCCGCCGTCGCTGCCGCCCTTCGTTCGCCTGCGTCCGTTTACAGCCACCGTGGGAGCTAGCCACCGACCGACGAGCCCCAGCGGCCGTCTGACGGCTCTTGCGAGTATGGGATTACTGGAAGGCCAAATTGGCTATAAATACACTGGCAAGCACACCCAATGACGTACATTCCCCACGGCAACCTCTACCACAGCACTGACAGCAGCCAAGCCACGGGGGCCGCGCCGGCAGTGTATGCGCTGTGGAAGGCGCCGTCGATGCTGCCGGCGCTGGATCTCAAAGGCGGCGAGGTGTCGCGCTATATCCTCGGCGGCGCCGACCTCATGCTCCCGGGCGTCCGCGTGCCGCCGGATGGCCTCCCCAGCTTCGCCGAGGGCGAGCCCTGGGCCGTGCGCGTGCCCGACAATGACTACCCCATCGCGGTGAGTCCAGGTCCGCTTCCTCTTGAGCCGTCTGGCGCCTCCGACCTGAGCTCGCTGCTGCGGAGCTGCATTCGCTGCTGCGGAGCTGCGAGAGCTGCTGCTGCAGCCGCCGCAGCTTGCTGTGGCGACGGTGCTGATGGTAAGAGTGACGGCGTGCAAAATTACCTAGGTTGGTACGACGATGTTGAGCAGCGGTGACGCGACCAGAACGTCAATGCGTGGCAAGGCCCTTCACGTCATCCACTATTACGGCGACACCTTGTGGTGTGCGATCAAGCTCCGACTCCAGGGCTTGGTCTCCGTCCCTCCCTCAGCCCCCTTGTTGTTGCTCTCCTCTTTTGGGAGCTGAAGTCCGTCGTGACGAGCTCCTATGCAATTGGCTCAAGCTCGCATCTCTGCATGAGCGTGGCGGCCAGGGAGCATGCTGAGGGCCGCTATGTTCCCAACGATGGCTTCCGAGATGGCATCGTTGTTGAGGATCCTGCACGGGCAGCACCACCACCACCAGACCTCCCGGTAGGCTCGGGCGATGGCAACGGTCACGTCAAGGACCAGCAGGTGGATAACGAGCACCCGTCAGAGAAGGGCAGTCCGGACCCGGAGGTGGCGGGCGGCGTGATCCGCCTGTCGATCGACGAGGAGACCCACGACGAGCCAAACGATGAGAAGAACGTGTCATCGCCTGCTCCAGGCGCTGCAGCGCCGCTGAGCGCGGCAGACATGGACCAGCTGCTGGAGGACTGCCTCCTCCGTGTGCTGCGGACCAGCATCAAGGACAAGGACCTGCCGCTGGCCTCCAGTACACTCTGGTACTTTTGATCGCTCCCTGTTCAATGGGCCACAGCTGCATCCGCCCAGCACATGCAAACTATCTGGCTGATCAATCTTCTACTGCTTACTCTTGTGTGCAACATCAGGTCAAGTCACATCCTCCCTGCGCGGCCCAGCGGAGTTGTCTTGGACATCAAGAAGTCTTCGCATAAGAAGCTCTCCAAGTGGCTGCAAGCTGAGGCGGCCCGCGGTCTGGTGAGCACCATGGGTGGCCCTCTTGGCTGCCTGAAGATCGCCCTCACTGCTTGGAGCAGCAAGTCTTGGATACCTTGTGGCTCCTACTTGCAGAATCTATGCCTAGCAACTAGGGGCTAAGCATTCAGCTTTACCAGGGCTTCACTAACACCATCTAAATGTGCGAGATGTTGGCAATGCAGCTGGTGTGCAAGGAGGACCGGCACCGGAAGGAGGTGATGGTGATTGCCGTGAACCGCGGCCACGAAGATTACCGGGCATTCAAGCTGCCTGAGGCGACGAGCAGCTCGGAGCAGGCCCAGATGGCGGGGCCCATTGATGACGGCCCTGCCCAAGAGCGGGGGGGTGCTGCGGGCATTGCAGAGGTTGAGGTCGTGGAGGTGTGGAAGGTCACGTCCCATGTCGCGCCTATTGTGGAGGCTGTCGGGGCTGACCCGGCACGCTACTACACAGCCGCCGAGGCCGCGGCAGTCGCCGCTGCTTATGTGGAGCAGGAGAAGCTGCAAAGTGGCGCCGACCCAGCCATGGTTGTGCTGGATGCGCCGCTGTGCGATGCCCTCCTTAAGGGCGCCGTCAAGAAAGGCACGGCGTATCCTACGGAGTTGCACCGGCGAGATGTGGCGGTGGCATTCGTGTCGCGCATGCAGGCTCACCATCGCGTGACACGGGGCAGCGAGAGCGTCGTGCGCCGTGGGCAGCTGCACAGCGTGCACATATTCGTGGAGCGTCGGCAGGGCAACAAGAAGGTCACCAAGGTGTCGGGCGTGGAGTCGTTCCTGGTCGATCCTCACGCGCTCGCCTCGGAGCTGCAGAAGAAGTTTGCCAGCAGCACCTCGGTGTCGGAGCTCCCTGGTGGGCTGCCTCTCCTGATGTGTCATTTCAGATTGACAATGCAGTAGCACGGACAAGGACTCTTCAATGACCTCTTTCAGGTTGTTAAGCCCTCTGATTGTAGTCGGCTGACATTGCAGGTAAGAAGGACCAATTTGAGGTGCAGGTGCAGGGTGGCGTGCTGGAGGACCTGGGCAAGTACCTGGTGCAGCACTACGGGATCCCCAAGAAGCATATAGAAATTCTCGACAAGACAAGGCGTGTGTGATTGGTCTGTTGGAGAGAGAGGTACTTTGACCTCTGACCACAGGCTTGATGACGCTGACAAACCTCAAATTTGAGCACTGTCTGATATCAGCATCACCTTATCTTTCCGAATGTCCCTAACCAGCCCACCTCCAGCTCCATGCATTGGGGCGCTACCTGAGGAGGCTGGTACTGTGATTGGAGAGCGAGGGATGGATGTTTTATCTCGCAGTCAAGTTACTAGGGTAAGCGACTCATGAGGTGAAGCAAGCTGAGTCCATGAGGTGGAGCACGTCAGCAGATCTGGTGACTAAAGTAGACAAGGTGGTGCATAGAAGCAAGCGCCTCGGGACATGTCCATCCTTCCAGCTTGCCAATTGCAAGCGATGCAGACTCAGGCTGGAGCTTGAGTGATGCACGGCATCAATGGAGAAGCCAGCCAACAAGCGCTTTCCCACAGTCTTGACCAAGAGCAAAGGATGGTAGCTGAGTCATACACTGGTTCACTGTCACACATCACTGGATAAAAGTGGAAGCAAGGGCATGCAGAGTGTGCAACATGCATATGCACACTGCAAAGCGGTTAGATTTCCACCCCACATGGCAGAGGTATGAATCGTTATCCCTGCACCCTTTCAGGTGATCAAGTCTGGTACAAAGTAGATACAAGCGATGGGCTGCTGACTCAAGTACCTGTAAGCAATGTCTAGCGTATACACGAGAAAACACGGCACCAAGTATGCATCCCCACTTAAGTGGCACTAGTGCTACCTATTGATGTATGCAGGGGTAGAACCGGACTAGCAAAGGGATGAGCTCTCGGCATCAAGCACACCCAAGAGTTTAAGGCTACAGTGGATCCTCTCAGCAGCCTCGTGGTGGCCCAATCGCCTCTCTACCTCCATAAGCTTTTTGCTGCTTGTCACTGCATCATACAAACAGATATGTCCATGTTCAGCTCAATTGCCGTACAACTCCTATCTGCAAGTAGAAAGTGCAACCAGCAGGCCTGGCAGCTGAAGATGCCCTGCAAATGACTGTCATTTGCAAGATTTTCAAAAGGGCAGGCCTCAGTAAACAAGCTGCATACTGCTACAGAGAAGCTGTGCCTTAATGGACCAAGCTCAAGCAACAAAGCCGCTGCTGCAGAAGTGACCTGCTATTGGGTCGCGAGAGTGGAGCTTTTTCTGGTGGATCTTCTGCACATCCCGAAGCAAGCCTGCTGCGCTGTCTGTATGCCCCATCTCTAAGTCGACATCGGCCATGTTTTGCTGTATAGGCAGAAGTGATGAGAAGATGAGCAGAGGTCAGGCATGGTAACAGACATCTACCAAGCCATGAAGTGACCATTGCAACCGAACAAATGCTTCTCAAACAACCTTTGCTTGGGCGACGTACAGATGGTCACTGCCAACAAGCTCCACAAGCCCATCTAGGGCTTTCCGTGTAGCTTTGCTGGCAACCTCAAGGTTGCCCAACCTCAGATGCGCCAAGCCTATGCTGGAAGATAGCAACAAAGCCGAGACACTCTGAGGTTGGTCTACGAGATCCTTGACATGGTGACAAACCGTCATCTTCCCAAGCAGCAGCAGGGGTTCTGTGTAGGCTGTTGGTTGTGCATGATGTGCACTTGAATAAGAGGGAATAACAGGTGGTGTAGATGCATGCTGCACAGTGCAAGCTGCCCAAATTGGTACAGCTCTGACCTGGTCTCAGCCATGGCCATCAAGAAAGACCTGGCCTCCAGTGCAGCAGGAGAGCTTTCCAGCACTTCCTTGGCAGCTGCTCCCCACTTGAGCGCACAATGTTATTCGTCTATATGCAGCTTGGCGACCGCAAGCCGGTTGAATGCCTCCCCGGCAACTCCACGCAGGTGGCCATCCCTGCTTTGAAATGTATTCCGAAGGCGTCTTCAGGCAGGCAGCCTAATCGGCACTCGGACTTGAACGTCGTAAAATGTAGCAAGGTGCTTAGCAGGCTCTGAAGACCGAACCATCATAATGAAGTGGGATCATGATGCACAAAGCAGGCTGTGGGCATTAAGGTGTGGTTGCGTGCACGGACCTGTCAGCGGCCTCCATGTTGCTCTGCTGCATGACTCGCAGCATGCGATCGCAGAACGGCTCGGCACACTCATACTCCCCGTGCTATCTACCAACAAAGACGACGACAACATCAATCAGGTCCTTGAAGTCAGGAGCCCCTGGAACTCTCGCACGGCCCCCTCTCGCACGGCAGCCAGGACACAGTCCAAGCCCCATCACAGGCCCTGTCTGGAGGGCCAGCCCAGTTTACGGGTTGCTGGCAAGATGGCACTGTTGCCCTCGGCAGCAGGATCCCAGAGACGGGCACGGATCGGGCTCTCAGTGGGCTCTCAGACTGCGAGTGGGCCGCACTTGGATGTGCGCGAGAGCCAGGCCGAGGCAGGCGTCGGCGACGGCCGCGCCGGCGCCGCCGTGGTCGCTCTCGCAGCGCTCCAGCTCGCGCTGCAGCGCCGCCAGGCGGCTGCGGTGCCCTGCCAGGACGCGCGCCGCCGCCGCTGCCTC
>WELB01000011.1:861957-879713 GCA_009602725.1 Spirogloea muscicola
GCCGGCGGAGCTGCGACGCCGGCGGCCTGCCGCTGGCGCGGGCGCAGACGGCGGCGGCGGCGCTGGAGCAGGACACGTACGAGGTGGAGCTGGAGAAGCCGCTGGGCATCAAGTTCTACAAGGGGTCCGACGGCGGGACGTACGTCGACGGCCTCGCCCCGGGCCTCAGCGCCGACCGCACCGGCCTCTTCACGCCGGGCGACAAGGTCCTGGCCACCAGGTCAGGCCTCTTAGCCTCCCCCTCGTCTCAGCTGTCCCTTCCCCTCGTCTGCAGCAGCTGTGTGGCTGCTGCGAGGACATGGATGCGGCTGCCTACGCAGCGAGAATGGCAGCAGGAGCTGCTCACAATTGTTTTCTGCTGCGAGCACCGGCCGATCGCGACGGAGTCCGCTGCGCTTCTAGGATCCTCTGCGCTTCAATGCAAGGGTGGCTTATTGACAGGGAAGAATCATGGCGGTTATGCGCAGTGCGGTGTTTGGGAATGAGATGTGGCCAGCGGCAGAGTACGGGCGCACAATGTACACTGTGCGGCAGCGCGTCGGCACGGTCCAGATGCGCCTCCAGAAGAGATACGGTATGTCGTCACTGCTGGATCCACCCTTCTTCCCATGCAGCTCGCGATGGCAAGCACCAAGGAGGTGGATGCTGGCCAGCCTAGCAACAGAAGACGGGCACATGCAGTGATCGGACTTATACTGGAACAAGCGATCAGAGCTGAACACAGGTTTGAAGCCCTGCTGCACATCGACAATGCAGGCAAGAGGGAGGATGCAGCAACGTCCAAAGAGCAGTACGATGCTGAGCGGAAGTCTGGCCAAGTTGGGGAGTTCATTCGGGAGAGGCAGGTGAGTCTTGCTGGGATGGAAAGAGGAAGCTAAACGAGGTCGAACGCCTGCAGGGTTCCCTGAACTAAATTTGCAAGTGTTTGTTGGCTTCGCAGATTGAGAACTATCTGAAGAAGCAGGAGCTCAAGGAGCAGCGAGTAGCAGAGCTCAATGGTGGCCTCAAGCTCTATAAGTGAGCTGCTCACTATGGTCTTCCCCTTGCGCACTAGCTCACCTGCCTGGCCACTGAATGGACAGTTTGGCAACTGCCTGATCGTCAGTGTAACATGCTTTCCGGATTGCAATGGATGGCAATGCAGAAGCGGTCAGTACGAGGATGCGCTCCTCAAATTTGAGACAGTGCTGGGACTTAAGGCTCCACAAAGGGAGGCGGCCATCGCCAGCTACAATGTTGCCTGCTGCTATTCCATGCTGGGCCAGGTGTGCCTTCAGATCTATACACATCTGACGGTTGATCGAAGGCTACAGCTGCAGCAATGAGCTGCTCTCCTTATGCTGTGCACGGGGGTCTGCAGGAGGAAGCGGGGCTCTCCGCCTTGGGTGATGCGTTTGAGGCTGGCTACGAGGACTATCAGGTTGGTGCTGCCGTGCATTCCCACCAGCTTCCACTTGGCTGTGCCCCGCTGCAAGCTGCTGGCCTGGCTTACAAAGGAGCCTTACTTGCATTGGCCCTTTTGCTGCGCTTTTTGAGCACTCCCGATTAGTAACTCAGAGGAAGCGCCACACCTTCCCCCTTTGCAGGCAGCAAGAACTGACCCAGACTTGGCAAAGCTGAGACAGTCACCCAGATTTTTGGAGCTTCTCAACAAATACGATGAGCCTTTCTTCAATGAGAATGCTCTCAAGGCTATCAAGAACGTCTTTGGCATCTTTGGCAAGAAATGAGGAGGGGCCTGGGTGCAGACCACTGCTTGGCAGTGCAGTTGTGCGAATTGGGGCCTGGGGCCGTCTGCTTGACTCAAGCACTGCAAGAACCCCCATGCAGAGAGCCAATACAAGAGGCCATGCGAAGTGTCATGTTCCATTGGCAGGCTTTGCTTCTTCTCTCCACATTGTTGTCTTCTGCCCCCATTGACCAAGTCAGGCCCTGAAGCTAGTGATGCCTGTGAGGACTTGCCTTCCATCTTTGGCAAGACAGCCCTTACTCGCTAATTTGGAAGCCCCTCTTTCAACCACATTGTTGAGCACATCTTCATTCTTGTAGATGAGGAGGACTATGTGCAGCTGACTCATGGCAGCTGCCTGGCTTGCCTTTTACAGAGTCCTATTCGTCCCTCCTTTCTTTGCTTCCCCAAACCACAAAATATAAACACCAGTGCCTGGCATTGGTGCCTGGATTGTGGCTGTGCTTTTTCACAGGCTCAAAAATGTGGCCTCCAGTGCGTGCTTCTCAACCCCTGCTAGTCAAGGCAAGCAGCTTTGCATGAGTTGCGCGCTCTGGCCCTTCCTGACCTGTCTGTTTGAGCTTGATACTATCAGCCACAAATGGTTGTTGTGCTTTTTATGAAGGGCTTTGCCCAGGCTGTGACCCAGGGGTCTGTGTACTTGACCTTGGACAGCAAATCACAACGGGTACAGAACTTACAATCGAGACCTCCAAGGACTTTGCAGGGTACGTACCTGAGGTAGCTCGTGCAACAGAGGCCAAATTTGTGGCTTCTCAGAATTCCCAGCAGAGGTCCAAGCATATGCATCTTCTGGCCAGGCTGGCCGGCCATGGGGTGCAGAATTCTTGGCATCAGTGGCCTTGAATCAGCGGGTTGAAGACGATGCCGCTCTCTGTCACGCGGAACTGCAGCCGGCGGGCTGGCGGCAGAGGCCCTGGCGGCAGAGGCCCTGGCGGCAGAGGCCCTGGCGGGCCAGATAGCAGCTTCTGCGTCCTGTGCACAATCTTGACCTGATCGGACGGGACAAGCAGCACGGTGTGAGCGCACAACAGAGACCTGGAGCGTCTTCTCACATCAGTTCCCTTTGCTGTTTGTTAGCATGGACACACCAAGCCGGGGCCAAGTTTATGCGGCTCAAACAAACGGGCGTGGCACTGAGCTGACCTGGCCATGCACGTCAGCGGCGTGGCCTGTGGCCAGCGGCTCCACAGCAAGCACTGTGTCGGCCCAGTGCCCCAGTGCGAGCGAGAGGGGTGCGTCGGAGGGCTCCCCAGGGCATGACTTGCACAAGTCGTCAGTGATGTCGCTGTGGGCGAGAACAACGACAGAACACCTCTGCAAAAGAGAGCCAGCAGGGCTTATCAGTAAGTCAAGCCAAGGCTGTGTCCCTAGTCTCCGCGGCCCTCCCTGCTCCTCGCTGTGAAGCTGTGCATGCTAGAGGAGCTCCAGCGATGGGCGCGCTCACCTTGCCACGAGGGCCCAATGCGCGGCAGCCGTGGATGAATGCCAGAGCGGCCCGTTGGCAGCCGCCGGCGACGATCTCCAGGAAGCCCGCATTGTCGATCAGGACAGCAATGCTGGAGGTGGCCCCGTGCTGGCCTCTGGCCGCCGAGATGGCAGAGACGGCGGCCCGCACTTTGGCGTGCAAGACCCGGAGGTCGTGGCCGCCGCCGGCCCCAGCCTCTGCATGCACCGGCACAGCCATCGCAGGCGTCCGCTCGGAGGCAAGCCCCGTGGCCTCGCCGGCGCCAGCCACGCAGTCGACGAAGGCGAAGGCGCCGCTGTCCAGGCAGGCGGTCAGGCTGTACCCCTGCGCGCGGCGGACATCGAAGCGGGTTCGTCAGCGTGATCCACGTCTAGCAAGGCCCGCAACATGGGCGCTCTCGCTACGCCGAGGCGAGGTGTGTATTGGGTGATGGAGGGCCTGAGTGGCCAAGTACGACGATGGCAAGCACAGCGGCAGCTGAGCAGCGAGGGGCGAGCGCACGAGCTTGCGGGCGACGGCGACGTAGTGGCGCAGGGGCTCGGCGAGGCCGACGAGGCAGGCGCCGCCGGCGGCGCCGGCGCCGCGGGCGAGCTGGGCGGCGACGAAGCGAGCAGGGGTAGGGTTTAGGGTCTCCGGCACTCCCGGCGGCGGCGGCGGCGGCGCGGCGGCGGCGATGGAGGGGCGGGCCTTCGAGAAGAGTGCGCGAAGCCGGTCTCTGCCCTCTGCTTCCCCGATGCCACTGCCCCTGCTCGCCGTCTTTGAACTTGGCGCCTCCGGCGCCTCCCGTCGCTCAAGTCTGGAGGTGGAAACAGCTGTGTCGGGAAGTGGCTCTCCCAGACGGCGTCCCTTCTTCAAACGGACACGGCGGGTCTCCTGGGGCGCAGTTCAACGGGGGCCGCGCGGGGAGCCGAGCGCCAGTCAGCCGACCGCCACAGTGGCGGCAGCCCTACCCCGCAGAAAAGAGGGGCAAGCAAAGCCAGCCCAGAAAAGATTCCATACTTTTCTGCCCTGTCTGGCCTAGCCTGTGCTTCCGCCAACGATAAGCCAGCCCGAAGACAATTGACAGCGTGATTTACCAGCGTGCTAGGCGTGCATTAGCCCAGGCTAATGGCTTCCGTGGTGGTGGTTTGGCTCCTCAGCTTAGCTTATCAGATATGCATGTGCTCACTCGGGGATATTGAGTGTCCCCCTTAGCTAGCTCACTACCACGTAACAGGACACTTGTAAGGCTAGGCCTCCCTTTCAATGTCATGCGCACCGTGCGCCGTCTCTCATTGACAAGCTTCGAAGGGGCCAAAGTACGCAGGGGCTGAAAGCGCTTTCTCAGAACTGGGGTAAGTGGGCGCAAGGGCTGTGAGAAGCCAGCCCGAAAATTATGGACGAGGTTCGGAGGGGCCAAAACCATGAAGGGGCCAGAAGTGCTATCGCAACAACTGGGGTAGGATGAACCACTCAGTAACTAAGAGTAAGGATCTGTCAGTTCCGACAGACTAGCTGCCGCAAAACAATCCCCCTCACGAAAGCCAGAGGCTACAGCGAGAGCACGGCCAGCAAGCAGGTGCAAGGCGTGGGCCATGGACGGCTGAAGGGAGATGGACAGGCGCATGCAGTAGACCTGGGCCAACGAGCCAGCGGCATTGAAGTCAGCCTGCTCACCTCGCCTGCGGGACACAGCGCGCCGGGCAAGCCTGGCCAGCAGGTCGAGCCATTGGGACTCGAGAGCCCCGAGCACATCCAAGGCCACGGGTACAAACCCGTCCTCAGCCGGGTGGTCTGCATGTTTTGCCGCCTTGCAGCAAGCGGTGTTCGCCGCAGCATGGCCAGCGGAAAAGCCAGCCCGAAAAAAGATGACAAGGTTCGAAGGGGTCAGAAGCGCTATCTAAGAGCGGGGAGGATGAACCACTCAATTCCCACGAGCGAGGAGCCGCAGATCCGAAAGACTAGCTACCGGAGAGCAAATCCTCCTGGCGAAAGCCAAAGCTGGGAAAGGCCAGCCCAAAAAGAATGGACAAGGTCCCAAGAGCCGAAAGGCGCCTCAACCGCTATGCACGAGACTGCCGCAGATGACAAATAGACATTATGCAGCGGAGTTCCCATCTCTCAGGACACTCAGCAGACATTGTGGGGAGGGCACACCTAAACGACTGCATCTGCACAGTCAGTGGTGCAGCCTTGGACCGGGAGGCACAGCGAAACTTTCTCTACACCAGCACGACTCGGTGGGGCAAGGTCTGCGCATTGCGACTTGCTCTCTCACTCAGTCGCTCCGTGACAACAAGACATGCCAATGCATGAACCTCTGAACCCTCTGTTCAGCAAGACAGACTCTGACCTGCCTCCACTTACTAGCCGGATATATTCCTGATATTTGCTCCTTGCGAGGCACAAGCAGAGTGCATGCAGATGCAGACATGATGACNGCGCAGGCGCTGTACGTGCTGCACGAGGCGGCGTCGGGGTACGCGCTGTTCGAGGCGGGCGGGCTGGACGAGGTGGGGCGGGACAGCGACGCGGTGCAGGGCGCCGTGGCGGACCTTGCGCGCTTCGGCCGCGTCGTGCGCCTCGCCGCCTTCCGCCCCTTTGCCTCCGCCGCCGACGCGCTCGACCAGTGCAACGCCATCTCCGAAGGTTCGCCGCCGCCGCCGCCGCCGCCGCCGCCGCCGCCGCAGCGGGCGCTCCTCCTGCTGACGGCCCACACGGCGGCGGCGGTCGTGCCAGGCCTCCTGACGACGGAGCTGGAGAGTTTCCTGGAGCTGAACCTGCCCAAGGTCAGCAAGGCCGCCACCGCCGGCGGCAGCGCCAAGAAGGCGCTCAAGTTCAGCCTGGGCGTGGCGGAGCCCAAGCTGGGGTCCGCCATCCAGGAGGCCACCGGCATCCCCTGCCAGAGCAACGACTTCATCCTGGAGCTCGTGCGCGGCATCCGCCTCCACTTTGCCCGCTTCATTAAGGACCTCAAGGTGCCCCGCCAATTCTGCCTCTGGCTTGAACGGTGCGCCGACATGCGCAGCTGCTCTGTCCAGCTCTTGGCGAGTCGCTGGTCAATGGCGTCACAGTGGGCAGGGGAATACATGGGCGGCACATAAGGCTATGTCTGACCTGCACAATGGGCTGGGCAGCCGAATCGAGTAGGTTATGGCCTCCCGCTTGATCATGCAATTGTCCTTAGTGGGCTATACTTGTCGTCGAGTGCTTAGGCTCAGTAGGCGTTACTTGAAGCTGACTTTGGTCGCCTGCTGCCTGAACATGGTGATTGCAGGAAGGCGACCTGGAAAAGGCGCAGCTTGGGCTCGGGCACAGCTACAGCCGCTCCAAGGTGAAGTTCAATGTCAACCGCGTTGACAACATGATCATCCAGAGCATCAGCCTGCTCGACACGCTGGACAAGGACATCAACACCTTCTGCATGCGCGTCAGGTGCTCCCTCACCCATGCTGCATGATGGTCGAAGAGATGGACAAGGTATGTAGGTCAGCAGTTCTTGCTTCTGCATATTGTCAAAGCAAGATCATGTGCCGTGTGCTGTGACAGGGAGTGGTACTCATGGCACTTTCCCGAGTTGGTGAAGATTGTGAATGACAACTATCAGTACGCACAGTGTGCGGGGCTGATCAAGGACAAGTCAAAGTTGGCGGAGGACACCCTCCCCTCACTCACCGAGATTATTGGTGATCCCGACAAAGCGCAGGAGGTGCTGGAGGCTGCAAGAGCTTCCATGGGTACGCACTCATCACCTGGCTATTGTTGCTATGCAGTAGACCACTACATTACGATGCTCCTCTGTGCAGCTTGTCTGTTGAATTGTATCCCGTGTCAGAACTCTGAGAGGGCAACAATCTAAAGGCACCATGACAGTGCTGCGTCCCTGCAGGCCAGGACATATCCCCAATTGACATGATCAACATTGAGAACTTTGCAAAACGGGTAGTGAAGTTGGTGGACTTTCGCAGGGACGTGTACGCCTACCTTGTATCCAAGATGGCAGATGTGGCCCCAAATCTGGGGGCGCTTATTGGGGAGGTGGTCGGGGCTCGACTTATCTCACATGCCGGCAGCCTCACCAACTTAGCCAAGTATCCGGCCTCCACTGTGCAGATTTTGGGTGCTGAGAAGGCCCTGTTCAGGTAAAGTGGGTCCTAGTATATCATCCTTTAGCATCCTTTACAGACATGTACTTATGCATAGCCTGTTGCAACAGGCTATGTGAAGGTAGCACTTGTAGTCTTGTGCCTGTCCAAGGGACTCAAACTCCTCACCGGTTCCATGCGACAGAGCTCTGAAGACAAAGGGCAACACACCCAAGTACGGCCTCATATTCCACTCGTCATTCATAGGGAGGGCGTCTGCACGGAACAAGGGGCGCATCTCACGCTATCTTGCTAACAAGTGCTCCATAGCTTGCAGAATAGATTGCTTCTCAGGTGATTCCCATTCACCTCAGTCTCGCTTGACACATGTCATATCCTTAGGGCGAGCTTGGTGAACCTACTAGAGTGCTGTCAGCTGTTGGCAAGGAGCAATGTAATGGCATGCATGTATTGTAAGTCAAGGTTGGCCTCTGCCTCCGCAAAGAGGGGGGGGGAAATTTAATTGGAGTTGTATTGACCTATCAAAAGTGCAATCATGTAACCCTTTTATGCTGAGATGCAGAGACGAGCACGAACAGCTTTGGTGAGAAGCTCAAGGAGCAGGTGGAGGAGAGGCTCAATTTCTATGACAATGGCGTGGCCCCTAGGCGAAATATTGATGTCATGAAGGGTGTGATTGATGGCCTGAAGCAGACGGCTGCTACCACCTCTGCAGGTAAATCATACAGCCAATCTGACTGCAAGTCAAGAAGTGCTGTCACTTGCAGTCACTCTTCTTTCTTGCGTAAATAGCTACTTAGGGTTCTCTGCACATACAACCTGTAGTCGTCCAACCCAGAAAGTGACTGTGATACCAATTTAGTTTGCGGCAATTGTTGACCTCCACAATTTGCTGACAAGTAGCAGGAGCCCATAACAAAATCTCATCGTAAGAGGTTGTTACTTCGAGGATGTTGCACTTTGAATCAATGACCAGGATTTGGTTGGAACCACAAACAAGCACCGAGAAGATCCAGTTGCTTTGGAGCCTCGTAGTAGCTTGCCCCATGATGAGTCTGCTTCAATCACACTGAAGCTCGGGCTGAGCTGAGCACCCAAGGCCCCTCAGCCTGCCGAGGACGGCCGCGGGGGTTGTTGCAGCACCGATTGGCCTTGCCAGTCGATCCTGCTCCTTCCAACGGCGCCGGAGGCGGTGCGATTGCTTGGCTGACGGGCGCAAGGACGCTCTCTCAGGGGCATGTGGTCAACTCGGCCAAACTGAGGGTGCTGCAGACAATGTGCAGGAGTGCATTCGAAGGAGTGGCCTGCAGACTTTATAATGCAGTAGTGCCGCTTACAGCTTGCTCGCCTTGTAATTGCAGAGAAGCCCAAGCAAAAGGACAAGAGAAGACTTGAGGATGGCATGCCAGATGGAGCAGCCTCAGCAGAGAAGGAGCCAACACCGAAGTCAAAGAAGAAGGAGAAGAAGAGCCATGCAGCCGCGAGCCCGGGGGCAGAAGTACTTGCCACGCCAGCAGTGGCAGCAACCCCAGCCAGTGCCACCCCTTCTGGCAAGAGCTTGAAGAAAGCCAAGAAGGTCTGCCTCTTACCCTCCTCAAGTCTATTCAGGTATGGGTACAGTCTGGACTAGCAATTGGTGATATCTGTAATATAACAGATCATAATGTCATTGCTTGACACTCAAAGGGAAGTGCTCTTTGCGATATCTGATTGCTTTGTAGCACCAACTTTTTCAATCGCTGTCTGCCATGTCTACATGCAGCAGACTTGGCTGACTGTCTCTTCACCGTGCAGGTTACCTTGGATGAGGCTCCAGTTACTCCAGCTTTGCAGGCTACTTCTGTGTCAAAGAGCAAGAAGGCATCGACGCCTGCAGCGGCTGCCGCAGACACGCCCCAAGGCACCCAGAAAGTGGCGAAGAAGAGGAGGAAGGAGGACACATGATCTACGGGCTTGACTATTGTGCATCTTCCTAGCTGCTCATCAGTCGAGTGGCCCTGCAGAAGGTTCTGCATCAACCAGCTTCAACGTATGACAGTTTGTGCTTTGGTTCCGGCAGTGCAACTCCAAGGCTACCCAGTCAGCTGCTACAAGCTGCTTCACAAGCTGCAAGATTGGTGTGTGCATAGCAAGCAGTGACAGTGAGGGAGGGGAACATTGCCACGCTCCTGTTGAGGCAGCAGCCATGCAGGCACCTTGAGGAGAATGAAGGCTTGTGTATGAGTTGTACAGGTCGCTGCAAGAAAGGAACAGTGCTCGGCTTGGAGATGGATCAGCTGGTTTGTCCTTTTGGCCTGGCTGTTCACAGCCCTCGCCCCTCGGGAAAGCCACTTTCCTTCGTTCTACTTGAGGCGTCACAGCTCCAAAGTGCTGGTGCAGAGGACTCGTGGAGAAGACGGGTTTTAGCTTGGAAGCTTGAGCAGTCCGTGGTCAGCCGGAAAAGCCCCACTTGGCCGGAGGGCGCCTGGGACGCCCGAGCCGTAGAGGAGCTGAAGAGCAGAGTGGCAGGAGGAGAGGCAACTTGCAAGCGTCCAAGCAACAGCTCCAGCTTCTATAGACAGCAAATATGAGGCGGGCGGTACATTCCCAACACTACACCCACTGCTTCCTTGGCTACACTCCCGCCTCCTATGGTGTGGCAACCAATGGCACGGCATGGGTCACATGCCGTGCCATGTGACCCATGCAAGGACATGGAAGTCACTGAGCAGGCACCCTTAGTGGTGGTCTCTACATTTCCCGGCGCCTGAAGACCTCGTTCAATCTTTGGTGGGCTAGCTCATCACAGCACTCGCCCCATCTGGAAGAGCTGCTTCTTATCGTCTCATCTTACTTTCCCAGTGGTAGAAAGACTACAATAGTGGGCCGCAGGTCTGGTTCGGGAACGAAGTGGCTGGCACCCCCGGTGCGCGGCTAAGAATAACCGCGACTCCCAGCTCCAGCGTCCATGGCTGCGCTTCACGGCGGCGGCGGCAGCCGCGCAGGCGCCGCGGCGGCGGCGTCGCGCGGCTCCGCCGAGCTGCCGAGGTGCCGAGCCCGAGCGCGCCGCAAGATCGTCGCGGCGGCCTCCAGTGCCGCTTAGAGGCCGCAGGAGGCCCACGGCTGCACCACCGAGCGCCACGCTTGCAGAGCCTGGCCATGCTAGCGAGAGTCCTGCCTCGCGGCATAGCCGTCACTGCTGGCTCCCGCCCGTCTCGTGGCGCGCAGGCTCAGCGCCCAGCAAGGCAGCGCCCGACTGCCGGCCTCGCCAGTTGCTGGTAGGCTGCCGGGGCGGCGGTCGCGGGCGCTCCTTGAGGCCTCGTGGAGCGCCCCGCGCAGCGGCTTGGATGCCGCACGGCGGCGGAAGGCACCGCCCTGTAGGCCTGCAAAGTCGGCGACTGTGCAGGCTTCTGCTACGACTCCCAAGGTTGTCATCGTCGGGGCGGGTGTCGCGGGCCTCTCGACAGCCCTTGCGCTTACCAGGTCAGGTTCCCTACTGTCGACTGCGGCGCTCTATGTGCTGTCGTTACTATTCGCTGCGGCAGTACAATAGCAGACCTTCAAGCCGTCCCACTTACACGCTTTCGATCCTAAATGCAGTTGTTGTGTCAGGTATAGAACTCAGGCTTTGAAATTCAGATGTTGGGTCTTGAATTGGCCCGGTTGACGCTGCCCGCCACGCCGTGGAGCCAGGGTTGGCATCCCCGTCGTAGTGCTGGAGAGGGCACCCGCCTTGCGGGAGGGCGGCGCAGCACTGAGCCTGTGGGGCAATGCCTGGCGCGCTCTAGACGTTCTGGGTGTAGGCGAGAGCCTCAGAAGCCAATACACAACCCTGACCAGGTGAGGGGCCGGCAAAAGGTAGGCGGACACCAGCCAATGCATGGGCCGTATGGTGCACTTGGGAGCCAGCCTTGCTGCTGCAGTTTATGGAGGGCAACATCACAAGCTTGTACTCTCCTGCCCCTCGGGGTGGAGCTATGCAGCAGCGATGGACGTCTTCTGAAGGCATTTGATTTTGACGAATGCGATGGCGGGTGTGTGCTCATTGCACTCCTTCCCAGCGGCTCAGCTGCATATGGCTGCGGGGTTTGAGGAGCATGCAGCTGGCCCTTGTAACAAGTGGAGCTGGTCGTGCTGGATGTCAGACCTCAAGTTGGCGCATTGTCTTGCACGTGGCACTGCAGACCCCACGAGGTCAGAGGAGTGCATCGCGTGGCTCTCTTGCAGGCTTTGGCCAAGGGCCTGCCGCCCAATACCATCCGCTTCAGCTCCCGTGTGAGCAGCATTGCCGGCTCTTCACAGGACCACATCTACAGGGTCGGGCTAGAGGACGGCGATGAGTATGATGCAAAGGTCAACCTAGATTCTACCTCTGCAAGACTGTGCTGCTTGCCTTGAGGCATGCCAACATGCAAGTTCAGGAGCTGGCATCATTTGGACTCCTTTCTGGTCCTACATAGTGGTACATTCTTGCAGCTCATTAGATTCTCCTACAGGTCATCATTGGGTGCGATGGGGCGAACTCAAAAGTGGCCAAGTATTTAGGCCTGAAGGATGTGAACTACGCTGGTTACTCTGCCTACCGGGGGGTCAGCCACATGCCAGCAGGTCACTCGCTGGGGGGCACAGTGTGCCAGGCGCTCGGTCGAGGAGTCCGTGCCGGCATGTATCCGCTGAATGCCCATGAAGTCTACTGGTTCACCGTGTTCAATTCGCCTCCAGGTGAGGAGAGTGACGTTCTCATTGCTGAGGTCGCTTCATTCCCAAGGAGATTAGACCGCTTGCCGTTGTGTGCTGGGTGCCACTGGTTATAATGTGTGACTCATTGTTGCAATCCTTGCAGGTGTGCAAG
This sequence comes from Spirogloea muscicola, assembly GCA_009602725.1. Taxonomy (NCBI): domain Eukaryota; kingdom Viridiplantae; phylum Streptophyta; class Zygnematophyceae; order Spirogloeales; family Spirogloeaceae; genus Spirogloea; species Spirogloea muscicola. The sequence continues at coordinate 874,092 of WELB01000011.1, forward strand.
ATGAGACTCCCGAAGCGATGAAAAGGGCGGCACTGGATTTGGTTTTGGGGTGGCCAGAGGAGATCGTGAACCCCATTCGCTGTACATCTGAGGAGCAGATTACTCGGTCCGACATCACGGACCGGTGGCTGCTGCCGCTGCCGGGCGCAAGGTGGGGCAGAGGGGGGGTTACCCTTGCAGGGGATGCTGCACACCCCATGACACCAAATCTCGGCCAAGGGGCCTGCACTGCCCTTGAGGATTCAGTTGTCTTGGCAAGAGAGCTGGCTGACACACCCTTGGCTAGCGTGCGGGTTGAGCAAGCTGCCGGTGGGATGGTGGCTGCTGCAAGCGGCTTGTCAAATTTGAGGGAGTCCGGCGGTCAAGCCAGTGGCAAGAGGCAGCCAACGGAAGCTCCTTGTAAGGTGCATGTGGGTACGACAATTGATGCGGCCCTTGAGAGGTACGAGAAGGAGCGGCTGAGACGGTGCGCCGTCCTGACAGTGAGGGCCAACGCCATGGGCCGCCTCTTGCAGCTGTCATACATGCCGGTGTGCTACATACGGGACAATCTGGCCATTCCCCGTGTGTTTCCTGTAGCCCACTTTTTGGACCACACCATGTACGACTGCGGAGAGTTGCCCGCCTGATGCAGGGCTTAATCAGGCAGATGGAAGCTTGCCCGTGTGCGTTTGGGCAGCGTCAGATGCAGTGAGAAATGTGCACCGCTGCAACTCCGAGGGCCAATGTTGGAGGGTATATTGGTGGATTTCGAGTGGACCTAGAAGTACTTGCTTCTAGGTCGCTGTCCTGCGTGATGATGCATGGATAGGCTGTTCCAGATGGTGGCGGTGGCTGTGGAAGGCTCAGCCCAGGACGATGGACGAGTCGTGGGGGAATGTTGCAGGAGAAGCAGCTCGGAAGCAGCTCGACCAAAGGGGGCGAGGGCTGGGATTAGCCAGCTCACGAAAGGATGAACAAGGTGCGAAGGAGCCGGAAACAAGCAAAGGCGACAATGCGGCTGCTGATGTCAACAACAATGACGGGGAGACCAATAACGGGCTGCAGGAGAGGGCGTGTGTGTCGAGTGACGGAGGGCCTTGGTGGCCAGGAAGTGCAGCAGCCCAGTGCAAGTGGGCGACGGGAGGGACGGACAAAGGCCGCCGCCCAGCAGCGGGAAGTGGCGGGGAAGAAGCGGCGGGCACCGAGCCTTAACGGCGGAGGGGCGGCGCCGTCCCGTCGGCGTCCTCGTTCGGCGCCCCCCGCCCCGTTCGGGCCGCACTCTGCGGGCGCAGGCAAGGCTGTCCCGCCGCCGCCTGCCGCCGCCGCCGCCGCGCCGCCGCCGCAGCTCAGCCCGGCCCCCAGCTGCCGCAGGCTCAGCTTCTGAGCTGGACAGTCTGACTCTGAGCTGGGCTGCCGCGCCATGGCGAAAAAAAAAAAAAAAAAAAAAAAAAAAAAAAAANGCGGGCGGCGGCGCCGGCGGCGGCGGCAACAGCGCGCTGGCGGTGGGGCGCGCGAGCGCGCTCAAGGAGCGGGGCAACGTGGCGCTGGCGCGCGGCGACACGGCCAAGGCGATCGAGTACTACACGCGGGCGCTGGAGCTGGTGCCGCGGAGCCACATCCTGTACAGCAACCGCAGCGCGGCCTACTTCAAGCTGGGCCAGTTCCAGGAGGCAGTGCTGGACGCAGAGTGGACGATCGAGATCGCGCCGTACTACGAGAAGGGCTACTCCCGCCTCGGCGCCGCGCTCTACGCGCTCAGCCGCTACCAGGAGTCCGCGCGCGCTTACCGCCGCGGCGCAGACCTGCAGCCCGGCAACGAGGTGTGCGAGCAGGGGTGGCGCGACGCCGACCGCATGTTCCGCGGCCTCCAGAACCGCCTCAACCCCAACTCCCTCGCCTCCGCCGCCTCCATCCTCACCACTGACTCCAGCTCCGCCAGGAAGCCCGGTGAGCGCCTCTACCGCCTCCCCAAATATGGGTGGCCGGCTGGCATTGCAGCGCGATGTAGCAGAAAGGAGTGTCCTTGCGTTCTAACATGTGTCACAAAGTCCACTGGCACTCAATTGGTGCCCCGCGACAAAGCCAGTTGTCAGGCACTGGGATGTGAGCGGCCTTCCAGTCCAGATGCGAGAGCACCTGCATAGGGTGGCGCTGTCGATTCTCAGAGTCTAGGGGTCCTGTGGCCGGCTTTGGGGCTCGCCAGCTGTTTGCAACCTTCACCGACACTAGTTGCACAGGTGTCGTCAGATTTTCAAGCCTCTGGTGCCACCAGTGATTGCCAGGAAAAGCATCACCGTTTATCCTTGGGCTGATAGTGCTGCTTGTCACACTGGAGCTTGAGCGGGGGGGGGGGAAGGGGGGGGGTCTCCTTGGAAAGCGCAAAGTCGCACCTGGGTCATTCCTTTATAGTCGCTGGTCGAGAACCTCATTTTCTCTGTGGCTGACTCCTTCACTCAAGGCAATGGACTTGCTGAGCTTCTTACTCTAACTTGACCTTGAAGTGCACCCCAACAGTTGAGTCGTCAAGTGGACCTCCTTCCAGGCACAGGTCGGCCTATAAGGGCATTGCAGAAATTACTATAAGTCACGGTAGCCTGCCAAAATACTCACATTGAGAGGCTCTATTGTGTCCTGCAGGCTCAGGCCCGACAGCAGGGCCATCAAGCGTCTCCACAGCTGAGAAGCCTGAGAAGCCTGAGAAGCACGACAAGGTGCGGAGCATGATAAAGGCCATCAGCTTCCAGTTTCCCCCCAGCAAGAACCAGGCGGAGAGCACGAAGCCGTACTTCACACTTCCGGCTAGCTCATAGGGTTAAAGAGGTATGTGCTGCAGAGCTATTGCAAGAGTCAATGATGCCATGCATGCAGACATGCTATATGCAGCGCACAATACAACCACAAGGAAGCAGTGATTCCAGCATGTTTCCTGAGCATTGGCCTTCAGTGCTCAGTGCCTTACAGTCAGATTAAGCAATGATGTTCGGCTCCATCTTCTTAACCAGCGTGACTTGCAGCAGCGGTAGGTCGCCATGCTTGCCACTACTTGCAATGAATGGGTTGTCAAAAGACTGTTGAGCTTATGTTGACAATGGTGGAGGTGGAGGTGCAGGTTGCGTTGCAGGTACAGGTGCAGCTGCTTTGTTCAAGTCTACCCATGCTGTGCCATACAGGACCATGTCACCGGCATGTAATACAGCTTTGCCAAGGTGCTGAAAGCATACCGCTTATGCTCCTTGAATGACTGGATCAGAGCAGTGACAAGCTGACGAGCCCACATTCAAAAACTGCGTGCAAGCAGACTGCACAATAAGAGCTTTCGCCTGAAGATGCTGGAGGTTGGGAGCGAAGACTCTATTATGCTGCTTGACTGCGGCATTACAGGCGGGTATGCCAGCGCAAGAAACTGCACGGCCCTCAAATGCGGTGCTTACAAACAATTGGCAGAGGAAGGTTCATTGCAAGTTTTGGGTATCACCGCACGGTTAGGTAGGAAGTCACATGACTCAAGAACCTCATCGGCAGGCCCTCAAGTGCCTGAAGATCCTAGATCTGGCTGCAAATATATGTGTGCTATGTAAGTATACTACAACCTTGGGTCACTATACCAGCAGAGTGCTCGTATGCACCCTATTTGGGAGCAGGCCTAAGGCTGTAATGGCACCTGTCCAAGCTAATTCATTCATTACCAGCCCTAACAACTCGAAGAGAGGCAGCATTCAAGCCACCAAGAAGATACCTGCTGCTGCCGTCGTAGCAGCATGGATCAGAGCTGGGATCGGGCATCTTTGTAGATGTGGTGCTGCAGCTGCTGAGGCCAAGCAGGAATCACAATCCAAATGTTGCGGCACGAGTCTTGGTGTGCGCTGGCTGCAGCATTTGTGCTCCCAACCAGCTACTTCAAATTGGTCATGCTCTCTGACCGTTGAGAAGAGCAACAACAAACGAATGTGTCGGCCACTGTGGACAACAATCTTAAATAAGTGTGTTCAGAGCACTATGCAAGTGGCCAATGACAGTGCAGGCCAATGAGCCCACGCCACTGGTACTTGAAGAGTTTGGCAACACATGAGCCCTCGTGTTGCCACGACATGAATGGCGAATTTGCCCACATCATATATACCTCTGCGAAGCATCAGCAGATGAGGCAGATGCCTTGGGCAGCAAAAGCGGGAGTGAATGCAGCCACTGTTCTCAGTGGCTGATTAGCCTGTCTCAATCAAATGCTGACCATTCCTACTACAATGAAAGCAAAGTCATACAGCATCACGCTATGTTTTCAGCACTGGTGCCATCCTCAAAGTAAGTCTCGTCCCCACACCAATTCGGTGGCGTCTCACCCCAGCACCGTGGCGCTACGCCCCACGCATTGAAGATCAGTCGCTCCAGCGCAGGGAGGAGGCCAGAGTGGTCAAGCGGCGCATTGCATAGGCCGCTCACGATGCAGTAGTTGACATTGAATGGTGGCCGGTGGTGTGCCCCGTGCACTTGGCGGGGCACTAGTAGGCCCCAATCCTGGAGAGCAACAACGGTAGGCGGCAGGTCCTTCTTGCGAGTGTGGGACCATGCGTGGAACTGCTGGCTGAACACCACGCAGCCTAGGAAGGTTCCCAAGAAGGCGTCGGCGGTGGCGTTGCTGGGCAGCGCCAGGCAAGGCAGCAGCGCGAAGAAGGCGGGCCGCGCGAGTGCGTGCAGGTTGTTGGCGAATTCTCGCTTGGTTATCGTCCACGGCCGCCGATGGTGGCCCTGTGCACATGAGACAGGGGCCCCAGTGGGGAGGTCTGTCAGCCCAAAGCACGCTCCTGTGACTTAATAAGATTGCCCCGTCTAGAAGCCCGTGCACAGTGCAACTGGCTGACCTTGACCAGTACCAGCGAGTGCCCCAGGCAGCTATGTGATCAAGCGTGTAACGCCTTCCGCTCGTTCCCCCGTTGGTGACGTCCCTAAGCTAGTTGAAAGGGCACTGAGTAGCAGACTGGCGGCCAGCCAGGGCGAGCAGCCACTGACCTGGAAAGCGTCAATCTGGGACCCGAAGACAGGCGTGGACTTGTCGCCGTAGTTGTCGACGCCCCAGTGGTAAATCCCGGTGCCCAGATCTGCCAGAAGGTACGCAGCGACCATGGCCGCCGCTGCCGAGACAGGGCGCACGAAGCTTGTGCTACGAGGTCAGAAGGGACGAGCTGGCGGCAGCGTAGCGCCACCTGCCGATGGCGCCGCTGCGCCGGAGCCGCGCAGCAAAGGCAGGAGGCGTCTCACCCGCCCAGGCGGCAGAGGGCGCGTCGTGGGCGGCCAACGCCGCCTTGCCGAGCATGCCGAGGATGGCGGCGACGCCGGCGGCGAGCCAGGCGCGGTGCGCGGCCGTGGAGCGCAGCGCCGTGTCGTGCAGGCCCATCTCCTCCTTGCGCCGCACCGCCTCCTCCAGCGCCGCCCGCGCCCTGCTCACCGACTCTGCCTCGGCAACGCCCGCAGCCGCCGCTGCCGCCGTTGTCGGCGGCGGCGGCTGCTGTTGCGCCGCCCCGCCAGCCACTTCGGGCTGCCTCGCGGCGGCGACGCTCGCGCTCTGCGCCGAGAGGGCCGCCGACGGCGGTGCTTGCCCGTGCTGCGGCGGCGTAGGCAGGGCCGACGTCGGCGGCTCCAGCGGCC
>WELB01000011.1:880165-906725 GCA_009602725.1 Spirogloea muscicola
GGGGCGGCGGGGCGGCGGTGCTGTACCACTACCCCTGCCCCGACGGCGCCTTCGCCGCGCTCGCCGCCCACCTCTACTACGCCGCCGCCGCCGCCGCCGTCGCCGCCGCCGCGCCGCCGGTCCGCTTCGTGCCCAACACCGTCTACTCGCCCGTGAGGTGCAGCCCTCGGCGCGGCGCCGCCGTGCCCCGGCCATGACTCCACGCCTGCCACGGCATTGAGGCGGCGGCAACTTGCCGTCGCTTGTTGTTGCTGCAGGGTGGACGACCTCGGGGATCTAAAGAGCCTGGAGGTGGTCTACCTCCTCGACTTCGCCGGGCCGCCTGGCTTTGCACACGACCTCGCCGCCAAGGCCCGCAGGTCAGCATTACCAAGCTGCCGTCTACACGTGCTCTTTGAATTGGCTGCTGGAGGCCGACACTGCGTGCTATCTGGGGCGGCAGTGGTACCTCAGTCCTGCTGGTGGCCACGCGGGGCTTCGCTTAATCATCCATCGAGGGGTTTGCACGTGGGTACACGCTGTTGAGAGCGCCGTCGCTGACTCAGTGCCGCAGCCGCATGCTGCAGTGTGGTCGTGCTGGACCACCACAAGACATCGGCAGCGAGCCTTTTGGAACCAGGCGCGTGCCCGTCCAATCTGAGCCCCATCTTCGACTTCGGCCGGAGCGGCGCTACCATTGCCTTGGACTACTTTACAAAGCGGCTGCGTGTTGAAGGTGCGCGTGCTGGCCATGCTTCCACCTCAGTCGCTGGAGTGGGGCTAGTAGAAGCAGACTGACATGGGCGGCCCTTGTTGCTCATTGGCCGCTCTGATTTTGTGCCTGAGGTACAGGGATTCATTGATTTGCAAGCATGGTGGTTGGCCAAAGCTTAGTGAGAGATTGGAGTGGTTTGCCTGGAAATGCTATCATTAGGAGAGGCATTTTGTCTGTGGCCGTTCTGCTCCCTTCTTGCTTGTATTGGCACAACGTGGTATATGAAAAGCGTCTTCTGGGCACAGACGCCCCTGCCTCAGGCGGCACTTCCTTCCTGCTTTCCACTGCGGACGCACCCGTCCTGCAAAAGGACGCACATGCTCAAAGCACTGATGGCTCAAGGGATGCATAATGTTGCATTGAGAGGAGTAGCTGCACTGTAGTCAATATTGCTGAGTGCCTCCCACTTCACACAATGATTTGCAGGACTGGGGTCTGACTTGGTTGCTGAGAAGGATATAGAGCGCCTGCGACGCCTCTTTGCTTGCATTGAGGATGCGGACCTCTGGTCGTGGCAACTCACTGGAAGCAAGGCATTCACTAGCGGCCTCAATGACCTGCAGCTTGAATACGACGCCAACAAGAATCCTGAAATTTTTAACCAGGTCGAGCTGCCTGCCGACATGCTACATTGTGCACAACATGCTGTGCAAGTACATGAGAAACACAAGTACCCTCTTGCTAGTAGACAAGGTTTGCTGTGAGAGGCTGCAAGCACACTGCTGACTTGCATATCTCCACGCTCTTCCACTTGGGCCTTCCAACTCTCAGTAGTGTCTCTCGTTTGTTACGCTAGAGACGCGTCAACTGAGATCAGCTTATCTATGACATTGTGCTCGTGCAAGTTGTGGCCTCGCAACCGTTGGTTGTCGTGCTCATGCACAAGTCCTACTGGCATGGTTGCAGCTGCAAGCCTTGGTGCCGGAAGATGTCATAGCCATTGGCAAGAAGATCATGCTGCCGAGGCAAAAGCAGATTGATGGAGCTCTTGGAGCTTCTTTTACCATCAACCTTGGTCAGGGAACATTTGGAAGCTGCCTGGTGCACATCTCTTTCGTTATCCCAAAGCCACTCCGTGCGTAATAAAAGTACTACAGTAAGATTCCTGCTTATATCAGCTGGCTTTCTCGGCCTGCAGATGCGCACTGCCTCTTCCCGCTTCTGAGAGCAATGAACATGTAGCCATGGCAACTCACTATGGGCATAAGCTGCTCTCATCGTCGCCTGCTGACACTTCGAGCGACAGGCTGTTAGGGTCGATGATGCGCTGTCCCGCTTGAGGAGCGCTATTGGTCATGAGCTGGCGGAGAAGAGCAAAAAGGCTGGCCTTAGGTCTGCCGTGGACCTTGCCTAATAACTAAGAAGCCACAGAGCAGGCATCGATGGTTGCAATAGCAGTCCCTGCCTTGGCTGTTTTCGATGTCTGGCTCAGGTTCCTCAGCAATGGCCGCTCATCCTTCTTCTAGAAGAATGAAATTCTGCTTACCCTTCTTATATTCTGCCTGCAGGGGCATTGGGGCCGTAGTGTATGTGGTGCCACATTTGCAGGATTCATCAATGTTGAAGGTCAGCTTGCGAAGCCTGGATGAGATAGAGGAGAACACCACGCCCATCTCTGAGGTATTTAATTCAGCAAGAGCCTCGATCATCATCTAGATACTATTGTTACATCCTGCATGATTTGTGAGCGCTTGCTCGAACGACCGCCATGCCCCATGCAGACTGCTTGTTATGTCTTTGTTGACATCTTGAGCTACATGCTGACTCTGCATCAGAGTAGCTCAATGCCCGCGGTATGCTGCCTACTGCAGGCATATGGAGGTGGAGGCCATCGGGCTGCAAGTTCCTTCATGATAGCTACAGATGCATTCGACTGTTGGATAGCGAGACCGGCCAATGTAAGCTGAAAGGGCACCGAGCTTACAAGATTGTTCCCAACAGCACTCACGACGCTTTGTAGAGGTAGACAGGAAGGAAGAAGGACAATGGACAAGTATTCCTTACTTACACCACAAAACACATGTTGATATTATGCACAGCGTCTGTGTTCACGCAACATGCTCAGTGCATACTTTCTCACATGTTCATCACTGGGGACATCAAAGGCCAAGATATCGAGTCACCGCTGCTGAGATTGATGGGTAAGATGTATGGCGAGGCGTAATCATTGTTAAAGCGTGGGGGTTGAAGCGATGTCACTTTATCAGGATTAGATAATTCAGGTCTGAAGCGCCAGGCTCGAGACAAATGGGGATGAATGTGGATGTGTTGCAAAGGAATGACTGCGTAAACTTGGTACGCATGGTCGCTAAGCATGTGCTAGTGGATCCACTGAATGAGTGAGAAAGTACTGGCACAAGCTGGCGGTGCCTTTGCTCGACACCAGGTCAGCGAGCGGGTCACTGGCCGTTTATGTAGATGGTTGTCAAAAATTAGATAAATGCGAAGGGAAGCTGCTACACTTTCTTGGCGCTTCAGCCTTTCGGAAGTTGGAAATATACAGCAGCTTGCTTCAGCTGCTGAGCTTCGACCGCAAAGACGAGCATGGTGCCATCCTGGAGGCCCACCAGGAAGCAGTCCTCGGGGGTCACCGTCAGCGACGTGATGGGCACGCCTCGTCCCTCGTACCTCCGCACCACCTGCAAGGAGTGGAGCTTCCAGAGCACCACCTGGCCCAGCTCTCCACCTGTGACCAGGAACTCGCCGCAGGCACTGAGCCTGAGGCATGCCAATCTGCCGAAGCTCTCCGACTGGGCGAGCCACCTGCCCTGCAATGTGCAGCACCGGAGGACAAGGTCGTCGTGGGAGTACATGGCGATAATCCCACAAGGAGAGATGACCAGGTGGTCCACGGGGCTTCCAGAGGGGTGCCGCAATGCAAAGAGGTACCGGCCATGCCGCAGCGTGTGCACCGCACATGTCGCATCTCGGGAGCCGCTTGCCACCAGGTCAAGCTCGGCGCAGGCCGTGACAGCAGTCACTGCATCGGCGTGCCCTGTCAGCACTCTCATGGGCTTGTCCACAATTGGACGACCCCCAAGTGGAGCACCAGCATTTGCCTCCCAGACTATCACGGTCGTGTCTCGGCTTCCGGTGATCACAAATCTTGCGTCAGAGGCAACTGCAAAATCCATTTGATGCACATATTTCATGAGAAATCATATGGACCTGAGGATGACATGCTGCCAATAAGACGATGTGCATGCTGCCAAACAACTGAAGACACTGTGGCCCAAGTGCTTGCCATGCAGAAGCCTCTAGGGAACTCCTGCACACATCCACACCAGCCTGGCATAGCTGACTATTGGCATGCGAGGACCTCCAATCTTAATGCTGACAATGTTGTCAATCGAGTGCTGACCTGATAGACAGGTGACTAGATCCTTGTGCTGGCCAATGCTCTGTGCCAGTTTTCCTTCTGAGATAGAGTGGCATTTGAAGCTATTGTCCCAGTGACCGCAGCTGAGGATGTATGCAGAATTAGCCACGGTACCAAAGAGGATGCCAAAACATGTGGGATTCGGCTCAACGCAGCTAAGAAAGGAGCCTCCGACCCGACATGTCATCAGTGCCTCACCAACTCCATAGTAGGCCTCCTGCAGCATGCAGCATAAATTTCTAGATTAACATCCACAGTGACCTAAAAGTCAGCACATTACATTAGTGGGCAAACAATGAAGTCCACATCAGCCTCTTGGACAAGAGGCTGATATTGCAGTGTGCGCTGTGCACGCACACTACATGATTTGCTAGTAGAGCATGACATAACGTTTGCTTGAGAAGATCAGAGCAACCCACAGTCCAAACAAGCTAATGGCTGATGAGTAAGACTGACTTGAGAAGCAGTGAAAGTGAATGGACCCCCTGACGACTGTAGTTGAGGTGTTATCCAGCTTCGCACAATCATGACACCACCGGCAGTCAAGGCCACAGATCGCCCTTCCAACAGTCCTACAAAGACTATTGACTTGACGTCCTCTGCTGGCCTCCTGCTGGCCTGCTCGAGCTGGGCCTGAGTTGGAGTCACAATTGAAGTGAGTGTGATTGAAGCAGGCGCATAATACAGCGGCCTCAAGATGGGGACAAGCGGCCCTCTGGGAGGATGGTCTTTGCGAAACAGCTGCATTGGCGTTTGTCCAAAGTTCGCAATCTGATCCTCCACTGCAGCTCGTTCCAGAGGGTCTTCCAGGCTTTCAAGATCCACAGCTCCCTCGTACGTCAGGTAGTAAAATACGTTAGCGGCCTGACCAGGACAGAGAGTGTAGGAATCAGCTCTGGCGATACCAAGGCAATCGCCATTGATTATGCCCATGGCACCTAGTTGCTCAGCTACATCTGTACAACCCAGCCCATGGTGATAGAGCACCGTATCCAGGGGACTGATCTAGAACAGCGCCGATGCTACCTCATCTATTATGCACGTTGCTCCCTTGCAGCTAGCACAGGAAAGTGGATCTCAGATCAGATCAAGGACTCTGCATGATGTGATGCGTTGTGCAAGTTATGGTGTACCTCAACAGCAGCCCTGCCACGTTGTTTAGATCCAAAGATAAGGTCTATCCAATGATGGAGCCGGTCACTTATGTACTCACTCTCAAGAGCCTCCCTGCTCAACCTTACAAACTCTTCTGGTGACCCCTGCATCAGAAAAAGGTCAACATTCAGCCCACGTTTGTGTCAACAGTACACTTTCACACAGCTTCTCGCATCCTTGTGGCATTGTTAGCCACGAGTAATGTCTGCAATGCATTCTTGTTGTCTATCTAAGCATGGCAATACAGAGAAGTAATTTACATGTACAAGGGACTAAGATAAGAAATTAGGCAACTTCTAGTTACAAAGTGCATAAGTGAAGATCTCAGGAGCAAGCAGAGGGCCGCAGCAGGGTCAGAGGTAGACATGTCAACATACAACATCTTTGACTCTTGTACCTTTGCCCACGGAGGGAGAGCTACATCATCTAGTTGTTTGCCATCCTGTTTCTGACCCAATTGATACTTGTTGGAATTTCGTAAGAACTCAGGTTGGTAGTAAAACTCTGGAATCAGCTCTTTTACATCACTAGTATTTGTCATGCAGTTTGAATAGGCTGATGCCACCTCATCAAATAACCGGTCTGCGTGATCAAATTTGTTCCCCTGCAAATGCACCAACATCAACATGACTGACCTATCATTGGCAAGAACAGTGCAGGAGTGTGCTATCACTGGCCTGCCAGAAGTGCCTGCTGCCTGTAAGCCGAAGTGCAAAGCTGATAAAGCTGGTGTTTGCTAAGCAACCTTCTGAAATCCTTCCTCAGGGATTTATCCTGGTTTGCTTAAGTTCAAGACTACGGTGGTGCAATGACATTACAATGCTTGTGCACAGACCTGAAGATGTCGATTCAGGGATGTGAAGGGCTCCAAGCGGATGAGATAGTATAGAACGATGCCAGCAGTGGAGTAGTGAGATCCATAAAAGAAGCTGCAGCGTACAAATTAAGGATGCCACAAAGTCAGCAATAGGAATGACACAAGCAAATCTGTTTGCTAGTGCTCTGTTGACAAGCAATTGGCAGCAGCATGTTTGATTTGTCTGATTTAGGGAATCACAGTTGCTATAGAGAGGATGGGAATAAGACCCAGGTATGTCAGGGTCATTGAAGGTCTGAAATCGATCCTCAAAAATCTGTCATCATACACATGTAGCTGTTAGGATCAATCTTGATGTAGATATACCAAGCTACCACCCATGAGATGCTGCAATGGCCTCTGAACAATCAATTGCTAAAGCGCTTGCTGATACACTGCCAGTGTATCAATAAGTACGCTTTGCATGGAAGAAACTTTGTCATACTGACTTTGAAGCGTTTCTCATCCAGAGCTCCGACGGGTTTGGAAAGATCTCTATACGTGGATGGGATAGATAGGTCTAGTGAGTCCGATTGGTAGTCAGCAATAACCCAGGGGAAGATCGGATACTGCATAAGATCGTTGTACGATCTTCCGGAAAGGGTGTTGAGTATCATCAGATACTCAAAATTACTGATCTCTCTGCGCCGCCATCGGTCCCTCTCTACTTCTGCTGTCTCCACCATCTTTCGACGGTCAAAAACTAACACTCCTTGGGCAGCTTTCTCCCGATACTTGTCTGCTCCTTTTGCCAAATATGGATACCTTGTGCTTGGAAGAGAATTAGCAGAGCTTGCAATTTTGAAGGCCATAGCCTTGGCTGCCTGCGCTGAGGGGAAGTTGAACAAAATTGGAGGTATGGCACCCGTACTGAAGAATATCTCAATAGCTGTGAAGCGCAGCAGGAACCTTTTTATATGGACATCTCTGACCTACATGAAGTACAGGGCAGAAGGTAATGACATCAATGTCCGCACAGGCAAGCAATTGAGCACTGGAGGTAAGCAGAGCACTAAGAGCACAATCTGCAAAGCATGATAACAAAACTTACACACTGATGCTGCAAACAATCCAACCTGGACTTCATACCTGACAGAGCAGCCATCTACGATGTTGCTTAACATCCATAGAGTAGAGTTGCGTAGGTGAACCAGGAATTAAAGCGTTTGGTTTCGCTTTTCCTTCCATGCTCATATTTGAGAGAGGAATAAGTGAGGTAGAGGGTGCTGCTAAATTTCCATGAGAGTCGAAGAGTGAAGATCCACCCGAGCCCTCTACCAAGAAGTCAGCATGGAAGTGCAGATGCGACTTGACCAGCTCCAACGTTCCTGCCAGCTTGCGCTTGGTAGATACCAGCACACATGCCTGGGCAGGCTGTACCTGAAAGTAGTGACCATGGAGGGATCAAGCAAAGCATGGTGCTGCAGATTGCTTGCAGCAAAGCAGGACAGATCCACTCAGCATCTTGCTACAAGAACCAATCATGTTGAGCATCTGGTAGTACCTGATTGCCCTGGCGCTCATCACGCATTTCACTTTGGGGAAGCTCACCACTACTTGCTGCTACTGCTGCATTAGCTTTCACTACCAAAGCAGCAGAGCTATCAATCTCTGAGGCACCTCTAAAGTCAACATCATCATCTCTTATACCATCTTGGCCACCTCCCACTTTCTTGGGGCCTCGCAGTATGTGCTCAGAAAGCGCCTCTGGTAAGACAGCAGATTTCTCCGCCTCACTCAAACCATCTGCCATTCCCTGCAGAATAGGCTGAGAGGGGCTTGTCTCTTCTTTCCCCTGGGCAGCAAAAGTGAGGTTCTCGTCAAAAGTATAGTTCTGACGCAGTCGCATCCTACGTCTTTGTGGGTCCTCAGCCTTGTCCAGCTTCCAGTGATGCTTTTGGAAGGTGCCACCGGCGGGCAGGTCAGATGACCAAACGCCTCGTTCGCTAGTCAAAGTCCTTAGAATCTGTCGCCAGTGTCTCTGTCAATATTGCCATGCAACACAAAGAAGTCACACATGGCAAACGATAGTGGGCACTCTCCATGGTGCATGACAGATTGTGTCATCACCGAGTCAAGAAAGACAGTCATATTGCTGAGCAGTGTCCATGTTGTGACTAGCTTGTTACTGATGACTTGCATGGAGCTGTAAGCTAACAAGCTCACCGCCACAGCTTGCTGCTCTTCGTCAAGAGCCAGCCTGGCTGCAGACTGTCGGTCCATTTCAGCTGCACAAATGGAAGACAAGCTATTCTGCACCTGCTGATACAAATCTGTGCTCCGAGCAAGATCAAGATTCTCCCTTCTTGTCAAGTCTTCTTTCATCTCATATACTTCCCTGTGTTGTTGCTCAATCACGTTGTGCACGTACTTGTCCTCTTCCTTCACCTGATTCAAGAGACATGGTGAATCTTGAATACAGTCACGAGACTGCGATGAGGTCTTCGGCCATGACCACAGATGTTACATGTGCCTAAGTGGAGAACAAAAAGCAGGAGTCTGACACTTACCGCAGCCTGGACAAGCTTTTGTGAGATCAGACTTTGTACAGAACCCTCTCCTTGTTTAAATCCAGCTCCGTGCACTAAGAGACTGCGGCCTTTCTTGACTGTTTCATTGATAAGTTCAGAGACTAGGTGCAATCTGGCACCGCCATCCATGGATCCCACCTTCATGCGAGCATCCACCAGAGACCTAGCACAGGTTGTATACAGAAGGTTGTACCCAGATTGAGGCACCGTGTCAAGGCTCCCATAAGGTCTTAGTAACTCAGTGCCGTGGTTTTCAAGGGCATTCAAGCTCACCAACAACCCCCCCCCGTTCTCATGCAAAGCTAGACAAACTGCAGAAGGACACTCCGTATGACTAGGATAGATTATAGTAGATGTCCGTCCACATCCACTGTACAAACAACCAGAAGCCCACCACTTGCACAGACCAGGACTGAGAGTTGGCATGCTGACCATTTGCATATTAAGCTTGAGCCTGGGGCAAGTCAGGCACATCATCAGCAGTATTATTTCACATGCTTACCATAGGAATAGCTGGAGGCGACTACGGACCACGTCTGTGTCAACAGCAAGGAGATCAAGGAGAAGTACTGAAAGTTGCTCAGCTGCTCTGGCGGCTGAGGCTAGGTCAGCATGATGGAGGTATAACAAAGCCAAGCGGAATGCAACTCGTGGGCATCTGTCGCCCCGCAGTTTCATAACCTTGTCCCTCTCAAGACCTGTAAGAGTTACAAAAATGCCAACGTCGTCAAACTCGTAATTCATAAAGTATAAGGCATCATGGATGGTGCAAGATGCTTCGCACAAGAAGCAGTAATAAGTGCTAGTAGCAAGTACCTCTGGTCAGACCACCCGCCTGGCCTGTATTGAAAGCTCCTGCTATCTCAGATGCTGGGCCATTGAGAGAGTCCAACAGACCCCTTGCCCTTTGGGCTAGAGTAGGCACCGATTGCAGATGGGCCACCTTGCCACCAACTTTCTTTCCATGTAATGACCCCAGAAGCGCCCAGACCATCTCATAGAGGCGCCAATGTGGACCCTTTTCAGCCAGGGAATTTTCTGGCCTGATGCTGTCTTTCCCCAAGTGTTGGGCCTGTGCTTGCTCTAGTGCATCGCCAGGTCTTAACACACGTAGAACTTCCTTGTCTAGGTGAGCAAACAATTTGGCAATTGAGGCAGCTTCGCTTTGTGATCTGTTGAGCGTAGTCTTTGGCACTTGATCAGCTTCCTGCTTCTGCGCACTGGATGATACTCCACTTACTGTATGAGCTGACTGCACATTGCACGAGGTGAGGACAGAGTCAGGGAAGCAGCTGACAGTCCCTACTGACCAGAAAACATGATGCAAGATATGCCAGGTTGCAGAGTGGCCAAAACGAGAGGAAGTAAGGACACAGAAGGCCAACTTACAAGTGGTCTTCTTATGACAAGCTCATTAGCCAAGGAAAGAAGATAGAGGCAATTATCACGGCATGGCTGATTGTTTAAGGAGGCCGGCGTGGAGCATACAAGCAGAATCTCTGCTAGCAAATCTGCCAGCAGATCAAGATCCAGGGTGTCTGGCTGTGCTCCATTGGTAAGGGCATGCACACAGGCCCAATCACCTGGTAAGTATGTGAATATTACTACAAACGTTCACTACTGCACTGCTTAAGTTTCCAATCTCAATGTTGGTCTATGTGGAAGTCTTTTTATGGAAGAAGATAGTCTGACAGTGCATTGTACCTACCAGGTTGGCCATGGCTTGGAGCAGCTTGTAAGTCCTGTCAACGTGAAGCCAGCCACCTTTGGTGAAGCAAATGGCAAATGTGTGTGCAGCAGCAAAGATTTTCCTGATAAGAGCCAACTCGCGCTCGTCGTTGATTTTACGACCATCATCCCGCTCATCCGTAACTGCCGCTGCACAGGCAAAGATGGTGCTGCATCTTCGAAGTAACCACTCCTGCCAATGCTGTACTTCCTGAAACAGATTATGCAAGATCCACATACAACATGAGAGACAACATGTGAAAGCACTGCACCCACATTGATATCCCAAAGCCAGCTCGGCCTATCACACTATTAAACACAATTGAGTCAAAGGCCTGCCTCAGAAGCTTGACATTTGCTGAGCATGGAATCGAGCACCTACGAATAGGAAGGCCTGCAGATTGCTTCGAGAATGTTGGAGGA
Source organism: Spirogloea muscicola (assembly GCA_009602725.1). Classification (NCBI taxonomy): domain Eukaryota; kingdom Viridiplantae; phylum Streptophyta; class Zygnematophyceae; order Spirogloeales; family Spirogloeaceae; genus Spirogloea; species Spirogloea muscicola. The sequence goes on from WELB01000011.1 coordinate 890,992, forward strand.
GGTAGAGAAGACGTGAGAAGAAATTGCAGCCAAGGTAGGTACTTTTGCACTTGTAAACAAGTGGCAGAGCTGCCATCAAGATTTGAGGTAATCTCATTGTAGTGACATCGGTAACAGCACCACCCACATCAGCTGTTCCTCCAACACCTCTTCCTATGGCCTGAGGTTGCAAAGATAGTCATGCTCAGTGACTGTTAAGTTTTCAATTCATGTGCATGTGTCTTATCTGCAGAGCATGATGCCAACTTTCCTTCTCTTCTGCTAAAGGTTCTGTCAGTGCAGACATGCCCAAGCGGCGCTGCAAATAAGATCATAAACTGTTTTGCAATATTCCTACATCACAAAGTTGCGACCACTTGAGGACAAGATCAAGCCACTGCTATTCTGCCATAAGTGCACAAGTATATTGACCTGCTTCAGACTAAGACCTCCCACTGCAATTTCCAGCAAACATGTCAATGTAGCCTCTGTTACTTCGTGTTTCTGAAGCAACCCTGCAATGGTACTGAATATAGTAGGCAGTACTTCGCTACTGCTCCCTGGTAAACAGGGTTGCTTGCCATCTGGTGGAAGCAATAGCAATGCACCAATCAAGCGGAGACCAAGAAGACGAACAGACTCCTGCTCCCTGCAAGAATAGACCATGCACTGATATTAGAACTTCCTAAGCCAGTCTGTCTTGCCACTTGAAGCTGATTTTGTGTTTACTATAACACATTCTTTTGTGAAAGCAGGACATCCACTTGACCAGGGAAGATGCTCCATAAGCCAGCAGTCATTGCTCTCAGACATACCTTTTCAAAAGGCAAAGCAGAACCGCACAACCACCCAAGTTGCTCATCTGCATTGCCATACTCTCAATATACACAGGACTGCTTTGGAATAACGCCAATTGGCAGCGCAGAACATCTTCCAAGCTTACTACATCATTTGTCATCTCCATGTAAGCAACCAAAGCCTGAACATCAATCAAGCTCACACCGTTCCTAAATTCCACACGTCACGAGTGCAACATGATTAGCAGGTCAGTGAGACAATCAGGACAGGAAGGAGAACACGTAGGCTGTCAAAGATTTCAGTGGCCTTGCCCTCATTGCTCAAACTCAATGACAATTTCAAGCTATGTGCTTGCCAGTCGTGAAAGCTGGCAGTAAGAAATGCCTTCGACTCTCTTACAGCTTTGACTACATGCACCTGAATTATCTATTCTGGCCAGCCACGTACTAAGCTCTCCTTGCAACTGCCATCTTTGGGTGGAATACTTGGCATGCAGCAATGAGCAAAGTCTTGCCAGAAAGAAGAAGAAGACATGCAATGCACTTACTGGTATGTATGCTCCTGAAACCTCAAGAGGAGCATGCGAAGCTCTTGAAGCTGTAATCTGCCTTGTGTGGAAGTGGTTTCAATTGCTAATTTGTGTACGTGGGCAACCTCAGGCTCATAGCTGTAATACAACCTGAGCATGTCTAAAATTCTAGACAGTCTACAAACTCCATGCAAGTAAGTCGCATTGTCTGCAACCACTGTTGCAGCTGCACTGAGAGCTCCATAATGTACTTGGAAAGAACTTGAGAGCCATATGCGAGGCTCCAGAAATACTTTGGACGTGAATTCCACGATTAGCAATTCCCTCAACCAGGATGCTGGTATATCCATGCACGTTTCAGGTCATGTCAGCTTAAATATCATATGACATCACAATTCCTGGTCACAGACCTCATGACTTCTCGGCATCAAGAGACATTGACCAAAAGATGAGATGTAAAATAGGTGAGAAAGTCTTGCAAGTGGAGATCGTAGAGAGATGATACTATTGATGCCATGGTACTGATGTGGCCATCATCAGCAGTGGCATTCTGTGGTCCAGCTTTGATCAGCCCACTGCATTTGACTAATTGTCTCACTTCAAGCACCAAAGAGACTGTTCTTAGTGAAGTGTAAGGTTCCATACTGATGCTTACCACTGGCCCTGGCAAGAGTATCCAGCAATTGTCTGAGACACTCCAGAACCTCTTGTGTGAGCTGCTCACGCGAGAGTCTCTGTAATAGAAATCCCATGATAGATATACCAGCAATATTTACCATAGATTGCTGGTTAGCATAATTGCCCTCAAGTACAGCTCTTAGAAGGTGGACTGCGTCAGCTGCTGCAGATGTAGGATGCGTCCCAGGGTGGCTGATACCACTTGGAGGATTGTTGAAACTGAACGACAACTGCTGAGAGAGCTGAGTAAGGAGTGGAAATACGACTCCAATGCCACCAACACAATGGATGACATCCTGCAGACGCTTCCTGTAGCAAAGTTGCGATCCAGGTAGGAGTGAAGCATCATGAGGGGCTCGATTTGCAAGGGAAAGAGAACTGTCAAGAACTGTCCTGCCTCTGCTGGCCTGTTCAGGCAAAAACACGGTCAATAAGTTCCTTGGCACATGATTGCAAGCCACCTGCCTTGCAGATTACAAGACTTTGTAATCTATAGGTTGTGCAGCTGCAATGAAGTAGGCCTACATTGACAAGAAAATACAGTTGTTTGTCAAAAGTTTCTGTGCTTGATATTGTAGCAGCCAGTTGACCTGGGCATTGTAGCTGGCAAGTACGCAGGTTGACAGGCCATCTTTGACATCCATCAGTACACCTTTGATCAGAATGTCATCAGGGACATAACCAGTCTCGCTGTCTAGGAAAGAGTACATATAATCGGCTCCAAGTGAGTGAATGCCCGCAATTTGTGTCGCCGACAGGACATCCTCGAATATGTAGATAGGACCAATTTGGCCACAGAATGGTGGGAGGTGAGGATCAAGAACTGCCTTAATAATCTGTGACGGCTGAGCACTGCCTTCCTGTAGCACATTTAACGAAGTGGCTGCTCCGATGCTGCACATGGCCATGAGCTCATGAACCTTGGGATAGCTGCAGGAGAAAGGCAAGAACTCTCGCAATTTAGAAGCAGATAGAAACCAAGAGTCATTTCGAGATTCTAAAACCCTTGTTGGCAGAATTATTTTCTGCAGGAAGGATGGCTTCAGGTGCCAAAACGGCAGGTACTGTGTTATCAAAATTCTCAACTGAGATACTCACCAAAGTTTCTCAGACGCCACAAACTTTCCACCAACATAGAGCTTGAAGGTGCTGCTGCTTGTCATCGCGCGGCCCATGCTGTGTGTACAGCTGATGAAGTACCATGTCTTCAATTGGAAGTTGAAGGGCAGTGTGCAGCATTGTATCTTGCTGCTGCTTGTGCTCTACAGAGATGCATACATGCAGGGGAACAGGTGATGGCGTTATTGATCAGCTGCAGCTTATAACAGGCGACATGTGCATTCATCCCTGTCCAATAACTGACATATCCGACATGGCATGACTAGTTGTCGCAAAGACGAGTCCTTTCTGAATGAATATGCACATAATATCATCCACAAACGCAGAACATGGCTAGCATTATCACAGGATATGAAACATTGTCTTCCAGGATAAGTTTGACTCACATGTACAACGAGGCCATGACCACCAATCAGAATTGTACAACCTTTTTTCTCCTCTGATTGGAATGTGAAAAGACCCATACTCGCACTCGAAGAAAGAAGTTGAGTCTGCTCCTGAGACACACTAGGATACGCTTCTATTCTAAGCCAGCAAGTGAAGCTGTAGCCATGGCTACTTGGCCACTTGACAGGGGCTTTGACTTTAATACCCTGCAGATTTGGAGTAGCAAAGGGCAGGGAGTCAGACATGGGAACTTGAAGCAGGAGGAGTCAAAGGTGGTCATGATTGCTACCATGCTCAGTTCGATGGAGTAGTAGAGAAATGGTGTAGGCAAGACATTGTACCGAGTCAAGTCCACTGCATTCGAAGAATACTGCTGGTCCTTCCCCCTTCACCATCTCCTGCAGGGTTCTAAGAAGCACCGCACCATGCTTGGGTCTGTGCCCATGTGCGTCGGTCTTCAGCAGATTAAATATGAATCTCATGTCCTTCCCGTTCAAACTGTAACCACCTATTGCAGCAACTTTTATATTATCAGTGAAGGTCAAAAGTGAGAAGGAAGCATTAAACAAGGTCCTCAGACTGCACCTGACTGTGTTCGACATCCTTCTATTTCAGGTCACCAGTATAGTGCAGTAGCAGCTACAACTATGTGAGCAAGGCATAACCATGTGCAAAATGTGCATACCCCATGTAAGCTTTTCACTGGTTTTTGGCCCAAGTTCTTCTCCAACCCAAAAGCATGGACCCACCCAATGACATCTCAAATGCAAATTCACCCACCTATGAGCTGTACCAGGCTCGCCAAGTGATGCCATAAATCAGGATCCTTCTCATGGGAAAACCAATGCAACAAAAGAGTCAGCAAGTCAGCTCTAACACAGCTGGCCTTGTTGGCCGTAGACTCCTTCAGAAGGGTGCAGAAAATAGCCACTCCTTTCACCTGTAGACTGCGATCACTCTGCACCAGTGAAATTTTATGGATGTTTCAATGGCGGGGCATGGAAGAACATTCCCGTCATTCTCATACATGTAAGTCACACCATGAAGTGATCAAAGATCAGGCACCATCACAGGTTAATATCCTAGCCATCATAGCTCTGCTCTACACTCTGCATATGAACGACTTCAAATCGCGCACCTCCATGAGTACATTAAAGATGAGATTGATAACATCCTCATTCTGCACATCAACAATGGGCCTGGCCAGCAATTAGGACAGGGCAGGCAAACATAGATAGACAAGAAAGAGTCCATGGTGATACCTGATGCCGGCACGATGATTCATCTAAAGCACACAGAAAATGTTTCTCCCGGCAGTGGTGGCAGCTATAAGCACATACTTTTATCAGTCTGCATCCTGAAGCACTGAAGCCACCATCCACCAGCATGTCAAAAAGTGCCTCAAGAAGTCTGGTGTCAGGCTTTGACTGGAAGAGGTCAAGAAGAAGTCGAAGCAATGTTGTGTAGCCTGGACCAAGTAATGCACGAAGTGCTGCCTGAAATGCAGTTTTAGCTAACAATGATCAACAACCATCAACAAGCATCTTTCTTACTCAGTGAAGATGTACAGGCCTGAACACTCAGATGATGCAAGCATAGCAACTACAAACGACAGCACGTCAAACAGCGCGTCGCGCACATATCTATTGCACAAAATTGCGGTCTAGCTGCCGACCTTGCAAGCTTCATTGCCAGCCAGGATATGTGTAACGGTTTGGAGAACATCAAGTCCCAGCTGTTGCCCCTCAGCCTCCAGATAAGATCCATTCAGCACTGAGGCAAGTTGTACGAAGCACTCGCACTCTAGCAATATCTCCTGGAAGAGCTGAACGGCGATGTGCAAGAACAGATTCAACTCAGTTGACCTCCCAAAAGCTCTGAGCCCTTGAGACAGGGGAAGAGCTTGACGTAACTCATGCAGTAACCATCAGGGTCACCTTAAGCTCCCTTTGTAAGACTTTACTAACCCAGATATTGATGGCTTTGAGTACTTTCTAATGAGCAAGTAACCTTTGGATCTTCTTGAACGAGCTCCCTCAGGCCTGCTAGTAGGTCCAGCAAGAGACCGGGTCCCGCATCAATAGTGCTTGATTGGCCCCGTGGAAGGGCTTCTAGGTACTTCACGACAACACTTGTTTTTGCATCCCTGTCCTCTGATGTCATCATTGGGACCTGCATCAGTTGCCAATGGTGAAACTCCCTGCTGAGCCACCTACTTGTCGCTTCTCAGTGGCTTACCAAACTCCTTCGTACTTATCTCTCTGGTTGAAATCTAAGGAGGAACGTGCATCAGCAAAACTACTGGATGTGAGCAGTACCTTCATCAAAAGAATGATATGCTGAATGGCCCAGGAGCGGACGCTTGGCTCCCAGATCAAGTCAAAGAGGACGTTCACAGCTTTCCAATTCTGCACTGTATCCCTTGCAGCAACGTCAGATATTACAAGGTAGTCTCCAAAGAGGTCACTCACGGCCCGCCTGGCAGCCCATACTTCTGCTCTTATTCGAATATCTCTTGCTTGATTATCCATTTCAAGTACGTCTCCGCCCATGTCTGCCGGCCCCTTGGCATAAGTGCTGCCATACTCTGCCTTCATCTGCTCTTGTTGCTGTTGTTGTCGAGACATGACAGCTGTCAAAATCAGCGGTGCTTCAACAGAGAGCATGGCGGTCATTGATGTATCTGGAGATAGCATGATAATCTCCTGCAAACACTGGGCAATTGTAGTAGCAACAAATGGCACCAGAGCGCAACGTTGTAAAGCTTCAAGAAGGGCCCCACACTCCGCCTGCACCAGACCATTGTCTGGGTTAGTGCTCATCTATTGACATGATCTGAGATTTTGAGTCAGATTATGTACAGCAGAGTTGAAGCCTAGCATCTATGATTGACACGATGACATTGTCATACAAATAGTATGACATTTGCAAGCACAGGCTCTGTTACGTGACGATACTCTACCTATCAAGCTTTCCTGTGGGTGAGCATCAGGACTTCGCAATCGAGGTGGGCAGTAATCAGAGAGCAAGGCCATTGACGACCTCTTACGACCTCGTACTACAATGATGCTGGGCCGTTTGCAGCCTACCTCCTTGTCAAGAGTGCTGAAAGGCGTTGTAGCTGCAGCCTTCAAGACGAAAAGGACTTCCTCCCTAAGGACTTCTGCATGAGTTGACCTCGGCATGTATGTGATATCCTCCTCGGAGGCCTTGCCTCCTCGAGGGCTTGATCCAACCAAAAGCGCCCGGTTGACGAGCGATAGTGATGCTGATGATCTGCTGGTAGCATCAGTGATTTTTGGGGGCCTGACAGCCGGCAACGCACCATGGTAGAAAAATGCAGGTGAGAATAACATGGACCAAGCACTCTTCAAGCGCAGGCCATTTAGTGTAATGACAGGGAATGCGTCCAAGAGGGTCCTGAAAACAGCCAGAACATATAGCTGCATCGTTGTGCTTTTTGTCCTGAATCATTTGAAGTTTGACACACAGCCTCTGTCTTAGTCGCAGCAAACTGCATAAAGCCCTCTTCACAGAACCTCTCTCAATACTTCTGCAACAGTTGGCATCATCCGAGCAAAAGCTAAAAACAGCCTCCAGCAGAACAACAACTATTCTGTGAGGTATGCTTGAACACAAATGCAGCAGTACCTGAAGAAAGTAAGGGCAGCACACTCCAAATCAGATTGTTCAGATCCCTCTCGGAATACATCCAAGTAAATATGGCACACCTGGGCAATAGCTAGCTCCTGATAGGAACTAGCGGCCAATGCTTGTTCTACATTCCCTGGAGGATTGGTCACCTGATGTGCTGGAAGGAAGGACTGGCACAGCAAACAAAGCTCCGCCAACTGTGTGTTTGAATTCTGATCACACCACAGAGCGACATACAAGGCTGAGAAGGATAATCTCTCTCAAAATTTTGCCACACTATTGACTATTGCGGCAGACAGGCTGAGGATCTCACTGAGGTGACAAGCATGCGGACTATCTGATCTATCTGTGTAACTGCATAAGCACACGGGTAGTGAAGGATTGTGGAGAGAATCTTAAAGGAGGAACAAGATACGGAATAACGTGGATATAGCAGGTGGTTATAGGTGCATCAACCTGCAGTACTGCAAAAGCTGCACTTGGACTGTTCCTTTCAGCTGATGACACATTTTTCAGTCCAGCAGTCACATACAAGGGGTCAAGTAAAGTTGCAGGATCATGTGATGTCTCAAGCGCAGCATGGCTCAAGCCCCACTGGGTGCCATGTCTGGGATCAATGACGTCAATGTTTGCTTGTAAATCAGGAGCTTGAAGTGGCTTGGTTTCTATGGAGTCTGAGGCGGCAGCTGTGACATGGAGAGCTGCCCGTGTAAGCATCTCGACTAGCTTGGCAGTACCTCCCAACTCCACAAATTGCTGGAAGCTGACAGTGTTGTTGTATCTTTTGAAAAAGTAGTCAAGGATTTTGACATATAGCTAGTGAGACACAATCTCTTAGTAGTACCCCATGGATAGACCATTTTGACAATAAGTACGTGAATGGAGCTTTTGAGCCTGTGAGCTTTTCATATCTACCAGGACATAAGATCATATCAGAGAATGGACTTGGATACAGAGCCTCCCTGATGACCTTCAGGTGCAAAATCTGCATCTTGAACAAGTGGTCCACCTTTCCTTGATGCCCAGCTTCTCCATGGGGCTTACCAAGGCCCTCTGTGAGCAGTGCTATTCCACCAATTGAGCGAAAGTATGACTGTATCCACGGGTACGATATGAGTGCAGATCTCAGAACTCGCAATGTTAGCTTCTCCAGCGAGTTGTCCCCCAGAGGTTCCCTTGATCTTAAAAGTGCCAAGCATCGCACAAGTTCTGCACGACACCAGGCAGAAGCTTCAGAAATAAATTAGGCACTTGAGCTCGCACCTGACTACACCAAGCAGCATGGGTACAGCTCCACTCTTGCAGACTCCTGCAGACTGCTGTCAGAAGGAGTCATTGGCCTAGATGTTGTATTCTCCAAATCTCCAATCAAACAATGTCTGGCTGGGATCCAGAATGAATCACAGACAAAAATGAGTAGCTGTACAGACGAGGGCCTTGGACAGACTCACCGAGACACCATTTGAGGCCGCCTTCTTCCAGCAGCAACTTATCAGCATTCACACATTCCTTGGTCATCTCTTCAGTACTACCATCGCTTTGGATGCTACCTTCATCACCGATGTGTGATATTTGCCAGATATTCGTCCGAGAACTAGAGAACTTCAGCAGCCTAACCTCAGCATTGACAAAGTTTGCAATCACTGACACTATGTGAGCCAGAAGACACTCCAGGAGGCTCAAATGAGTGGTCGATGTGCATGTACTTTCTGTGACCTCCTTGGCCAGCTGGATCGCTGAGCCTGGCAGCACAGAGTGGAATCATCAAAGCAGAATTAACCTTGAGAAGTGGGGCTATAGCAGAGCAGATTAAGCAATGTAGCAAGGCACTTCTGATGGATGCAATCAGGCACGTGCCTCTTTGAGCTGTACTTGAAGGCTCACTTGCCTCTCATCAAGCACATGAGATACTGGAAGCCCTCAAAAAATGCAAAAATCCGTCGGTTATGATAATATCTGGTTGCTATGGTAAGCGCATGAAGAAGGTTCAGAGCAATCTCTGAGTCCTTGTGGTTGAAAGACCAAGGACTTTCTCTAGAAGCTCCTGGAAATCAATGGTATTTATGTTGTTAGCATCACAGAACCTGCCAAAAGGGCACCTCGTGCAACTGAGCATCGTCTTCAGACTTTCATTCTGATAACTGCAGCTCCGCATGCAAGGCTTTGTGACGATCGAGATCTCCAGGTAATACGCGCACTCACCAAAGAGTGCACTCTCAGCCGAGCCCAGTTCTTTCACAAACTCTACAACGATGCTGGAGGGGTGCCCTCGTTGGCATCCCACCAATCTGCCCCCAGGTTGCCCACTCTTGCTAGCATATCTTCCCTGCCCGATCTTTATCAAATTTCCGCTACTTTCCTGGGATGAAGTTTCGGAGTCAAGCTCAGGTCTTCGATTGTCAAAAGTGCGAATGAATGACAGCAGGAATGCATTGAGCGCCAACTGCTTCTTCACCTACTCATCACAGGAGACAGGCATCAGCACAATCTTCTTGTGCAGCACAAGTACAGGAGTCCTTGACTAGATGCAGCAACGTACCTAGTAATGACTTTCATTCCACCTGCTCACACAGTAGCTGATGCAGCACACAGGTCCTGGAATTTCATGCCTGATTGGAGCTTGCTCTCAGGTGAGCTGTTCAACAATCACGACTTTGTGATCTACTTTGACATGCTTGGCCTTCTGGAATGCTACTACGAGGGTGCGTAGCCTACCAAGTCTTGCTCGACCTCGTAGCCTTGCCAAAGAGCACTGAGCAGCTCCTCCTCAGGAGAGTCACTGCCAATCGAAAATCTGCGAATGGCTTAGCAGGGCAGGACAAGCTGAATTCGAGTGCTACAAAAGCCCCTGGATTCTTTATTGCTTCTGACCAAAAAAAAAAGTTGTACGTAGTGCATAGAGTCATATCTGAGCGCGCCCCAAACAAGCTTCAGCACAGCTGGAAAGGCAAGGAAAGGCATGACGCGATGACATTCTGTAGGCCTGACACACACCTATACTCCACTCACCTGAACTCCACTTCCGGCCAAGACGGCAGGCCCACCGCAGGTATGGCAGAGGCTTCCTCCAAGCCCTGCCCTTTCTTCCAGAAGCCTGAAACCGTGCGTAAGACATTCATGGTGGCAATCTACGCATGCAGCTGGGCAGCCTAGCGGGCGGGGAAAGACAGGCGGGGGTAGTCCTCGTCCTCCTCATCGTCCTCCATGGCAGGTCAGCTGGCCCGCCAATAGGCAGCCGCCGCCGCCGGTCTTGCTCGCACACCACAGGGAGCAGAATGGGGCACGCCGACTGCAGCCTGCAGGAGGACCTCGCTTCCCGAGCAACTGCTGCTCCGACATCCGGTGATTTCCCGGCCGCGGCAAACCGGCCGCGCTGGGAGACGAAGTCGTCACTAGCTGTGCACAATTGGCGGTCCTGAGGCGGCGGCGGCGCCAGCGGCGCCGGCGGTGGCAGGGCTGGCCGTTGCTGGATGACCAGTGTTATGAGGAAATGGAGGCTTGGGAAAGGGTGGAGTTCTCCCCACGGCCGTCCATCCTTTGAGAATCCGCTAATGTGAAGTCTCTTAATATAGCCATTAGTAGATAGTTACCTAGGAGGAAACGCAACCGCCGGCCCCTGGGTAGCCATGTTGGAATCCGCGCCAAGGACAGACAGCCAGGAGGACCGGTGGTTCTGTAGAGTCTTTCCAAGACCTCCGGTCTGCAGGCGGAGCCCCAGGGTCGCCACTGAACCCCTCCCCCGGCCAGGCGCCGACGCCGCCTCCCGGCCGCCATGGCCGCCCCGGGCGGCCGTGGCGGGCCGTCCATCTTCGCGCCCGCGCTAGAAGCCATCCCCCGCTCGCGCGCCACCGACGGCCAGCTCCTCACCGACCCCTTCCTCAAGCTCTGCCGCCTCGTCCTGCCAGTCATTGGTCCGTCCGGCGACCCGTCCAGGCCCACTCCAGGGCCCCTCCGTGTCGCAGCGGCCAAGTCCGGCCGTCTTCACAATTTGGACGCTTCTCCACGGTCCAGAATGCTTGCATCCGGCGCGAAAAGCTCCAACTCTCCACCTTATACATCCTCGCTTGTTGCATTGTAGCAGACAAATTCGGCTCCGCGCTTGTCATGGTCAAGGGCGACATTGGCGGGAACATCGAGGTCTGCGCTCCCGCGACCACTAGGAAGCAATAAAAATTTGTCGATAAGTAGCAGGTTTCCTAACAGCTGCATCTCACAAAGCTACATTGGCTCTCTTGGCCCACTTTGGCTGAGTGCGGCACCTTCCTGTTGCATGAGTTGGCAATCTCACGTCTTGCAGCGGCTCGAGAAGGCCTATGCGTTGGATCCGCCGACATACGAGCTGCTCTACGATATCGTCAAGGCAGAGGCCGCCCAAGGCACAGCTCGCGGATCATCCAGCAATAGCAATGGATTGCTCTGGCTGACAAGGTAAAGCTGCTTGATGCTGGAGCTTGGCTAGCTTGCGCCTCTTCCTCGGGACCAGAGTCCTACATTTATGCAGACATACTGGGCCATGTGTCAAGGTGGCCTGCCTCAGAAGACACGCTTTATCTTGAGAGCCTGCTGCACAGTCAGAGGTCCCCAGAGGGTTGACATTCGTGTTCCTTGGACCAGAGCGATGGACTTCTTGGTTGCTCTTCTGCGTGAGCTGAGAGCACACCAGGAGTGGTCAATGGCACAAGTAGCACGGGAAGCGTATGCAGAGACACTTAAGCAGTATCACGGATGGATAGCACAAGCAGCATTTACTGTAAGCCACAACGAGACTACCAAGTGCACTACCTGTTGAGCTGCCAGCTGTTGTACGTCCTTTCAAGCCGAAGCTTATGCAACCAAGATCTGCTTGCTGTTCTTGTTCACTATTGACCTGAACCTATATCCTCACTTTGCCAGACAATATCTTAAGTACTTGACCTCCTCCATTGATGTAGGTGGCATTGCAACTGATACCAAGCAGGGAGACATTCATGGACAAACTTGGAGGTGGACCCCTTGAGAAGGACATGGACGAATTTGTCAAGGACTTCTCGCCCTTGCTGCTTGACAACCATGACTTCCTGGTACGAGGCAAATTGCTTGCATTGCAAGCATTGTGCTAATTCACGAGGTCAATGACTTCAAGTAATACACTACAAGCAGGATATGCTACAAGTTGCAAGGTGTTGGGATGCTTAGCAGCTGAGCATCCAATTATATATTTGGAAGTGGAGCTCTAGCACTCCAAGTTAGGGGTGTGCTGATGAGGACACTCCCGCCTTTGCAGAGAAGCGTGGACTTGGATAACATGAAAGCAGCCTGATTTGTCCCCCTCGCATTACTTGAACTATCCAAGAAATCAGTACTTGACTGCCATGAGACAAGGAGCGCTTCTTCATCCATGTCAGTAGGTGCTGTCACTTTTGAGTTGTACAGACTGTATCATATTTCCATCGGAATATGGAAGCCCGGGTCGCTCCATCAAGAATGGTCTATTGACATAATGAGTGAGTCTTGGTGAATTGTGATATGATGATTCTGCAGCTTGATGCTGCTATGCTAGGAAGTTCTCCCTTGCCCTCAGTGGTCTCTAGATATGCGACTTGGGCACGAGAGACAGAGGCACGAGAATCTCACTTCAAGGCATCATGGCAATCTGCACAAGGATGTCTTGCCGGACTTGACGTTTATGATGGTAGCAGCTTTTATACTAAGACACACTTCTATTGCTCTCTGCCCACCACCATACTCCCCTTACCCTACATACTTGAGCACCAGTGACCTCTCTGAGGAACGCCTTGAAGCCTGCAAAATCATTTGCTGAAAGATATGGTGCAACCTCAGAAGCTAGTCTCATGTGAGACACGCCTCTATGTAACATATGGGATAATAGAGTACATCAAAAAAAATCTAGGTGCTAGGTGTATCTCAAGCTAGAGCAAGGTAGTCAGCAGGGGAAAGGAAAGCGCATGCTGTCCTATGCCAGCAATCTGAATCAACAAATGTCAAGCAATTCTATTGCTGCCTCTGGCGAGTGAAAAATATCCGTCGGAGGCCCATTGCAACTGAGACTGTGGCGAGGAGAACAAGACCTCCCAAGCGTTCGCTAGTAGTCATAATTCGTTGTCTTGGTTGTGAGAAAGCTTCGCTGACTGATGCAAACACAGTGGTAGTTGGGCTGCTACGATGCCACTCTAGTTGAAGATGGCGTGCCTTGTCAACTTCTTGCGTACAAACTTGCCCAGCCTTTTCTCCAATGGTATCTAAAGCTGATGCAATAGTGACAACAGGTTCACCAGAAACCCCAGTTTTGATGAATAGGATTGGAACTAGTCCAAGTAGGCAGCCAATAGTGACTCCAACTGATGCACCAGTCGTTTCTGCCCACCATGCCTCCTTCATTTGCATCTGAATGCATTCCCTCCCAAAGCACAGCTGTATCAGCTCAATTGATCCATCCAACACTGGCTCCCATTAATCACATATAGGGTCTGCAAGTGAGAGCTTCTAGATTTGACTGTCACCATTTTGCAGCTTGAATAGTAAGTAGCATGAGTTACCCTTTGGGCCCCTCATAAGAAGTAGTCATGCAACTGGACCTTCGGAAATCAAGTCATTGCTAGGAGTGTCTGAAGGCCCACAGAAAGCAAACTGCTTTGAGCATAGCAAGGAGGAGGCTATCCTGAAGTCAAGTAGATCGGCGATGGCAACAGAATGGGACGCGAGAGTAGATTTTGTAGTCTGTGACTAACCTGCACAGGTGACACCCTTGATGAAGGCATGAAATTGCTGGAGACGCCTTCAATGTACTCCCGGAATGCAGTGCCAACAAGGTCAGCTATTGCATTCCCCAGCCCTGCAGACTGACAAGCGCGAACACAAAGAGTAGTCAATCAGGACAGTGAATGTGAGGCACTGGCGTAAGAAGGCCCCAAGGCAAGACTTGCTTCTTTTGCTGAAACTTCTGTTAGTTCTTCACTGAATGAGACATTTGATCCAAAGCTCTGGGAACCAAGGACCCTTGATTTATCATCCTCACCAGCAAAGTAGGCAGGTTCAAGGTAGCACCAATGGAATTCTGAATGGCATCCCCAGCAATAATCATGATGGCATTGTCTGCAAGCCCACAAGAACACAGCTGAGATGCATGTCATGTGGGTGATGCTCAGGCACTCAGGCGCCAGTCTTGCAAGCCACTGCGCCACTTGCCCAGATCCCAATCTGGAAGCACAAGAACACTGCTAAGAGCGGACTGATAACCAGAGCTGCACATGTCAAAGGCTGATACAGCAAAAATGCCAGTCCATGCACCTCCACAGAGCTCGTACTCAGGATTGAGAGACATATAGGTAGCTGTGGGAAATAGATTGTTAGTAAGGCCATGGAGCTAGGACTGACCTGTGAATCCAAAGCCAATCATCCCTGAGTAACAACGCACACAGGAACACATTGTGAGTTATGAATAATTTGCAGATATGTGCAGAGGCCGTTTAGGAGTCCCGAGCTACCAAGCCCCTTCCAGCATTTGGCAGGTGCTCCAGGGCTGGTATTCAGAAAGCCATACGTGCAGTAAAGCCACATGCAGCAAGAAGGAGGAGCCAGTTGCTTGGTTAGGTTAGCTATCAAGGTGCAGCTGTTATCTCTAATAGCTGTTCCGAGACCTGACTTGCATGAGTGACTGACCTATGGCTGCCCTCAACGTGAGGTGTAACAGCTGCTTCTCCGTGAGCGGCTTCTCCGAGGCGCCATACTTGATGGCTTGAGCCTCCACATAGCTGGAGAATTCCTTCTGGTCCAGCACCCCGTCCTTGTTGGTATCGGCCTCCAAGAAATGCAAGTCAGCATTGTCAGAAGCTGCACAGACAGAGAGGGTTGTAAGATGCTGTACGAGCATGGGCTGCCGGACACGTGTTCCTACACCGAGCGAGCTTGTTCTCAAGTAGCTATTTCAGAAGCATCTGTATCCATGTGGGTCTCTCCAACCATACGAGCCTAGCACAGGGACGGTGCTTCCCAAGGGGCATGAGATGGGCTTCTTTCCTTCCATTGGCCTCACAGGTCAACCAAAAGTTGGACAGCATTCGAGATTGGTGGCATACCGCTTGAGTACAGTGCTGCAAGGATCGCTGCTCTGCCTTGCTGGTCAATTCTGGAGATGAGGCCTGTTGCGACATCCGCGGCAACGATGGCGTCGCTCTGCTAAGCACAGGGGGAACGGGGAGCCTGTTCTGTCACGACAGTCCCCCCCAGTGGGAGCAAGCGCACATGTAGAGCGAGCACAGACCGCAAGCTTCAGCAACTAGTGGAAGAATTGTGTAGCTGACAAGGCGGGACACACTGGGCTGCCGCTGCGAGCCCATGGTAGGAGCGGCCTGCAGCGGCGGCGGCGGCGAATAGTGGGCTTGGTGCAAAGGTGTTCAGCATTGGTGCGCAGCTCAGTGGGAGCTCACCGCCAGAGTCTCGACCAGCCGGTCGACCAGCTGCTGGTTATCCATCGCCGCGATCCCGTCGCCGGGCCCGCCGCCGCCGCGCAGCATCGTGGCGTCGCCGCCCGCCCCCTCCGCGTCCGCCAGCGTCAAGGCGGCGGCGGCGTCCTCGGGCTCGGCGCGGCAGG
>WELB01000011.1:931597-943571 GCA_009602725.1 Spirogloea muscicola
GGCGCCGGCTAGCCGGGCAGCGCCGCCGGCACGATGCAGGCGAACGTGGTGCAGCGGCCGCGGCAGCAGCAGCAGTCGCCGCCGGGCGCCGCGGCGCTCGGCGCCAATGCCTGGCGGACCTGGCAGACGGACGGCGACTCCTCGCTCCGCACCGCCGTGCTGCAGCAGATGTGAGCGCCCCCCGCCGCGCGCACGGCTGGCCAGCATGCTCTCGGGCCGGCACACACATTGCAGCTGCAGCACCGTTAAATAATAGCGCCGGGCTCTCGTCATGTCCATCCACGGCTGGCCATGGAGGGTGGGGGCTTCTCGTGACTCGTTTCGTGCTGCTGCCTTGGTTCAGCTTGTCCCTGTTCCAGCAGCGGCGGCCCCAGCAGCCCGCCAACCGGCTGACCGACTTCGTCAAGTGCCTGGAGGACGAGCTGTACAAGGATGCCTCCTCAAAGGTTGGCCTTGCGCATGCCATCTCCGAGGGCCTACCCTACGCCGCCTGCTGCTTCTGCAGCACCGGTGGCAGAGCAAGCCATCAGCAGATTGCGGCACGGAATTACCGCAGGCTGGGGCATAGTTGCGTAAGGAGTCAGGGGCCACTCTTGCAAGCTTAGGACCAGAGTGCAGGGTGCAGTCAAGATGCCCTAAGTAGGGCGCACGCCAAGGGCAGGAAGGCGATGCACATGTGACCGCCGGTCTACAGGGGGGTCGACTCGAGGAGCAGCTGCTGAAGCGGAGAAGGTTTATGCATCATTCATTGCGGCTCAGCCCCAGTAGCAGCTGTAGAATGTCAGGGAGCATGGCACAATGACTGACCTTCGCGTTTGTGCTGCCGCAGGAGGTGTATGCGGATGTCTCCACGCTGGAGCACCGGCTGCAGCAGGTCGCAAAGCGGATGATGCCCTCCGTCAACCGTGGCCAGGTTGCGACTGCCAATGGCGCAGGAGGGCAGGGCATGCAGATGTATCAGAGGCCACCATCACCGGCGTCGAGCTCCGCCATGGGCACGGGCGCCGGCATGATGCCCACTCCCGGCTCCAATTCGATGCCGATCGCCGCGGGAGGGTTTGGCAGCAACATGATGGGGGCACATCCTGGCAACATGATACCCACCCCTGGCGGAGTCATCGGCGGCCTGCTGTTGCCGCAGCAGCAGCTGGCTTCGGCGAGGATGCCAGGGGCCATGGCGAACGGCCAAGGCTTCCCGTTAACGAATGGCACCATGATGAATGGCGTGGGGAGCTATGGCTCCGCCAATGCCCTCCAGCAGCACCAGCAGAGCCTGCAGCTCCAGTCCCAGGCTCGCCAGCGGCAGCAGGCTCAGCAACTCCGCATGCCAGGTGCGCATATATTTCTCATACCCTTATCTCCGGAGTTCATTAGAGGGCAGCTACTTATGTTGGACCTCAAGAGCGGCACTCTCATGCTCAGAGGACTGCCAGTCGATGAGTTATTGTGTCATTGTGAGTCTGGAGAGAGAGTGGAGGGGCATGGTGACCTGCGCGTGCAACCCGCATGCCTGAAAGTCTAAGCAGTAGACTTGTCCTCGTCAGAGCCACCAGTATCATGAGTCGAGCAGCAATGTCAGGATATCGCGCTTTCATTGTCACAATACATGTCACCATCACCATGTCAACGAATATCTCCTACTTTTATCTCTTGTGTCGTCGACTTCAAGGTTGTCATGGTGAACAAGTCATGCACATAGGTGAGTCCAGGACATTCATGCTATCAATTTCTGCAATCAGCACCAGTGAGGAATGATTGAGGCTTTTTGCTCTGTCTGCCGGCAGGTTCAATGGGCATGACAGCCATGGTGCAGAACCCCTCAAGCATGGCTATGAATGCTGCGGATCTGGGCGGAGGGCTCGGCAGCACGCCATCATTGATGGTGCCCACAGCGCCTGTGTCCGAGGGCCATCAACCCCTCAGCAAAATGATCCCAGTGCCTGGCCTGGCACCAATGCAGCAGCAGCAGCAGCACGATACTCAGCCGCCAGACCAGTCGCGTCACGGAACCACGTATGCTACTACGTCCGTGCAGCAGCCACAGCAGAAGCTTCAGCAGCAGGTGGGCAGCACCGCGATGAATCTGCTGCAACAGCAGGCTCTGGTGAAGGGCAAAGATGGGCTGGCAACCCTGTCGGCCAGCCCACAGATAGTCCCTACGAATGTGGATCAACATCCGCACTCACGGCAAGCTGGAACACTGGAGCAGGGTGAAGGGCAGGGGCAGGGTCACGTGCAGGCGCTGGCGCAGGCTTCTCAAATTGCGCCTGGGCAGCCGCAGCCACAGGCTCAGGGCCCGGCTCAATCTCAAGCTCAGGTCCAAGGACGTGTTCACGTGAAGCCAGGTCAGCTTCTGGCTGTGCCGCAAGCCCGTGCAGATGCTGGAGCAGCGGGGCCGCCAAGCACCACAGCTCCAGCGGTAGCTGTGGACCCCCAGCGGGCAGCTCAGTACCAGAAGCAGCAGAGATGGCTCCACTTCTTGCGACATGGGAGCAAATGCACGGCTCCCGAAGGCCAGTGCACGGCCACGCTGCACTGCAGCATGGCACGTCAGCTGTGGGCTCACGTCAAAGCCTGCCGAGACCCTCAGTGCACGTACCAGCGCTGCATCGCCACGCGGACGCTGCTCGAGCATCACAATGGTTGCACAGACACGAGGTGCCCCGTGTGCGAGCCGGTGAGGAGGGCTGTGCATCAGCAGAGGGCGTCGGCAGCCAACAATGCTGCGCAGGCGCAACAGGCCTCGCGGAGTACCGCTACCGGCTGCAGTCTGGCTGAGCCGGGGCCTACTCAACCTGCTGGACCTTTGCAAGGCCCTGGCCAAGTTGCTGCTGCTGCAGTGCGCCAGCAGGAAGATGTGGATGGCATGGGGTCTCCAAGCTCAGCTGCATCGCCGCCCCCAAGCAAGAAGCCGAAGATGACAGCTGTGACAGCTTCACTTGCGGGTGCTATTGTTGTGGAGCAAGAAAGGAATGCGAAGGTGAACGCGGGGTTGGCCACTGCCAAGCCCCACGGAGAGCAGTTGCCATCTGCTCGCGTCAAGACCGACGTGCCTGGCGTGAAAGTCGAGCCTCTTTCCAAGGTCGATCTCAGAGCAGAGGCAGGTCACGTGAAGCCAGAGGTGAAGCTGGAAGCAAGCAGCTCGGGCCCGTCACATCGTCTTCCAGTCAAGGGCGAGTTTGTAGCTCTGAATGGCAGAGTGCCAAAGCAAGAGGCCAAAGCTGGGAGGCCCTTGACGCAGCAGGTAGCAGGTGCTCCTGTGGCAGTCACCGCTGCCTCAGCCAGCCAGCGGGCTGCAGCCCAGGCGTCTTCCACGTCAGCCTTGGCAAATGTCTCGGCCATGGCGCCGAAAGCGAGGAAGAGTGGAGCAGCCTCCCTCATGGAGCTCTTCAGTCCTCAGATGATCAGGGATCACATCCGAGGCCTGAGACAGTGGGTGGGCCAGGTGAGC
Organism: Spirogloea muscicola; assembly: GCA_009602725.1. Taxonomy (NCBI): domain Eukaryota; kingdom Viridiplantae; phylum Streptophyta; class Zygnematophyceae; order Spirogloeales; family Spirogloeaceae; genus Spirogloea; species Spirogloea muscicola. Next base: position 935,049 of record WELB01000011.1, read on the forward strand.
ACCGCACCCTGTGGACCGACTTCATGGTCCATTGTACTCCCGTACTTCTGACAGGGTTGCTGACTTGATGTGAGGACTCCTGAAGAGGAGGGGAATGAAGCTGTGCATGGACAGTACGTTCATAAGTACCAGTATCGTGACTCCACGTTCGGTTTGACTGTGATATGCAGAGCAAGGCTAGGGCAGAGAAGAATCAGGCCATGGAACCAAATGAGAATGCATGCCCGCTCTGTGCTATGGAGAGACTCTCCTTTGAACCACCTCCAATATACTGCACTGCGTGTGGATCACGGATCAAGAGGAATGCAGTGTACTACACTGTCGGCATAGGAGAATCTAGGCATTACTTCTGCGGGCCTTGTCACGGTGATATCAAGGGCGATGTTGTGGAGATGGAAGGATCAACCTATCAAAAGGCTAGGTTGGAGAAGCGGAAAAATGACGAAGAAACAGAGGAAGGGGTGAGTGCTGCTAATTTACTGTACTCTTGCGCATGTTTAGTTACTTTGGCCCTGGACTTGTATTTCCTCTGTTGACTAGAGGAATACACTGTTGACAACATAAAGGCTCAATCTAAACAGTCCTTAACTTGTGCTCATGTTGTTGTCAGGATGTGGATGACTGACTGATTGCCTTCTCCTAATGCAGTGGGTGGAATGCGATGAGTGCAAGAAGTGGCAACATCAGATATGCGCTCTCTTCAATGCCCGCCGCAATGAGGGCGGCGAGGCTGCATATACTTGCCCAGAATGTTGTTGCAGAGAGATGGAAGCTGGCAATCGACAACCCCTCCCCCCATCTGCTGTCCTTGGAGCCAAGGACCTTCCGAAGACAGTTCTCAGCGACCACTTGGAGAGAAGACTGACTATAAAGCTTGAGCAGGAGAGGAAGGAAAGAGCAGCGCGGTCAGGGCATCCACCAGAGGAGGTGACTACCATGGCGTGTTAGGCATAAGGGACGCAGCCTCACGCATTGCCAGCTACAGCCTTCTGATGCTATCAGCTGCTACAGGTGTGTCTTGGTTAATCAATAATGGGCTTTGACGCTGACTGCACTGTCTTGATGGAGCAGGTTCCTGCAGCTGAAGCGCTTGTGGTGAGGGTGGTATCTTCGGTGGACAAGAAACTGGAGACCAAGCCAAGATTTCTAGAGATTTTCCAGGAGCATGACTATGCCTCTGAATTTGCATACAAGTCCAAGGTAGGTCATCGGGAGCAATGTGCCCTATCTGCAGATTTGCTATCAATTGTACCTATTGCAGGTCTCTGTGAGCTTTGATACCTCCAGCTTCTCGCACCCTTGCTTGTGTGCAAGTGCTGCACAAATTTAAAGGCTATAGTACACGTCTACGTGGGGCGCAAGACCTTCATCATCATGCTGCAAAAGGAATTCTTCCAAGCTGTTGCTCTGGTGTTTGATGTGTGGGCTTGATCATCTGTCCAGGTCGTCCTCCTCTTCCAACGGATAGAAGGTGTGGAGGTGTGCCTCTTTGGAATGTATGTGCAAGAGTTTGGAGCAGATTGTGCTCAACCAAACCATAGAAGAGTCTACCTTTCCTATCTGGATTCTGTGAAGTACTTCCGGCCAGACGTCAGGACAGTGTCTGGAGACGCGCTTCGCACATACATATACCATGAGATTTTGGTATGGCGTATTTAATTGTTTTGTAGTCTTTTTGCACACTGTGTGCTCAAAGTATGCCAGGTAGATTGTGACGTGCTTGAATATGGTGTAATTGCTGTCTAAATTTTGGCATGTCTATATGTGCAGATTGCATATTTAGACTTCTGCAAGCTGCGGGGATTCAGCAGCTGCTACATTTGGGCTTGTCCACCGCTGAAAGGGGAGGATTACATACTCTACTGCCATCCGGAGATACAGAAGACTCCCAAGTCTGACAAGCTTCGAGAGTGGTATGTAGAAGTAATTTCTCCTGATTGCTCCTTTTTAGCTATGGCAAAATCGTGGCAAATGTCAAAGACACCACACTCCAAGAGTGCTGCAGTCTTTTTCACCTCTTGACCAACAAGTGTAGTTGTGGTTGCAAGCAACTTGATGCCATCGTTAGAGACTTATCAAGTCGTTATGTGGTTGTAGGTATCTCTCAATGTTGCGAAAGGCAGCCAATGAGGGTATTGTGGTGGAGACTGTAAATCTCTACGATACATTCTTTGTGTCCTCGGGAGAGAGCAGGGCAAAAGTCACAGCTGCCAGGCTACCATATTTTGATGGAGACTACTGGCCTGGTGCTGCTGAGGACATGATTCTCCAGCTTCAGGTACTCCTGAATATTTGTCCCAAAGTTTTGCTGGTCTTTCGTGTTCAGATGCAGCTGCCGTAGCCTGCAGCATTGACATAACCTCTTTGAGATACAGGAGGAAGGGAAGGAGGATGCGAAAAAGAAGACCCTGAAGAAGGGGAAGAAGCAAACCAAGGCGGCACCTAACAAGCGTGGTGGGAAAAGCCTGCCAGAGCCAGAGGAGCTACCTGCCAATGCTTCCTTGGACCTTCAGCTCATGCACAAGGTATGCATTGGCACAGGCAAGCTACTTCGTGTTTTGAGATGCTTGCTGCATTGCAGCTGTTACTCTTCAGGGCCAGGGCTTTGCACAAGGGGTTTGTCATTTCAAGACTTTAGCTGTCTCTTTACAATTGCATTAATCCCCTTCTCTGGTTGGACGTGCTATAGCATGGTTTGAGACTTCTAGCTAACTGATTGACGTGATCAAATCCAGCTGGGGGAGTCAATATTGCCCATGAAGGAGGACTTCATCATGGTCCATCTTCATCATTGTTGCACACATTGTCGAAATTTCATCATATCTGGGTGCCGCTATTATTGTGCCCAATGCCCCTCCTTCAATTTGTGTCGGAGGTTAGCACAGCAAAACCATGGTTATGGTGATGCTCAATGTGCTTCCTTGAATTCCTCATTGCATTTATTTACTGCAATGTTTCGAGATATTTAGACATGCACCTCACTTGTCATTTAGCATGTATAACAGCACATATTGATGGGCTATTGATGGGCTGTTACTTCTTGGTTGGCACAGTTGCTATGATGCTGAAGTGCGAAGGGATGATGAGGATAGGCATCCGATAGCAGCGAAAGAAGCCCATCCATTGATTATGGTCAGAATCTTCTCTTGGGACCCCTGTATATCTTCTTGTCAATAGTCGAGCTGCAAACCGAATGAGGCTGAGGCTTCGGCGAAATGTGGACGGCCAAGGTCCTTGATGGACTGAGAGGTGTAGTCTGATAAAAGGGAAGCATTGCCTTGTGTTGCCCCTCAATTATTGACATGCTCATTGTCATCTGAGTCTGTGCTGTATGAGCTGCAGGAGAAGGTGGTAGATGCGCCAGCCGCGACAAGGGATCAAGATGAGATTATGGAGTCCGAGTTTTTTGACACAAGACAAGCATTCCTCTCTCTCTGCCAGGGCAACCACTATCAGTATGACACCTTGCGGAGGGCCAAACACTCCAGCATGATGGTCTTGTACCACTTGCACAACCCAACAGCCCCAGCATTCGTGTGCACTTGCAATAAGTGCCAGAAGGATATTGAGACTGGTGCTGGCTGGCGGTGTGATGTCTGCCCCGATTTTGACCTCTGCAACTTGTGCTATGAGTCACACAAGCATCCGCACAAGCTCGTGCCTCATCCATCAGCTCAAGACCGCAATGCACAGAACAAGGAGGCCCGCCAGCAGCGAGTGTTACAGGTAATAGGGTTGTGTGTTATTTGGAGCAACTGCATAGTCCAACTTGGTGCTTGTATGCAGACCATTTTTGATATTGGTATGAAGGGCTACTATTGAAAGTTGTGCTTTGACTCCTTGCAGCTACGGAAGATGATGGAGCTGCTGGGCCATGCGTCCGTGTGTACCATCAGGCAGAACTGCGGATATCCCAAGTGCAGCAGCGTGAAGCGATTGTTCTGGCATGGAAGGATGTGCAACATCAGAGTGGCGGGGGGCTGCACGCTGTGCAAGCGCATGTGGACTCTCCTTCAGCTCCATGCACGATCCTGCAAAGAGCCTGGGTGCCGAGTGCCTCGTTGCAAGTAAGGCGTATCGCCTAGCTTGGCCCACTCATTATTGCTGCCTTGTTATCTGGGTCTTTGAGAGGATTAATCACAACTATAAGCAAGCTCTCATGCTATGCTTTCCAAGACTGATTTTAGTCGCATGGCTTTGCCGTTGTGCTGTGCAGAGACTTGAAGGATCATTTGAAGCGATTAACGCTTCAGATGGAGTCGAGGCGGCGAGCAGCAGTCAATGAGATGCTGCGGCAACGAGCTGCTGAGGCCGCTGCAGAGAGATCATAGCCCTCACTCAGTGGTCAATTAGCATATCTCCGTGCCACTTCCTTCATCCCCTTTCGCTGGTACAGCTGCTGTGGTAGGGCCTCTTGGGATCCTTATCTCTGTCAAATTGCAGAGCTCAGCAATTTAAGCGATCTGGGGATAGATGGCTATCAGAAAGGCACACAGATGGAAGCCTGCTTGAAGAGAGGCATGTCGGACCCCTTGCTGTTCATGTCCAGCACCCATCGACCTGACACCCCCAAATTCTCACCCACCTACAATTCTTTCCTGAAGTCTGCCCTCCCTAATGGTGTGTTTGGCGGATCAGCTTCTTGCTGTGAGCACAATGACTTAGTCATGCATATCAGCAGCTTGAATCTTGGGCTTGAAAGCATCCATGCAATTCACATATTCTCTGCAGGTGAATGCTTCCTAAAGCTTCAATTGCGGATGATACAATCTTGTAAGCAACTGTTGTAAGCTATGTACAACTTCACAGGAGCTCAGTACTGTGCTACGACAAGTGCAAACCCAGGGTGTCTGAGTCTGCTCAAGCGAGTGTGGATGCCCTGATTTATTCCCAAGGTTGACAGCTGGAATTCAAACCCTGAGCTATCACATGTTTATCAACAAGAAATTGCTAAATGCATCCTTGCTACAATGCCAAGTAGCAACAGTTGCGTAGCCTTCATGTTGGATGTTGGGGATAAGTGCGGCTTGTCACGAGCTGTAATTACATCGTAGAGTGCTGGTACTGAGAGGTGCGGAGATAGGTTGCAACACGTACAGAGCTTGTAGCTGGCAATTAGCTGTCACAGACATCAGTCACAATAGTGACTAGCTAAGGGAAGCAGCCTTGGGTGGTGAAAAGTCGCGATTTATCCCGTGACCTTGAATACGCTGTCTTATGCAGCTAGAGCTTCTTGTACAGTCTTCTGCGTCTGCTTAACCTCTGCTGAAGGTGCTCCAAATATGTGGTTGTCAAAGATGTCCAGAAACATGGCTCTGCAAGGCAGGCGTGCTCTGAGCTTGATGCATGCGAGGAAGCACCCTGAGAGCTTCCTGTGCAGGCTGTATGCCGCCTCTGGCGGCGGCGTCAAGCGGTGCTGCATCAACGTTGCTCCCAGCTCCGTGACCCTAAGGACCCCATAAGTGTAGGACCCATTGTCAGATGCATTGACTATCCCAAGCAGGCAGAAGCTTTGCTGATGGACAAAGGCGACCACAGCACAACTCTTATGATGTACACATTGCCCGCAGTGAGAGTGCTAACCTCCTCGTAATGTCCCCTGTCTGGAAGTCAAAGTTGCCCGGCTTGGAGAAGGGCAAGCCAACCATGAAGGCCGCCTGCGTGTGCGCGTTGAGCAGCACCTCACTTTCGTCGCCAGTCAGGAATCCCAGTCGCCTTGACATCTCAATGACATTGTCTCTGTCTCTATCAGCACATGCTCGCACCTGCACAGTATGCTGCTTCGCTATCAAGACCTGTATTGTCAGAAACGATCATCTCCAAAGAAGGGAGTCGTAACCAGAGGACGAATATGCTCCATGCAGGAGAAGTACTAGACCTGAACTCTCCAACATGATGCCATGCTTCAAGTGCCTAGGACTTCATCATGGCCGGTGCATAATATCCAAGTGCAGAAGGCAATATGTGACTACCATGAGCAGATAGTCATCTATGAATGGCTTTGGATAGTCGCGCGCTGCACCAAAATCGATGAGGTTGATTGTGTCGGTCTCAGAATCATACAAGAAGTTGCCCCAATTTGGATCCGTCTATCAATGTGCAACATGAAAGGAGCAGCCGCAAGTCACCAGTCAGTATCGACTAGGCAATTACAGAGGTTAGAATGTCCAAACTCATTCATCCATATATCAGGGCTCTGTTCTAGGCCAGAAATATCCACCAGATATGACAGATTCGCTAAAGGATGGAAGGCTGCAGCTTGAGGGCAGATTAAGTGTTGTAGTAAGCTGAGTCTCAAGGCAACGGCAGCTAACCAGGGCCACCTGTGAAGCACCTGAAGCACAGGCTGAAGCTCACCTGCATGAATTGGAAGACAAATAGTTCTCCAAGGGTGAGCATCAGAAGGCGCTCTGCTACGCTGTCCCGAACGTCTTGGCCCAGACTCGCCACCTTGTCAATGGTCAGACCTGCACGCTGAGCACACAGTAAATGAGATTGACAATCTACGCAACTTCTATTTGATGTCCAACCTTGACAGGACAGAAGATTGTCGCCCTCACACAATTTAGCTCTTGAACAGCTAAGAGGAGGCTCAGCTGCTCACCTGGGACCAGCTCGGTGGTGAGCACGCGCCGGCTTGAGAGCTCGTCTATCACGCCAGGAACATGATATCCATGCTCGCCCTTCATCAGCCCCTGGTACCGCCTCTGGCTCTCCGCTTCCACCACGTAGTTACATTCCCTGGCTAGCTCAGACTTGGCTACCTACCATCAGTCGCGACTGTGGGCTCAGGCTTGGAGGCAACTCAGTGCATGGCCATGCTGCGCAGTGAAGGGTAGCCAACCTAAGAACCAGGAGAAGTTTGGCCTTCCCCATTAACAAATGTTCGCCATCGTAAGGTATGCTCCAGCGGCAAGACGAGTGGATACCGTGCTGCGCGCAGCTGCAAAAGACGCTCACCTTCATAGCCTGGTCAAGGTACAGCTGCTTGGGCACAAGGTTGGTGAAGCGCAGGAGCCGCTTGAGGTTCTCGATGTCGCTCTCGATGCTGTCAGCCACCCCCGGATACTGCACCTTCACTGCCACCTGCTGCCCACTCGCCATCACCCCCCTGTGCACCTGGCAGAGTCACCTTGCCAGGATCCATGGCCACATCAGCCACACCGGCCCCAGCCGCCAGCCTCCCCAGCATGTGTGCTAGACAATCTGGCAGGAGGACAGCCCTCTGCCTCTCAGCAGCAGTAAGCACAGCGTCTCATGGGAGATTCAGCGGGACTCCTTGTTGCTGCTGGGATATTTATTAAACTGTCAATCAACATGTGTAAAGTGGCTGACATGCACGGCTTCCGGATTGCACACCTGCTCCTATGCAGTTCTTTGTGTGCATTAGCTTGCAATATCAAAACATGACCTGGTGCTTCTATGTTTGTGCTCATGCGACCCGACATTCTATCCCAGAGCGGCCTGTGCAGTGACCTGCCCGATGCTGGCAGCTGCCATGGGAACAAAGTCAAAGTCGGCCAGCTTGCTTCTCCACTCCGGGCCCAGCTCCGCCGTCAGAACCTGCTCCAGCTGACGCCGCGGCATCGCGTCCGCGCCAGCCCTCACTCTCTCCAGTGCTTGCAGGATCTGCGGAGCAGGGTGCATGCAGACCAGGTTCTCACAGGGCATTCAAAAGACCAAGTCTGTTTGCAAAAAGACCAACTCTTGTCGCAAGACAACGAACAAGACAAGGAAGGGTAGCCGGAGAGGAAGTCTGCATGATCTCTAGTGCTTTGGATTATCAACGGCAGCTGCAGTGATTGCCAGCGTGCCTTGACTGAATCTAACAAGCATACCAGAACTGCATGCCAGACGACGCCTACATGACATACTTCGGCCTCTTGGCTTACAGCATGCATTGATATGATCCACAATCGCCCCGGATCTGGAGCTGCAACTTGTTAAGCCTTCAAAGGGCACAGGTTCGAGCCTCAGCGTGGAAGTGTTGCTGGCGCAGGCCACCACATCACCTGAGGCGGGAAGATGGCCTCGTCCTGGATGCTCAGCATCTGGCCGAGCTTGAGCGCCGCGCCGCGCATGCGGCACAGGGCCAGCGCCAGACGCTCGGCGTTGCGCTCCGTGAGCGCCGCGCTAAACGCCCGCCTGGCGCCCTCGCCGCCGCCGCTGGTGCCCACCAGGAGCTGCCGCGCCGACTCCTGGAGGGTGCCCAGCGCCAGGTCCGCCCCCAAGCCCGCGAATCTGGCTGGGGCGCCGCCACAAGCCAGGCAGCGCGTCGGTGAGACGGCGGCCGTGGGGCGCCATCTGCACCCGCCGAGGACCTCCGCCTATTCGAACCTAAAACCCTAAAACCCTAAAGCCTGAACCCCGATCCATGCTCGGCAGAGCACGCGCACAACCGGCCATCGGCGCACTGCCGGGGCCGTGCCGCGCCGTCTGGCGGGGGCTCACCCCATGATGCGAGCCCACGGGGTGGCCGGCACGCCGCGCTCTCGCAGCGGCAGCGCCCGGGGCGGCGGGCGG
>WELB01000011.1:962813-974236 GCA_009602725.1 Spirogloea muscicola
CGGCCCGCAATCGACACTTTCGGCTGCTTGGGTCCTCGCTTCCATACCCTACTCGAGAACATAGCGAGTCTGGGATATGCACGACGCGAGGATATGCTCCAGCCCAGATGGGTATGCCGGCAGCCTATCTGTCATTTCTGCGACGTCGAGTGTCAACCTGTCTGCAACGAGCTCAGGCGTATGCTCTGCATCAGAAAGCTGGTCGAGCCTTAGCTGCTGGCAGAAGAGCTAGTCAATTGCCGTCCGGTATTCGAGCGTCAGCTAGCGACCTCTATGTGCTGACTCGTGGTTACTGAGCGGGTCAGCTTAGCAGCAGGTGACGTACATTTGTCCAATATGCTTGCCTTTGTACTTGGCCACACATGGCCTCCCCATCTCTTAATATACACGCATTTCCCTCCAGCGCCCTGGCTGCCTAGCCTGTGGCTCCGTCGTGAACACCTGTATGCATCTCGCTGGCTTTCACAGCCGCTCTGTTGATATCCAGCTCTCGGAAGTCCACTTGCGGCAGAAATCCGCAAGGTTACAGGTGCAGACCCCTCGCTGCTGCCTCTGGCCCCCTTCTCGTCCTTTGTTGACTATTCTTGGGCTGGCTTTTCCAGCCCCTATTCTCAATGGGCGAGCACTTTCTTCTGGCTCTGGCCAGGGGACCCACTTCCAGGAGCCTAGCATCTCTGATCTGCGGCTGCTTAGCAGAGAGGAAGCGCGGCCAGATTGACTGGTGGCTGGGAAAGGCCAGCCCAAAAGAATGGACAAAGTCTGAGGGAGCCTGAGTGCGGACGACTAGGACTAAGACATCAGCTAGGGAACGCTCAGTAACCTTTAGACAGGAGATGCAGGTCCGAGAAGCTAGCTGGCGGAAAGACGTCGCCCCGACGGAAGCCGGAAGCCGCCGTCAAAGCTCGGCCTGCGCGCAAGTGAACCGCGAAGGCGAGGGACCGCTGCATCGAGACGGCCAAACGCATACGGAAAACCTGAGCGAGGGACCCGGCTACGTTGAAGCCGGGCTGCTCGCCCTGCTGGCCGAGGCGGCGGGCCGCTGCACGCCGCGCCAGGCGGTGGAGCAAGTCAAGCCATTTGGAGCCAAAGGCTCCGTGCACGTCCACTGCCAGTGGAACGAACTCGTCGCCCACCGGGTGGTCCGAGTACTTCCGTTCCTTCTCGCCCGCCACTTGGCCGACTACGTAGCCCGCCTCCTCCAACGAGCGTTTTGCGCTGCTGGAAGCAAAGCTGTCAGTGGTGACGACGTCTGCGATGAGCCGAGGGCCCCCGCCGAGCGCGCTGCTTAGCAGGGATTACTGAGTGATTCGTAGCTTTGTTTCTTTGTGTGCTTCTTCTTAGCGCTTCCCCTGGCCCCCTTCTCGTAATCTGTTCATTCTTTTTTGGGCTGGCTTTACCAGCCCCTATCCTCGATGGGCGAGCACTTTCTCTTCTACTACTGAGTGCTGCGTAGCTGCTTAATTTCTTATTGCGCTTGTTTTCCTTGGTGCTTCCCCTGCCCCTTCTCGCACTTTGTTCATCCTTTTTGAGCTGGCTTTTCCCAGCCCCTATCCTCCATGGGAAGAATAAAGGGCTTGCCGATTGAGGATAAGGGCTGGACAAGCCAGCCCAAAAAAGAATAAAGAAAGTACGAGAAGGGGGCCAGGGGAGCCCTTCTTGTACTTGCGAGCAAGCCGCGCTATGGCTGCTCCATCTGGCTCTCGGCGGAGTGCCTCCTCCCCAGCTGCAAGTCTCTCCGACTTGCTGCTGCTCACCCGTGCTTACTAGGCTTCCTTCTGCGGTTGTCTCGTGTCTAGCTGTGTGGCTTTAGGCGCCTTTCGGCTCTTTGGACCTTGTCTACTCCAATTTTAACTGGCCTTTCCCAGCCCTTACCTTCTCTGACAGAGCACTTTCTTCTGGCAAAAGCCGCACGAGTCGCATGCGGCAGACACATGGGCGTTGGACACAGGCCCGCCTCGAGCTTGAGCTCCTTGGCCTCGATCCGCTATGTGCTGCTGCTGCGCTCTTTCCACGGCGACTGACAGTCCTCCCTCCTCCAGCATCTGGCCCGGCTGGTTTCGCCGCAGGCCGGGGGGGGGGCAGCTTGTGGCCCACGAGCAGATTAAAAAGCTGCTGATGACTTGACACCTTGTACTGTCGAGCAACTTATTTATGATTGACTGATGCTTACGGTAACGGACATCAGAGCGCTATTAGTATCATTGCCGAGCGCCCTGAGCAGTCGTCCATTGTATGCCACGAGCTACTGCCATCACTACTGCCAACCATGCTTTTGCTGCAATCTATGATCCTAGGGAGAGTCCAAGGAAATTGTGAAGTTGCCTAACTATATGCTACATAGAGGTGGCAGGACTTCGAGCTTGCAGTACCGTAGTCCACCTGAAGCTTGCCAGCAGGCACATCCACCATAAATTTGGCTAGTCCAATGTCACTGCGCGCTCATTTCACTTCCCCTGAACTAATGACAGCTTGCCAGCCGCTGCTCTCCTGCAAGCTATCTTGTCCATTATATCTTGCGTCGCTCCTTCTGTTGCACTATTCTCCCACTGTCCACAAACCTCAGTCCCCCTTGTTGCACGCCCTACATACCACACGATAGAGGCATCTGCTGCACCGACCAAGCAACGCCGAGAAGCTCCAGCTGCCTTCGGCAATACCAAGGCTCACCCATGATCAATCTTTTGAGCAACTGACTGTGCACAGCACTAACCTCAAAGTATAGTCCTCCAATGCAGTAGAGGAGTCATGATGCTCCAAGAGGTCGTGCTTGCCGTACGACGACTTGGCCAGATATGCAGATGGAGTTACCGACTTCACAGTGTACAGTTCAGACTGCAATCTGCCGTTTGCTGCTCACTGCCTTTGCTCTCTGCGTGAATGAGGCCACCACGGACGGAGGCCCTGCACTACTACACAGTAAGTGCCTAGGGCAGCCCGTGACCACAAGTTCAAAATGAACTCCTTCAGATGAAAGAATCCAGGAAGGTATAGTTGTGGCGGCGGTTGAACTCCAACAATGAGCCATACGTGCGGTCTGCCACCCCTACATACAGCGCCTCGGAGTCGGGACTGAAGGAGATGCCAGCTACCTCCCCAAAGAGGTCAATCTCTTGACTGCGTGCAAAGCCCTGCAGTGTGTTGAGCAGAGCTGCTGTCAGTACTCGAGGTCGTCGTCTGCCCCTGCCAATAGTCAAGTTGCATACCTCTGCTGCATGCTGCTGGCCTCCCAGATACTGTGGTAGTCAAGCCTAGTCAGCATGTCCCACTAGTAATGAGACTGGAAGCTCCACTAACAAGTAAAGCACTAGGAGAGAGAGCACCCATTAGCAGCTTCATAGCTTCACGATGCTGCTCACAAAGTAACCGCAGGGCTACACAGCAAGGAAGTCAACCTGCTTGATGTCGAAAACATGTACGAAGTCCGCAGGCTCCGCCATGGCCATAAATCGGCCATCGGTTGTGAACCTGATTGACCTTATGGCCCCAATACGGCCTTTCAGGGATGCAAACGCTGCACTTGGGAAACGGAGGTCCCACAACCGGCAAGTCATGTCCTGATTGCCAGTGGCGAAAATATGCCCATCTGGGTGCCACCCTGAAGCGAACGAATGATCAAGGTGGCCCTCCAAGGTAGCCACCGTCTGTTTATCAATAGCATGGGACAGAGATATTATGTGCCTACCGTTTGCAATTGCGGCTTGGAAATTTTCGCTCTCTAAGTATCTGAAATTAGCAATACAAGAGGGACAACTTGAATTCTGCCTAGGTGCTGACTTCTGCAGCTCTCCTCAGAGAGAAACTTTGCCTCATCTTCTATTTTCTTCATCTAGAGATTACTGTGAGAGCATCACCTTGCCAGTCTGACTATCAGCAAGATGACCTTCTGGATTGTCGCCCACAACAAGCACAAGCTTCCCATCTGGACTAACAGAGGTGTGCTGCACGGCACCATGACCAAGGTCAGCAGCAGCTCCTATCCAGCTTCTCAGCAGCTCCAACTCAAAGTAAGAGAAGTCTTCCAAGAGCAGTAATATGCAGCCAATATGAAGATCGTCATAAGTAGATGTATATGCTTTAAGAAATACCCAAAACTGCATACTCACATTAACTGGCCAAGGAAATTTGTGGCGATGAAGTGTACAGAATGTTTCGCCATCAAATACGCGTACCATTGAGTCATTGTTTGAGCTCATCACTCTCATCCCACTGCTGCGAAAGTTATGATTGCAACAAGCAAGGACCCAGTTGAGATGCTCGTCACAAAACAATCCCTAATCGCGCATGCCTCAATTGATACAGTGGTTAGACAGTTGGAACTGTCAAAGGCAGGTCTGCCCAACTTGACCACGAAACGTGTGTAAAATATTACAATCATGTGGGCTTACATGTTGCTCAAGCATGGCAGTATGTTGCGGCAAGTGCTGCAGCTATGTAGTGGTCCATTTCCTATGCTGAATCCTTACCTCACAGAGTCAAAAATCTCAATTGCATTTGTGATAGCATTCTCGTCATGCGTAATCTTAGAGCAGTATGAGACACCTGGACTCTCAAGTCTCTGCCAGTCAAAGTTAAGGGTGTACTTATCAATAGTTTGCAACTTTTAAAGGCTTCAAAAAGTAATGTCATCACAGAGACTTCTGACGCAATGGTTATGACTGAAGGCAGCATGGGGCTGCAGGCTCGTCGATCATGGCATCAAGGTTAAGATGAGCTTGCAAAGATGAGCAACTTGAATCATACTTTGCAAACCATCTCTCCATGGAACCCTCCAGCAACCAGAAGGTTTCGTCGTGCGCACATGGTACTAATCTGCACCTTACCAAGCCTCTGCTGGCAAAGGCTTCTATCAGCCTGCAAGCAGCAAATCAAGATGCTATGACATCCTTCAGTATGTAGACTAATAGTGCTGTTATCGTAAGACAGCATTAGCAATATTGTGTAGTATGCTTATGTGCACGATCACAGATGGTAATGCCTGTAACTACTTGAAGAACCTCTGCAATCAGACTGTCATACTGCTACGGCACAACAGACCTGAATTGCAAGAAAGACTACAGAAGAATTCTGCGGGCACGCAGACGAGGCATGACACTCACGTTAGGAGCAGGTGTAACAGTGCCGCCTAAATTGAGGACTTCCTTGGATTTCCTGCTCACTGGTGACCAATGATTTATGACGTGTTGATGCATGACATAAACGTCGTGCTTTGATGTCGCCCATACCAGGTTGCGCAGCTACAATTTGACAACAAGAAATATAAGAATGGTTGTAAGTAGGGCTGCACGGTCGAATGACCAGGGCTTACTCAGACACAACAGCTCATGGATTTCTCATCTGTGCAATGCTGACAACTGGGGCTGCTTCCAGAGAAGGGGTCTGGAGCTACGGTCTGCAAAGGTCAGAGGCTGTTCACCTGAAAGTGGACGATTGTGGACTTCACCGACCGTGTGTTGTATCGGAAGTCGTAGAACTTGCCACCTATCTGCACTTGTTTACACTCCTGCAATTACATCAAGGCCAAAAGCAGGTGCTCAGCCCTCGTCCGCACAGGATGCAGACCACTATCAGCAGGAGCCTGAAGTGGGACAAAGACCGCCCTCACTGAGTCATGACCGCAATCGAAGCAAGCTCTGCTACTGGCAATTGCGAGTATCAAGGGACTGGAGGGCAGGACCAGTCCTTGGGCAAGCAGTGGACGAAGGTGCAGCGGCAGCAAAGACGAGGCCAGCAAAAGAGGGCAGCAACAAGAACCGAGAGAAGGCCCACAAACAAAGTGCCAAGGAAACAAGAGCCGCATGCCATGACGGGTAGGTAGGCAGCTCACTCGCTCGAGCTGGTCGTGGGAGTGGTCCAGGTTCTCGTAGTTCTTGTACTGCTGGAGCCGGTTCTCGCGGTACTTGTCGCGCGTGAAGTGCAGGCTCTCCCACGGGATGCCCTGGATGTCCTTGCCCTGCCGGGCCTGCGCGGCGCTCGTGTCGTGCTCGCTGACCGCCTGCGCCAACCCGGAAGGCCATTGAACGCTGCCACTGTCAATTGACAGCCAGCCTTGGAGCTGAGCTCCTTCAGGGCGGCCATGCCATCCCTGCTCTCAGCCGAGGCGCCCAGGGGCAGCGAGCCAGTGGGCCGGGGAGGCCTCGACCGTCGTTACCGAGTCGCGGTCCTCGTCGGCCTCGAAGTCGTAGCCGAGCGCGAGGTGGTCGCCGTCCACCAGCGGCGCGGCGGCGGCCATCACCACCTCCGCGCCCTCGCCCTCGTCGTCGTCCTCCTCTTCGTCCTCCTCCTCCTCGTCCACCTCCTCCTCGTCCTCCTCCTCCTCGTCTCCCGCCCCTCCCTCCCTCTCCTCCTCCTCCTCTCTCTCCTCGTCCTGCCTGACGCCCTCAGGCACCTTCATCACAGCGACCGGTACAGAGCTCCCGCAGTTTTGCCGCCGCTGCCGCCGCCGCCGCCGCCCCGCCGCTGTCGACGCCTCAAAGGTGCGCCGCAGGAGAGCCGCAGGCAGCGGGCAGCACTTGCGAGCGGCAGCGGCGGCGGCAGCGGGCGGCGGCGGAAGGCCTCGACTGGTGGTGGCGGGTCGGGAAGGGCCCTGCCGACGGGCGGCTGATGTGGGAGAGGGCCCCGTCGCGCAATGGGAGCGACGAGCGGCCGTCGTGAGGGAGCGAGGCTCCACCGCCGGGTGAAGACGGAGACGGTGGAGACGGAGGCGGCGAGTGACTGGCCAGCAATTGGGGGCTTTGAGCCGGCTTGTCCAGCCCCTATCCTCAACGGGCGAGCCCTTTCTGATGTCTTAGTCCTAGTTCTTCGCACCCCGGCTCCTTCAGACCGTGTCTCGTAGCAGCTTTGTTTCTGTTACTTAGCGCTTCCCCTGGCCCCCTTCTCGTACTCTGTTCATTCTTTTTCGGGCTGGTTGTTCCAGCCCCTATTCTCAATGGGCGAGCACTTTCTTCTTGTCCATTCCTTTGGGCTGGCCTTCCCCAGCCATCAGTCAATCTGGCCGCGCTTCCTTTTCTTCTTTGCACCCCCGACTGAGCACCATTAGAGAAATGCTCGCCCATATAGAGAAGAGGGGCTGGCAAAGAGGGGCTGGCTTTGCCAGCCCGAAAACAATGGACAATGTCCAAACTCCGTCCGTTACTTTGTGCGTGCCATGTCTCAACCACCTTCTGCTCAATTGTGGCTGCTGATCTCAAAAGAGCGGCTGTAGAAGGCCAGCCAGATGCATATAGGTGTTCTGCCTGGCTGTCTCAGTCTCTCATGTGACAGAAGACGAGATAGGTATGCAAGTAGCCTCAATACCCATCGTGAGCGAGTCTTCTGCACCCTCTACTAGACAAGGCCTACCAGTCCTCAGAGCTATGCAGGTTATATCAAGAGTAGCACAACAGACTCTCACAAGGCGCTAGAGTTTAGGGGTAGAAGGTTTGACATGAGAAGATCCTTCCTCACATGCTCTCAAGAGTCTCTAGTGATATGCAACAAAGAATTACCTCAGAGACCTTCCTGGTACATGAAGGCAGCATCCTCGTACATACATATACTCGAATTCAATAGTGCTAGGCTATACAAGGACAGTGTAATAGCTTGCTATCATCCTGAGATACTGTGCAGTATTGAGCAGCCTAAAGCAGTGGAAGCGTTTCTCTCAGGGCTCAGGTTTATACTGTACATGGCGTTGGTGGACTCCTTACTACTCCATGATACAAGGAAAAGGAATGGGAGAAGAGTCGTCCCCTTTCCCCTTAGTGAACAGAGAGCGCCCTATGCCTTGGCACTCGTAGCTATTGAGTGGTTCATCATCTGGCCGCGCTTCCTGTTCATCCACCCCGGTTCTGAGTTAGCGAATCTGACCCCTTCGTAATTTGGCCCCTTCGGACCCTGTTTTTGGGCTGGCCTCTCACAGCCCTAGCTCTCAGTGGGAGGGGCCACTTACTTTCTTTTGTTAACTTTGGATTCCGTTTGGTCTAGCCCCATTCATCGCATTAGCTTCTGCACAAGGGTAGTTCCATGCTTTTGCGCCTTTCAGCCCTTTCAGACCTTGTACATTCCTCTGGGCTGCCCTTTCACAGCCGCTAGGCGAGCACTTCTCCCTTTCAAGCCATACGTGCGGCGTCTGGGCGTGGTCACCACCCCCCAGGGCGGTGGGCCTCGTCTGCTCTTGGACGTGGTACTGATTGACGCACACAAGGCTGGCACACCCACGTCAACCGTGTCTGGCTGGGCCACGTCCAGCGCGGAGCGCAAGAAGGAGCGACACTACCAGGACCATCCTCGAGGGGACCATCCTTACCCGTGTGCCATGGATATCTACGGAGGCTACGGCGTGAAATGGTCCTCCCTGATCCAACATCTGGCCCGGCTGGTTGATGTGCGCCGTCGAAGTGGGGGGGGGCAGCTTGGGCCACTCCAGCATTCCGCAGGCCTTAGTTGCATACTATAGAATGCGGCTCTCGCTTAGTTTGCAGCGCTCGCAAGCATTGGCTCTTCATCAGCTCTTTCTTGGCGGCGCTCCAGCTCCAAGTTAGCTTGTCAGATTAATTTGTGCTCGCCCGTGGGTACTAATCTCACCTTAGGCACCTTACTTAAGGTCTCCGTAGTATGTAGCCTTTGTTAAACTGCCCTATAGACTCTGCCTGAACAATGTATTGGCTTGAATTGGCCTCCCATTCATTTCATGCGCCCCGCGCGCCTTCTCTCTTTCACAGCTGTTGCCGTAAATTGGAAGAGCTGTTCCTTTCGTGAGGAGCAATGCACTGTCTCGACTTCGATCCTTGTCAGTCTTTCGCGGGCTGGCTTCTCACAGCCCTTGCCCCCATTTGGGAGAGCCACTTCCCTTCGCACTCAATCGGTCCCACTCGTCGATCACGCGCACCGCGCGCCTTTCCCCCCGCCAGCCCGCCAGCCCCGCCAGTCCGCCGACGCCGCCACCGCCGCCACAGCTGCCGCGCTCGACGCCGCCACAGCCGTTCCATAGAAGCCAGCCGGCGATGCCGCCGCCGTCGCCGCCGCCGTGGCCGCCGCCGCCGCCGGGGCTCGGGGTGAGGGCCAGGGGGGGAGGGGGGGCTGCCTCTGCGCGCCCTCGATTTGGTTGAGCATTCGAGGGGGCGACGTGACGCCTGATCAACGAGTGACCAATTGATCCTCGTTTCCCACTCAACGTTTTGGTCTGGAGTCCTCCCGTCAATGCCCACAGTGGCCGTTAAGGAGGGAAACAGCGCTTCCAACTTGACAGCAGTGGCATGTGAGAGGCCAGCCCCACAAGGAATGGACAAGGTCTGAAGCAAGGCGCGCGGTGCGCAGGAAAGGAAGGCATTCCGAGCCCTACAGAAGTCCTGGTAACGGGGCAATAAGCTGGCTAAGGGGGTTTAGGTGCTCGGTGATCCAGGGTTCAGGATGAATGTGATTTCACCGCTCTGCTACAATGAAAGGCAGCCCGCGCGGCAGCCACTTGGCCACTCTTCTGTCCTCGCTGACCAGAGGTTACTAAGAGTCCCCTTGCTGATGTCTTAGTCCTTCGCACTCCGGCTCCTTCAGACCATTCCTTGTCCATTCCTTTGGGCTGGCCTCTCCCAGCCACCAGTTACCCTGGCCGCGCTTGACCTCTCTCTTCCGACCTGCGGCTATTGACTTGGAGCAACCAAGTGGCATTTGGAGATTGCTTCCTTTTTGCTGGAAGACATATCCTTCTATGTCGGACATTACCCACAATCCTCGTCCACTTTTTTCGGGCTGGCCTCTGAAAGCCACCGCCTTGTCTCGGTAAATAAGCTTGGAGCTGGCCTTCACAGCCATCACCTCACCTTTGAAGAGCTCTTTCTTGCTCGAAAGAGCACAGTCAACTTTATTCTCACTGGCGCTCACAGCGACTGCTTCTTGTGGAGCACAACTTCTTGCATGCATACTGTATTGGCTCCATTTGACCTCCCTTGCACTTCATGCGCACCGGGCGCCTTGTCTTCTTCTGAAGAGTGCACGACTACCAAAGGCCGCCAGCAAGGAAATTGGATTTGAGTCTTGAGTGATGGAGGGCGTGTGTGGCCAAGTACAAGGGCAAGCACATTTGCAAATGCACGTCACCTGCTGCTAAGCTGACCCGCTCAGTAACCACGAGTTAGCACATAGAGGTCGCTAACTGATGCCCGAATAACGGACGGCAATCGACAAGCTCTTGAACTACCAGCCAAGGCTCGACCAGCTTTCTCATGCAACGCATGAGCCTGAGCTTCCTCAGGCTGAGCCTGAGCTTCCTCAGGCTCATGCGTTGCATGAGAAAGCTGCAGACAAGCTGACACTCGACGTCGCAAAAATGACAGATAGGCTGCCGGCACACCCATCTGGGCTGGAAGCATATCCTCGCGTCGTGCATATCTCAGACTCGGTATGTTCTCAAGTAGGGTACGGAAGCGAGGACCCAAGCAGCCGAAAGTGTCAGTTGCGGCCGGGAGAAGGTGGTCGCTTCGGGGGTAGTCAGCGTAGTGTCGGAGCTTTCTCTGCTCAGCACCTCCCACTGCGTGGCCAGCCATGTGTGTGGAAGCGGAACTCTTGTATGCCTCCGTCACCACCACGTCCACCAAGGCTCGTGGGGCTCCGCCAGGTTGTACACCCAAAATGTCCAGGGTGCGACGGTGATGGCGTCCCTGGGAATCCGTGGTGATGGGCATCATATTGCTCTCTTCCACAATGACGC
This sequence comes from Spirogloea muscicola, assembly GCA_009602725.1. Taxonomy (NCBI): domain Eukaryota; kingdom Viridiplantae; phylum Streptophyta; class Zygnematophyceae; order Spirogloeales; family Spirogloeaceae; genus Spirogloea; species Spirogloea muscicola. Next base: position 973,495 of record WELB01000011.1, read on the forward strand.
GGTAGCCGGCGGCGCGCATCAGGTCCGCCAGGGCGTCCTGTAGGAGATTGTGGACGCCCACCACCTCAGGGCCTGTAGGTCACCGCAGCATGTGGGTGGCAAGGTCTCCGCCCTCCGCACGGAAGCCGCACTCGCACTGAGTTACTCCAATCAGGCAGGTCGGGGGGCAGGCCTAGGAACAGCTGGAGAAGCGTCCGATATGCCTCGGGGCTGATTTTGAATGCGTTGTGGATGGCGTGCGTTGTGAGCCAGTCCGTTGCCCCAGGTGTTGCGGTCGTTGTGAGACGTGCCAGACTCGTTTGATGGGACTGCTATTTGGCATCCTCCTCAATGTCTTGCGACGCTCATCCTCAACTGCTGCAACGAGTCTGGCCTGTGCCCCTTCGTCTGATGCTTGAGCAAGCGCTGAGAAGGGTTTGAGGAGGGGTTGTAGGGAGGGGAAGGAGCAGAGTGCTGACTCCCGGATGCTCCTCAATTGCACTTGGAATGCCAAAGAGCCTTCCTCCACCTCGGCTGCAGGGCCGGCCAGGCAAGGGAAGCGCAAGGGAAGAAAGGAGGCAACCGAGAAAGGCTGCCTGCGCCGTCTGTTTAAGTGACCGGCAGCCCAGGCCGCCCATAAGTGTGGGAAGGGATGCCTGCAGGGAGGATGAAGGTGAGGGGAAGGATGGGTGTTGAATCAGGGAAGCCAGGGTTTGCAGGAGGGAGGTGTCGAACTCCTTGTACAGCTCGCCCACCATGTCCG
>WELB01000011.1:974344-992424 GCA_009602725.1 Spirogloea muscicola
GGCGTCTCCCCGCGGCGGGGGGTTGGCGCGGCGCACACGCTCAGCGTGTGCGGCGCGCCGGCCCGCCGCGCCCCCGCCTGCCACCATTCAGCGCCCAAAGTCCTCCGCGGACCTGAGCGCCGGGGAGGGCAGCCAGGTCGCCCGCCGCTACCTTACCTCGCAGAGCTCCATGAGCGGCCTCGACGACGGCGCCGTCAAGGATGTCGAGGGGGGCATCATGGACCCCTACAACTCCTCCGGCAAGGCCAAGGTGTATCCGGCCAGGGTCAAGTCCACGACGCCTTGGGTATGGCCGCACCGTCAGCTCCAGCTCGCAAATGCCTTTGTCCTTGTCATGGTGCAACTACGTTCAATTGGCTGCCCAAATTCATGCAGCATGAGTTTCTGCCAAAATGGGATTCGCAGTCCTGTTCTTAGCTGGGGCTGGTGAGCACGAGAGCGCAGATTGTGAGAGCGGTCTGTGAAACCGTTGCAGAACGTGGTGCGTGCAGTTGTCGCCAGCTGAGACCCTTCTGCAAACGGCTCTGCAGGTCCTCCGCATACTGTCGAGGGTCGACCAGCGCCTGTGGTACATGCTAGCTCTGGCGGCATTTGTGGCAATGCTCTACACGGGCTCTCAGACGTCACCGATCGTCCTCTTCGTTTTTGTCATTTGCATCTTCAGCATGCTCTTTGCATGGTACCTGCAGACCTGGGTGCTATCCAAGGATGAGGGTCCACCAGAAATGACACAGGTACGTTAGCCTCATTGCTGTACACTTTCTAGCTGGAAGCACGTGCTCTTGTATTGCCTGCAAGGTTGGTCAAAGCTTCTCATCTTAACAAAGTGCCCTGTCGCATGCATGCTTAGCTTGCTCTGAGGACCTTGTAAAATTTCAATGCTGAGACTGCTGCACATTTGGCGAGCTCAGGCTGCTTACAATCTGCATCTGAGCAATTTGTTGGCTCTCAAAGCTTGTGACAATTGTAGATTACAGCGGCGCACGTGACAGTGTAAGGCATGGTTGTTTTTTCTGCTTCACCAGATTTCTGATGCAATACGAGATGGCTCGGAGGGCTTCTTTCGCACTCAGTATGGCGCTATCTCCAAAATGGCTGCATTGCTGGCAGTTACTATATTTCTCATCTACATGTTTCGAAAAGCCACTCCTGATCAAGAAGCTGCAGGTCTCTCGAAGTAAGGCCACTCGTCCATGACAGGGGTCTTATGTAGACGTCTTGTAGCTCCATATGCTTTTTACAGAGTTACATCTTCTAGGTGTTGTATGGTGTAGCACGTCAATGAAACCCATTGGATCAATGAGAGGAGTTTACTTAAGCTTGCTTGTACCACAGGCAACTCATTTTGCTGCATACGTATCCAATCTCTCTTTCAGCAATATTCAAAACAGGAGATATGTGCATATGTGTTGATGACGTGCACAACAGATTGTTTGGCTGCCTCTACACGCAGGTCAACCCTCGCATGCATCACTGTCTTGTCCTTCTTGTTGGGGGCTATCTGCTCAGGAGCTGCAGGGTACATGGGCATGTGGGTCTCTGTACGGGCGAATGTTCGAGTTGCTGCTGCAGCTCGACGGTCTGCCCGGGAGGCACTCCAGGTTCGTAAAAAAGTGGTCAGGCTGGGAACATTTACAGCATTGATGCATTGGTAGCTCAATACAATTGCTCAGGAATGCCGTCAAAGTGCAGGGTTACAAGTATGTCTACTCTAAATGAAGCTGTACATGGCAGCGTGCTATTTACAAAGAGAGAAATCTTATTGATGTGCATGCTTTCTGTTATAGGTTGCTGTGAGAGCGGGAGGATTTTCTGCAACCATGACAGTGGGCATGACAGTGCTTGGAGTGGCCATTCTCTATTCTACGTTCCACTCTATCTTCAATATCGATTTGCAGAGTAGTCTTAAGGTCACTGACCGTGAGTCCTCCAACTTCAAGCACTTGTATGCAAGCATTGCAAGTTTTGTTGCTGGCAAGAGTCTACCTGCTCAATGCAGATCCTGTCAGAAGCTGCTGACATCTGCCGGGAATCTTTGGTTGCACACCCAATGCATGGTCTCCTTTGCAGTACCATTGCTGCTGGTTGGGTATGGTTTCGGAGCATCATTTGTAGCTCTCTTTGCTCAAGTCGGCGGTGGCATCTATACAAAGGCAGCTGATGTGGGAGCAGACCTTGTCGGCAAGATCGAGCAAGGGATACCAGAGGATGATCCTCGAAACCCAGCAGTCATTGCCGATTTGGTATGGGCACCTCATTTGTGCGATGGTCATATACATGCAAGATTGTTAATCACCAAGTACTTCCTTATTGCTACCAGATTACACAACCTTTGCGGCCAGCTAGTCATCATTTATGTGCTTTGAGCATTAATCTAGTGAACGATTGCAACCAGGTTGGAGACAACGTTGGAGATTGCTCAGCTCGTGGAGCAGACCTTTTTGAGAGTATTGCTGCAGAGATAATAGCTGCCATGATACTAGGTGGTACCATGGCTCGCAAGTGCAAGCTTGAAAGTGAGGTCCTGTTTATTGCAACCTACTTGTTCAATCTTACATCTTGGATGCCTTAATATGTACTCTGAGTTGTCTATGTCATTACACCTTCAGAGCAGGATGTTGAAAGAAATTTGGGACTGTGCAAGAGCAAGTTGTGAGCATGTCTGTAATGTCTTCAGCGGTTGTGGTTCTGCTATCACACAGCAGACTCTGACGTACATACTGATATTGCAAGATCAGCCTTTCTCGATACTTTGTCTGTAGTGGTGGCTGCTGTTTCTTGCTCATGGATGTTGTCATTGAGCATATGGTCTTCTGTGAAACTTGCAGATCCTGCTGGTTTCATTCTGTTCCCATTAGTGGTACACTCATTTGACCTCGTGGTGTCAGCTACTGGTATTCTCTCAATCAAGAGCACCAGGGATGCAAGTGTGAAGAGCCCAGTGGAAGACCCTATGGCAGTCCTTCTCAAGGGATACTCTGTCACCCTCCTACTAGCAGTTGTTGCTTTCACCGGAGTAAGCAGACTAGAAGCAACCATCTCACTGGTCACATATGCCCCTTCAACTCCCAGCAATTTCTGCTCCTTGCCCTGTTTTGCATGTCTTACGTGTCTGTAGCTTGCCTTCTCAGACCAAACTTTAGGTGCAAGAGTAGTGCTTCATGAAGCACTCTTAGCATCCGCATGGTACGGGAATTGATTGCCCTTCAGCTCTCACCAGTCATGCAGGTGGCTGCTTTACAGTGAGCAGGCTCCGTCGGCATGGTTGCATTTCGCTCTGTGTGGTCTTGTTGGCATTATCACCGCATACCTTTTCGTGTGGATTGCTCAATATTACACAGACTACAAGTATCGGCCCGTCAGACTTGTGGCCGACGCAAGCTTGACAGGGCATGGGACGAACATAATTGCTGGTGTTGGTCTTGGCATGGAGTCTACTGGTCTTCCTGCGATCGTCATCAGCATTGCAGTGTTATCGGCCTACTGGTTGGGTCGCACTTCTGGTCTTGTTGATGACAGTGGCGACCCCCAAGGTGGTCTCTTTGGCACAGCTGTGGCTACAATGGGGATGCTGAGCACAGCTGCATACATCCTTACCATGGACGTGTTTGGCCCAATTGCTGACAATGCTGGCGGCATAGTGGAGATGAGTAATCAGGTAAAGCACGGGCCGCTCAGGCAACCTCACGTAATGTTTTTATCCTGTACATCTGACATATCTGGCTTCTCAAGTGACTGCGAGGCAATCCAGTAATATGGAAAGTATAACCTTATTCAAAGAGCGCACTGTGACTGTCAGGGCTGCAATTATTTGTATTGATGCCGTTCAACATGCCTGTCATGTCATTTGTGCCAGCCTGAGGGAGTCCGCGATATCACAGACCTCTTAGACGCAGTTGGTAATACCACAAAAGCTACAACCAAGGGTTTCGCAATTGGTTCAGCCGCCTTGGCATCTTTCCTTCTCTTCAGTGCTTACATGGATGAGGTGTCTGCTTTTTCTGGCCAACCATTTAAGCAGGTGAATTTTCCCCACGAAGTTTCCCCCCCTTTCCTTCTTGCTTCAAAAGAGGCCTCTTTGTGCTGCTGCTGATGCTGGTGCTGGAACTTTCATCCCTCTCCAATGTCCCACTGGTTGTGCTCTGCAGCAGCTGCTGCAGCTATTGCAACCTTATGCTGCAGATCTGAACCATGTCCTGGGTGGTGTGGTTGTTCCAGGTCGACATTGCCATTCCAGAGGTCTTCATTGCTGGTCTGCTTGGTGCTACGCTTATATTTGTCTTCAGCGCTTGGGCTTGCACAGCTGTGGGCCGGAGTGCGCAAGAGGTTGTCAAAGAAGTCCGTCGTCAATTTATAGAAAGGCCTGGAATCATGGTATGTATACGAGCCGTGATACTCTGATCAAGTTTTGCCAGGTGCAGATACCTTGTTTTGCAGCACGACTCCAGCCATTACAAGCATGTTGAAATTGCTCAAAAGCCTTCGTGCTTTGACAAAGGCTTAAGCTTTGCATGTGCTGCTTCCTGATGTCTGACTGCATAGTGAGCGGTGCAGACATATCAAGAAGTGCCAGACTATGCAAAGTGCGTATCGATAGTGGCCGAGTCAGCTTTGCGTGAAATGGTCAAACCGGGCGCATTGGCTGTGTGCGCGCCCATCATCCTAGGTACTCGATCCAGTCTGCACTTTCTAGTCAGTCTTTCTCTGCACCTTGTACCTTCTGCTCTATGCCGTCAATTATACTCGTAGAACGTTCGCTACAGATATCTGTCGTCTAACGAGATGCTGCACTTGGTGCTTGTTACTCGGCAGGCCTGGTCTTCCGATTCCTGGGAGTATGGACTGAGCAACCCCTGCTGGGATCCAAGGCCGTCGCAAGCTTCCTCATGTTTGCTACAGTGGCAGGCATCTTAATGGCACTCTTTCTGAACACGGCTGGAGGTGCGTGGGACAATGCCAAAAAGTTCATTGAATCCGGCAATCTTGGTGGGAAGGGCAGCGACGCTCACAAAGCTGCGGTTACAGGAGACACGTGAGTTGTGCACCTCTTGCTTATGCACACATGCCTGTGCCCTCAGCTGTAAATTGTCATATCATTCCCTACCTGAATCTTTACGGGAGATCTTATGTCATGCTTGAGTTAGTGAACAGCGAGGGTCGAGTTGCTATTATTTCCCCTCTTTTGTGAATGCACTAAGTAATATGCATTCGCGTGTTGATGTGACGTTTAGCTTGTGCTGTAACAACTTTGCTTACTGCAGGCGGCACTTCCATGCTGTCTGTACTTCTGTGTGACAGGGTTGGCGACCCATTTAAAGATACGGCTGGCCCTTCGCTTCACGTGCTCATAAAGATGCTCTCGACAATAACATTGGTCATGGCTCCCCTTTTCCTTGAGTCATGAGCTCATGGCTCCTTGGACAGCTGTGTGCTAAATGTGTGACAGCCGATCAACCTAGTTTTGGTGATGCCCAATGCTCAGCGGCGTCATTGATGTTCTTGTCTAGCTTCTCGACTCCTACTCTTAGCAAGGATGGCCATATCGCGAAGTATATTTTTCCGATGGCTCAACGAGGCACAGCCAAGAGGACGAAGGCGCATGCATAGCGCAGCATAAGGCCCATTGGCGACAGCAGCATCGAACATGGCAGTGACACCAAAGCACAGCCATGATTAGACAAGTGAACTCCTTAAAACTCCTTAATTCCTACAAAGGGTAATCAAGTTGCACAACTCACTTCATACCCGAGCGCCAGCCCCAACCCGGAGCGCGTTAGAGCCATGAGCTACTACCACAATATGCACATGTGCGAGGTGGCCCAGGAGTATTCAAGTCTGAGGTCGTTATTGTTAGCCGGTGGCCTTGAGCCTGGCCTCCAGGGCTGTGGTGTGCGCGTCAAGTGTGGAGGCAATGGCCTCGAGCTGCGTTACCTGGCGGTCGATGTCGTCGATCTGGCGTAGGTGGGCGTCCAGCAGGCCGTTCCTGACCTTGAGGCGCTCCACGAACACGCACAGGCCAGTGGCGAGGTCGCCGAGGTGGGCGTACTCCGCCTCCGCACGGGCGTTCATCAAGGCCAGCAGCTCGTACTCGCGCGCACCTGCCTGCAGGCGCAAGAGCTCGCCGTCAGCCCTGGCGTCTGGAGCCGACGCCGGCGGCGGGCGCCGCTGCCGCGGGCCACGGCGAGGCGACGCGCGGGACCTGGAGCTCGCGNCGCCGCGCGGCGCGGCGGGGGCGCGGCCACCATGGCGCCGCTGGCGCTGTGGCGCAAGCTGTGGGGGCTGGCAATGGCTGCCTGGCGCAGGAACTGCAGGCTCGGAAGGCGGAGCAGCCCGACGGAACGAGGACGGCTCCGCGGCGCCGGGGCGCCGTTCCGTGGGCAAAGCGGCGGGCTTGGACGAGCCGCCGGTATCTCCGGCGTGGGGGCCTCCTTCCTCACCCCCGCGGGGGGGGGCCCTGGTCACCGCCGAGCGCCGTTAGGCTCAGATGGGGCTAAGGCCCGCCGCTGCCGTCTAGCGCCGTCTCCTCCCTCCGCCGTCTCGCGCCCCCCACCAGCGCTCCCTACCCCCCCCCCATTTGCGCACGGTTTCCTGCAGGCCGCCACACCCCCACTCGCGCCGCCGCCGCCGCCGCCGCCGCCATGGGCGTGGTCATGCGGTGGACGGCCGTGGAGCTGCGGCTGCGGCCGGCGCTGACGCCGGACGGGAAGAAGACGCCCGGGCGCAAGGGCGGCGCCACCGGGCCGGGCCGCAAGTGGGGCCACACGTGCAACGCGCTGCGCAACGGCCGCCTGGCCTACGCCTTCGGCGGCTACGGCAAGGACGAGAAGCAGACCAACGACGTCCACATCTTCGACACCGGTTAGCGATGGCCTCCCCAGTCTCCGGGATAGGCATGGCAAGGCTGCCCCCGGCACTGCCGCCGCCGGCGAAGGCGCCGCCGTCGGCCGTGGCTTCGCTGCGCCAACTCGCTGACGACGGGCCCGCCGCCGCCGCCGCCGGTCGCGCAGGGAAGCAGGCGTGGAGCCGCCCGATACTGAAGGGCGACCCGCCGATCCCGCGGGACAGCCACACGTGCACTACTGTCGGCCTCCGGCTCTTCATCATGGGCGGCACCGACGGCCACACCGCGCTCTCCGACCTCTACATCCTCGACACCAGTGAGCAGGGCGCCCCTCTCCTCCCGCATGCCCGCACCCGACGTCTTGCCGCTCGCAGCAGCGCTTGAGACGAGCTTGGTGGAGCAGCCGTCACCTCGCGCCTTGGACCAGAAGCCTGGTCCTGCGCCGCCACGGCAATGCATGCTGCATTGGGGGCCTCGCAGTATGATCAGTTGAGCCTCTCCAACACCTGCACATGCTGCATCTTCCTTTGCTGTGCCGAAGCCAACAACACCTGGTCCCAGCCGCTGCCGCAAGGGACGCCACCGGCGCCCCGGGAGGGCCACTGTGCTGCGCTGGTTGGCCAGCGCATCTACGTCTTCGGAGGCTGCGGGAAGGCCGGAGCCGGCTCCGATGACACCTACTTCAACGACATCCACATTCTTGACACTGGTACTGATGGACCATGTGTTGCACAAGCTGACGGAGTATTTGGCACGGGGATAGGGGTTGCTACTTACACACGGTCTACATTACTTTGGCTCGTGTGCAGAAAGTCTTACGTGGACCAAGGCCACTCCGAAAGGAATGCTGCCAGCGCCAAGAGACAGCCACACCTGCAACTCCTGGGGCAAGTACCTCGTTGTGATGGGCGGCGAGGACTTTCAGAACTCGTACCTCAACGACGTCTGGCTGTTTGATACGGGTGAGCTTGCGTTGTCGCCTGTTCCACAGCATGGTGGCTGTCTGCTCATCCAGCCGAGGGAAGCGGCCTTTGCTGTTGTCTCTTGTCTTTTGCATGGTGAAGGCCTCCAGCAAAAGTACGAGACAGGGGGGTCATCCGTCACTCTCCACCTTACTTGACTAATACATTGTGGTAACATAGGGTTGAGTATAAAATAAAGAGGGATGGAAGGAATCTTGCAAACTGGTTGTGCATATAGCAAGCTGCCTCCTTTTCGGCACAATGCTCAGTACTAACATTTCTGCTTCACTTCCTTCTGACTCAGAGGCCGGAAGTTGGAGCATGGTGGAGGTTACAGGCGACATACCGGCGCCACGAGCAGGGCATTCGGCTGTTGTTGTTGGAAAGCACCTCCTCGTGTTTGGGGGCTTTACAGACGAGCGGAGGCTCTTCAACGACTTACACGTCTTAGACCTAGGTGAGGGTGTGAGTCCTTGTCTACGACGTTACTGTCCTGTGCTGGATGGGCCTGCCGGGCAGGTCAATCTACCAAGATATTGCACTCGACCATGGTAAGTACCACTGTGCTGTTTCGCGTGAATATTGTTGCTTCTGACTGCTGAGGTTCTTGTGATTGGTGGAGGAGCAGGGACGGGGGTGTCGCAGAGGTGCATCACAGACGGGCCCCAGCCAAGCCCACGGTTCTCACTTGCTGCCGACTGTGTCGATGTGGCTCGTGGCCGGGTGCTCCTGTATGGGGGCTGCAATGACACCTTAGAGGCTCTCGACGACATGTACTACCTGGAGACAGGTGTGTGCTGCTGCACTTCTGCTCCAACCTCATGCTAGCCGTCTGCTGTTGCCTGAGCAGCGCATGGCTTTGCAGATAGGTACTTGAGCCACGACTTAAAACTGGCCTCCTCTCCTTAAAAAACAGGTGGTATCAAAACAAACTGGCAGTAAGAGCTATGCAACGAGCAGCTTGTTGTGTGTCAGCAGCTTTCCTTGGGTCACTGTCAATGTTCACATTGATGAAGTCGATTCCTACATACAATGGTCTTGACAAATCGCTGTGTCCATCAGGTTTGCACGTGGAGAAGATGGAGATTCAGCGATTGAAGCGGGAAAGAAAGTTCATCATCAGACGAGACCTCAAACGCAATATGGCAAATCACGAGGGCATGGAAGTTGAGGGGAAGCCTCGAGGTGTGAAGCGCCTGCGAGCTGCAATGTCTGCTCCAGCTGGTGTGCCTCCACTTTATTGCACAAATAGGCCACCCAAAGTACCGTGCCTATGTAACGTCAGTAGCCTAGCACGAATATGATTCAAGTTTGTTGCTGTAAGTTCCGTCTTAGAAGGGTGAAAATTCAAGCTTAAGCAGGCTCATAGAGAGCTTCTTGTGCTGGAGTCTTGGACAAGTTGCGCCACTCTTGAAATTACATGACAGGCCAGGCCTAGCACGAGCTGCATTGCGACTACTGCATTTCTGCATTTCTTACTTCAGAATGGATGTGTCATCATCGTAATGTGCAGATGCCCACGGTCGAGCAGATGTTAAAGTGGGTGTTACCAAGCCATTTGATGCCAAGATTACAAATGTATTTCACGCGGGCTACTGCGTAGAGGCCAACATTGATGGTCGGATTCTGCACGGCCTCCTTTTCTCGAACAGAGATGGCTTTGCCCACGCTGCAATGGCACGCCAATTGCGGTAGCTGCCTGGACTTTTCATATGTTGTTATTGTGCATCTCCTATATGAGCATGACCAAAATTTGCCTCTAATGTTCATAAGGATCATCAGGCTTGTCGGACTGCTGCACTTCTGTGGACATCCCACCTGCCTGATCTTATTTACCTGCGCAGGACCCAGCAAGAAGCAGCGGATGCCAAAGCAAGGCTGCAGCTGCAGAAGAAAGCGGATAGAAAGGCTGCAAGGATGGAGAAAAAAATGCTAAAGGAAGCCGAGGGTACAACGCCGTCCAATGTAAACAGCTACGGGGCAGCAGGACACATACCAAGTGCAGACACCTCGGCATACGATGAGAGTCGCACTCTGGCTGACATCCTCAACAGGAGCAATGAAGTGCACAAACGCACCACCCCTCAAAGTTCCTAGGCTCCCTGTGCATGCGGACTCCCTTGATGGTTTGACAATACAGTCAGGTCAAGGCTGTGCTTGTGAACGTCACGAGATACATCAAACGTAGAAGCTTATTGAGCTATTTGATGATGCAGGGCTTATATGACTATTTGGAAGTAGGGTTTGGTGAAGTAGGGTTCAGTGAAGGCTTTGCTTGTGCATCCAGGCAATGGTCATGATACCTAAGACACATGGATTCCGCTCTTGCAGGCTGACGCAGCGCGGAGCACTCCTCCTGCAGCTTCCAAACCAAAGGCGGAAGCAGAAGATCCAGAGAAGGCGCCTATGACAGCCTCCGAACTCCCCGAAGTGGACGACACAGCTGGAGGCGTTATGAACCCTGAAGCCGCAGAGCCCGTCTTCTTGTCAGGAGCCTCTCTCTTCAAAGGGTAGATTGCATTCATGCGGCCTCAACGACAGCCGTCTGTGCAGTTCACGCCATCACATGGATGCCAAGGTGTCCTCTCTTGTGTCAAGCGCTGGGTGGTCCCTCACCTCACTGCAGATACCAAGGCAAGATACACAAACCTGTGGCAGGAAGGAGTGCTTGCAAGCCTGCCGGATTACTATCTGCTGACATCTTGGATTCATCTGGCCCTTATGTACAAACACAGGATGGACATGCCTCTCTTACAACAGCCCCCTCCTATTTGTCACATGGTTCACAAGGGCTGTAGCCTAAAAACCCCATTAGGACGGTGTCTGCATTTTCTTCTCCCCATCGGCAACTGTGTTTCCGACTTGACAAACCATTGTTGTTGATGATGTCTAAGGAATTGGCCAAGACCGGGTCAAAGTACTTCAAAGGCCGGCCTTTGAAGTACCTTACTCAGGTTTTTCATATATGGACTAACACTGCAGTGAAGTCGAGTAGCCAACATTTACACGTCCTTGGTGACTAATTTCAGTCTACACATAATCAAAGAGACAGGATACCTTGACATGCTCACATAGCCTTTTCCAAACTTGTCTGCATCTAGTAAGGCGTCGACTTGGGAAATGCTGCACAGAAGACATACTTAGCTAAGACCACATGCGACTGCCACGGATGCTGAGGCATATAATCTCCAGCGAAAAGCTTGCACAAATAGGAGCTACTATGTTGTACTGTAAGCTAACTCCACCAACTCAACAAACGGGCACTGCCACCCAGCTCCCTGTGACATGCTTGCCCTGCAACAAGTCCTCCTTGTTGTACAAACGTCGTCAAGAAGACCATGCACAAAGGTGGTGAAGGGCTGCACACGACGTTCAGATAACCTGTATACCTGATACATGATGCATAGGCCGCACTTATGAGGCTTGCTCAACTGATGTCTTGTGAAGTGAAGGAGCACTGCGCCCACCTGATCTAATGCAGGGGTTGCTCAGTGGACCAATCCACCATTCCTCTCTCAGCCTTCCATTCCTTCAGGACATCCTGCCTGTTCGAGAATGGCTGAGCCTGCTGCCTATGACCTAGGCTTCTCCTTCTTCTCCTTGAAGAGTGCTAGCAACGACACCCCCGACACCTTGACCACCTTGAATCGCACTCCAGGAATATCGCCCACAGCATGACCCTTCCGCCCGAATCCGGCAATCAGCACCTCGTCCTGCTCGCCACAAGGAAGACAAATACACAGCTCAGTAGCAGCTCGCCGGGCAGGTCAGGTCTTCAAGCGGGCTAGATCATTTGCTCTTCTGTTCCACGCGTCACTGCTGCATCTCTAAGTACCGGCTGACTAGCAAAGTTTAGATCAATTTGCGTTTGGTGTAGTGAGCAGTGTGCTAAGGGCCTGCAACTTTACACGACTGGCTGACTTTGCTTCTTTCTGGTCACAAGAGAAGCAGAGCCGCTTCTTTGGGAACCTTCGAGACGGTGGGCTACTGGCGAGTTGACAAGGGCCCTGCCGGAAGCCCAATGGCACTCGGCAAACACTGGGTAGGCACGGTATCCGTGGCACCCGATGGGATATTCTCTCGCCATAGGAAGGAGCGGTCGGCGGGAAGCGACTCACGTTCTCTTCAATGAAGTTGAGGCAGCCGTCGTTGGGCACGAAAGCCGCAATCTTCTTGCCGTTCTTGATGAGCTGCACCCGCGCGCACTTGCGGATGGCAGAGTTGGGCTGCTTCGCCTCAATACCACTGGCAGCGCAGAACAAGGAGCGGGCAAAGAAGGGGGGACTCAATGCGTGGCCGTTACTTCGCCCGCCGTGCCGTATGGAGCATAGGGCGGCATCTCGGCTGGCAGGCAGAGCCGAGGTGCCCGTGGGGCAAGCCAGCAAGCCAAGGAGGCGCAGCCGTCTAGGCGGCGGCGGCGGCGGCAGCGGCGGCGGCGCTCGGCGGCGGCGGCGGCGGCGGCGGCGGCGGCGGGGGCCTCACATCTTCTCGAGCACGATGCCCTTGGCGTGGGAGGAACCGGCAAAGGGCTTCTTCCACTCGTTGCCCTGGTGGCTCTTCTTGTACGCCTTGTCCGCCCACTTCTGGTTGCGCCGGTGGATGCGCAGCTTCCGCCCCGCTCCCATCCCCCGCGTCTTCCCCATGGCGGCGGCTCCTGCGGGTGCGCGCCCGGAGGCGCCGCCGAGATGGCCGGAGGGGAGGCGCCGAGCAAGGCCGCGACGGCGGCAGCAGGCGCGCTGTGGCAGGGCGGCGGTGGTGGGAAGGCGCGCGGGAGGTCGCGCTGCGGCAGAGGTGCTCCGAGGGTGTAAGAACCTCCGCTTCCCTGGCAGGGGATGTTCCACCCCCGCTAAACCCCAGTGGGCAGCTGAACCCCCGGCCGCGGTAGATCGACGGCCGGAACGGCCAGATTGGACCGCAATCGACGGTTGTCAACCGACGGCCACGGGCAGCCCTGCAGGGTCCTCAGAAGCCCGATACAGTCAAACCTTGTTATAGGCACCTCTCGATATAGGCACATTAGGGCAAAACCTCGATAGTGGCACCATTTTGCGGGAAGCACTTTTTTTCCCAGGCAAATGTGACTCGATATAGGAACGTGCCTGTATGTACAGGCACAGCTTTTCGGGGCAGAATTCCCCACTAGAAGTTGCCTATAGGAAAACAGATTCACATATTTTCTATATTCTCTACAGGCCGGGTGTTCATGAACCGGGCGCGAGGGTTCGGGGCTTTACTGCCTCCAAAAGCCAGCGCAGAGCGGCTCATTACCGTCTCCCCGACGGCCCCCACCAGTCTCCATGTCTCCCAGACGGCCCCCACCCTTCTCCAAGCCACGGCGTCACGAGGCCCTCGTTGAGACCGCTGCTCGCCGCTGCCCAACTTGCCTAACTGGGCCGTCTATGCAAGCACGCTTGCTGACGCCCACAACGCTGGGTCAGAAGAAGACGTACTCGATATGCGTGTCTTACAAGAAGCAATTGACAGCCTACAGCTTGGCCCGGACGCCCTCACGGCTTCTGAATACATCGATTTGCCAGGAGAAAATCAGGTGGGTATATTTATCGTACTACTTGTCTTGTGTGTGGCGTTGTTCATCTAAGTGCAATGTGGACGGTACTTACATCTTCTATTGACGGTCTTAATAGGTGGAGTCTCCAATGACGGATGAGGACATCATAGCTGAAGTGATGCCCCCAGTGACAATCGTCGAAGAAGACATCCCCGCCGACCTCCCACCACCGAGGATGACTCATGCGGAAGCCAGTGACCATCTGAGGTATTTCTCTCACTACCTCGCGCAAGAACTGCACTTTTTCGGTCCACAAGCTCTTCTTACGTGCGAACGATGGAGGAGCTCTGTGAGAAACTATGCTCTGAGGAAGAAGAAACAAACAACAATCGAGGACTACGTGGCCTCCAACAACATGCACGACGAGTAGGAGCGCATCAGAGCTCGCTGGTCTTCATTTTTCCATTGAGCTTGCAAGGCTCACCAATATCGAGCACGTCTTGAGGCTAGGTAGAGCTGAAATGTGCACTCCCTCGCTTCCTCCTACTTTCAGGTGCGCTTGCTTGCCCTCTTATGTGCAAGCAAGGCACCTATGCATGCTCGGGCCATATGTGCCCTTGCCGAGGCTGGTCCTCACTGTAGCCCACATCGCACTTTGCTTGTCTTAGCCAACCCCATCGACTTGCGGTCCCATCTAATGCGTCCTTACATCACCCTTGATATTACTAGTCAGCCTGCCTACACTTGTATGCGAGCTTACAGTCCACCTCCTATCGGTGTCCTGCGATCTTGCATCTTTGCATTGAGGGCGCGATGAGCGATGGTAGCCGCTCATTCTAGGTGCTGGCTCCATCACAATGTGTCTTTTGTACTTGCTCACAAGTGAATTGCCATCTCGATTGCCGTGATTCTCGAGCGGCTTCCCCTCCTTCGCCCCCATGGCCACCTTGAGAGTGGTTGCCACCATTGCCTTCGTTCGGGTGTCTCTTTGTGGTAGAAGTGGATGCCCATGTGGGCGATTGTGGTGCCAAGAGAATGATGCTTGCAACCACGTTGCCACCTGAGCTTTGCTCATTCGCCATTTTTCCAATATAATATTGTATATTTGCTGATGTCACTGTATAGGCACATTTGGGGGCAATAGTGCCTCTACAAGGACACAAGAACCTCTCCATATAGTCACACATTTTCGCCAAACCGGCCGACGTGCCTATAACAAGGTTTGACTGTAACAGCTGCTGATATTAAAGAATCGGCTGTAAGTTGCCAGCCAGATGCATACAGGTGTTCATGACGGAGCCAGAGGCTAGGCAGACAGGGCGCCCTTAACGAGCCTAGCATCTCCAACCTGCGGTGCTTAGCAGAGAGAAGGCGCGCGGGGCGCATGAATTGAAAGGGAGGCCAATTCAAGCCAATACATTGTTCAGGCAGAGTCTATAGGGCTGTTTAACAAAGGCTACATACTACGGAGACCTAATCTAAGGTACCTAAGATGACATTAGTACCCACGGGTGAGCACAAACAAATCTGACAAGCTAACTTGGGGAGCTGGAGCGCCGCCACGAAAGCCGGAGGCCTGACTTAGAGCGCGCCCTGCACGTTGATGAAGAGCCAATGCTTGCGAGCGCTGCAAACTAAGCGAGAGCCGCATTCTATAATATGCAACTAAGGCCTGCGGAATGCTAGAGTGGCCCAAGCAGAGGTTACTGAGTGATTCTCCTGTAGCTCTTTGGTTTTTGTCCATTCTTTTTTTGGCTGGCTTCTGCCAGCCCCTCTCTTCTATGGGCGAGCTCATTCTCCCTCAATACCCCCGTGTCAGCAGTGGGTCCCCAGAAGGGAGAGAAGGCGCTCGGTGCGCAGGAAGTGAGGGGGTGGCCAATTCAAGCCATTACTTTGTTCAGGCAAAATTTAGTGTAGAGATGGGGCCACATACAAAGAAGCTCTATGCTAAGGTGGTTAAATATAACAGTGTGAGAAAGTGGCGCTTCCGCGGTTGGCGTCTATGAACAGGGCACAAAGAGATGTTCAATACTCTCCTATACTAGGTACGGTTGAGAAACCCAGAAGGGAGGAACGAGGACGCGAGGTCGTCCAGCTAGGGGGCAGATGCTTGATTCATCTTGCGGCTGTCGACTAGGAGCTACTAAGCGGCTGTTTCAGCAGACACTTGTGGCCCTGCGAAATAGATGCTCCTACCCTTTCCCCTCGACCTCTACCTCTACTCTCACGTGGGCTGGAGTTCCACAGCCATCATCGACCCCTCTTGAAGTGCTCTCAATTAGGCTGGCCTTCACAGTCACCACCTCCTCGGATTTTTTTCTCATATCTCCTCGGAAGCTGAAGTAGCAAGATGCCGACAGCGACTGCTGGGCCCCTCCCTGATTCCCCATGACTGCCTTGACGAGCCACCGGGCGCTTCATACCCAAACCTTCCAGTTTGTGATCTTTCATCAGTCGAGACCTGCTGGAGGTCCAGGGCTCGACTCATGACACCCAGGGGTCGAACCTGCCCGGTGCCTGGCCGCATACCAACCTCTAATGATTTGCCATCAGGCCAGCTGCACTACTTCGTCATCACAGCACCCGCTCACGAAAGCTGTATGTTTTGTTCAAAGACCTCTTACAAGCAGGTGCATGAACAACATAGCCATTGCGAAGCAACTGTTTCAGCCGCCTGCTGCCTCCGCACTAAGAGGATCGAGAAGCCTCTGATGAGAGGAATACACAGGGTTGATCTATAGAAATGATGACGTCACCTGACCTGAATGAGCAGTATAACAAAAGAATGAATATCTAAAACACATACTTGAGCTGCCTTGAGAAGGAAGGGTGTCTGAGGCAGTAAGGTAAGATGCGTCTTTATACTTCAAGGTGGACATATTTCAGAGAGGCTTTCTCTCTGTCTGGTGCATATAAGTGTCATTCATCGTCCTTGTAAGGGTACTCCTCGGGGACTTGCTCAAGAAGCGTCAACCGTATCTCAGATGCCTCATCCCCGCGCAACACATCTCGCACAAATTTGGCCTCGGTCCGCATTGACACCTTCCAAAGCCAAACAAACCCCTAGGCCATCAGCTCTTAAGGTGTGAAGTCGGTACCAAATTCTTGATCTACCAGCAGTCATGTCGGATAATTAATGCTACCCAAGGCCTTAGCGTACTGAATATAGCAGCAAGCTCAAAGTGCAGACTAAGAGGCAACTTCAATTTGCAAGCACTTACCATCTCAAGTGCTCCTCTGAGCACTCCGCAAAGGATGTTGCAGTATATCAGCCCCTGACATGTCTCAGGAAGCTCAACAAAGTCCACGAGGGGGTTGTCATCCAGGATAAGGCTGCACTCAGTGCCCTCTGCATTCCAATTTGCGACTTGAGGGGACACTCCCAGGAACATCTTGAAGCCAACCTGAGGGTTAGGAAGATGGCAAGGCCAATGCATGAGGTCTCGTAGAAGGTTGATCACACAGCAAGCGTATACTCCTGCCAAAACCAACCAGCTCTCTACCTGGAAGACAGAAAAAACCAGAAATGATCCCTGCGAACAAATGGGTTGAGAGGCACCAGTTGCTCTTTCACCTTTGCAATGACTTCAGCAGTCTCATGAAAATCTGGACAGCGAGGCATGTTGGCCTTCGCCAGGAACTCGTCTACAAGCCTAATGCCCATGTTGTACCCCCTGCAAGTTCGTCTCTGAACACAAGTAAGTCGCTGCATGATGTCCCCTGCTGACATGTGCGAGTGGAAGCAGCAATGGCCTCCCTGATTCTGAAGCTTGTCCTCGCCCTGGCTTGATTGCTAGTGCAGGCGAAAGCAAATAGCAGGACTAAGCAAGTGCCTCAGTTGCAAAAGTCGTCCAGGCGGCTTCGCCATGTGTCCAGCCCCTATCCTCAATAGGCGAGCACTTTCTTCTCCTATGTGAGCTCACATGGTGTCAAGCTGCTTGTTGACTTCCTCGACCTCCTCGAAGTCGGTGAGGAGCTGCCGGACGATCGCCCCGTACGTGAGTGTGAAGAGCTCCGCGCTCTGCTCCGCCAAGCCGGGGCGCAGAGCGCAGAGCTTGAGCCCTCGGGGCCAGCCGACAGCCAACAACCTGGAGCATGGCGATGCACCGCACAGGTGCCGGGCCGTCCGCCGTCCTTGAGGGCAGGCAGTGGCGCTCACCACTTTCTCCACGCTGGCAAAGGCGAGGTCGCCCGGCCGGGGGGCGGGCGCCATGGCGCGACGCGCCGGGGCCGCCGCCCCCCTGCGGGGGCGGGCCCGCGGCGCAGGCTGGCAGGGGTTGCGCGGGGGCAGCCCGGAGACCTGCACAGGACCTGCAGCAACAAGGCTGGCTTCTAGGCTCGCGAGAAAGCACGGCCAGATTGACTGGTGGCTGGGAAGGCCAGCCCAAACGAAAGAAAGCGCGGCCAGATTGACTGGTTGCTGGGAAAGGCCGAAGGAATGGACAAGGTCTGAAGGAGCCGGAGGGCGAAGGACTACGACTAAGACATCAGCCAGGAACGCTCAGTAACCTCTAGTCAGGAGATGCAAGTCTTAGTAGCTAGCCGGCGGAAAGACGTCGCGCTGACGGAAGCCGGAGGCCGCCTCCAAAGAAGAAAGTGCTCGCCCATTGAGAATAGGGGCTGGAACAACCAGCCCGAAAAAGAATGAACAGAGTACGAGAAGGGGGCCAGGGGAAGCGCTAAGTAACAGAAACAAAGCTGCTACGAGACACTCAGTAACCCCTGCTAAGCAGCCGCAGATCAGAGATGCTGGGCTCCTGGAAGTGGG